>OY744606.1:80732228-81064728 GCA_963556255.1 Allolobophora icterica | reverse complement strand
ACAGAGTTAAATACACCGCCCCAATTCAAGACAGACTCACCAGAGGCGATCCAGACCTAACAACTGAAAACCAGGATCGAACAGAATGCTGTTCAATGGCTTACGGATTATAGATGTAGTCCCTAAGCATCAATATATCGTCGACATAGGATTTTAAGTTCCAAAGCCTCGATATATCAATACTACTTACGGGAGCTTTGTTATCCCGCCTAGTATCCGGCTGAACTTGTTCTTCCCCTTTGCGCGTACTTCAAAGATAGAACGTCTTTTCAGTGGTTGGGCCGACGACGTGGAATAACCTAGGGACTCTGCATACACCTTTGACAGGCATCTGAATACTGTTTCTTATCGCCGGAGTTGGACTGGAAGCGCCTCTAAGTGGGTATCTTGGAGGGGAGCTATACAAGTCCTCTGAATGAATGAATGAATGAATGAATGAATGAAAATAGGCCGGTATATATATATACGTACCTCAAACCCTCAACCAAACAATCGCTTTCTTATAAACCCCAAAACACAGCGACAGTCTCAACAACCAGAGGTCCACGTTGTACAATGTCATATCCTCCTAATTATCATTTAGCAAGACATGCACGTACAAGGCCCGTACATTTCTGATGTGCTGTTCCCAGCCCAGGGATTTCCAGAATATCAAATGTCCTTGGAGTTCTGGAAAATAAGCTGCGTCTAGCTATATAGCCTTATGAGTTGTCGCTAATTTTAGCAAATGATAGGCCGTTAATTCTTCCATAAATCGCGCTGAGATTTGCTGATTGGATTAACGGACAAATCTGTTACATAATGAAAGTAGATGTCAATGCTGCTGATAAAACTGTCCGTCGTCGAGGTCCGCTCATCAGCTTTCCATCAAATTTACAGCGCATAGGAAAAGAAGCGGCAATTATCGAAGGTTAAGTTCCAGGGAGTAAATTTCCCTAAATTGACTCAACCTTTCATCCCATCGGGAAAGGTCAAGGACCTCGTCAGAAGCAACACGGATTATTTATCGATTCCAGAAGCCTCTCACAAATCAACTCGAGTCCATCGTCCCTTGTTTTGGACCTTCCCCCTTGGAAGAGTCTTCCATTGCATGTACGCATACTATTTCACTCAACACTATAGCTGTCAGCGCCATCGTTTAGATCAGTTATATAGCAGTCTTGTTGTCAAGACCTTAAACCTCAAGACCAAGACCAAGACCAATACTTTGAACCTCAAGACCAAGACTTTGAACCTCAAGATCAAGACCAAAACCAAGACTTTAAACCTCAAGACCAAGACCAAGACTTTATATCTCAAGCCAAGACCAAGACCAAGACTTTAAAAAACGAACTCGAGTGCACTCGAGACCAAGCCCTTGGTTTCGAAGACAGCAAGACTGTTAATAGACGTGTGGAGCGCTTCTGGGAACTAAACAAAGGCGCTATAATATTAAGCATTTTCATAAGCCACTCAAAAGACTGGAAACCAAACTTTCATCTCTCCTATTCATTTTGCGGTCCAACGTCATCCCACGGCTCCTGCATGTGTGGCGCCGAGAAATGTCGAGGATTTACATATGTAGCCCTGCATTTCACAGACCCATATTTTCCACTTCGTCGCAAACGCTTTCCATCTTCCCTGCGTCTCTCCACACCTCTTTCCCTCTGTCTGCTCCCTCTTAATTGCCCTGCAGAGGAGACCACCAAAGGCGCGGGAAGTGGAAGGGGTGTCGATGTTTTCCTTGTATTGCTCTCAGTCGTTTATGGCCGCGATTGAGGAAGGAGATTCCAATTGGAATCAGTCTCTGCCAGTGTTATTTTCGTTCCTAAAATCATTTTAGTTTTAGTTTCTATTTCTGTCAGGTGTCAATCATTTCTATTTAGTTTTAGTTTTAGTTTTTTAGTTTTCAATCATTTTCGTTTCTATTTCGTTTCTATTCCTGAAATCATTTTAGTTTTAGTTTAGTTTCAGTTTCTCAAAACCAAATCATTTTAGTTTTCGTTTTTCAAATCATTTTAGTTTTAGTTTTCGTTTTTCACATAATTTTACTTTAAATGTAAGTTCTGAAAAAGTAGGTTAGCTTACCTTTGATGAAGAAGAAATTACTTGAGACCCTTATTAGCGGGACTTAGGTCCCTTCAGGTGCCCCAGTTGTGCCCATCCGAGCAATCATAGTGTAAGACGATTTATGTATAACGTGTACTGTAAACGTGTTGATGGACCAATAAACTGGTGGTTATGGTTATGATAAAGTTGGTCATAGACTCTAATCGCTTTATATATTCTGTAGAATCAGTCGTGTATGAGGTTCTTTTCTTGAAATGCAGGCATCCAGAGTCTGTATTGACGGGCTCTCCCTATCCTCCACTTTACGCTTAGACTGTTCTCTTGTTTCTACCCTCCTTTGAATTTAAGAGTGTGTGAACCTCGGCATGGTTATGACCTATGTGCGTTTTAAGATATTTTTGATTTTTACCTGCAATAAAAAATTACAAAATATGTTTCTTATTGTGATTACTATATTTTCACGTACTAAAGTAAGGGTGTGTAGCCAAAAGACGGATGCGGAAAAAGTAGCGAGCATGATGCGTAAATTGCGTAGGTATACGTACCAGCTATGCGAACACCACACGGCTCTCCTTTGTCATTCAGAACTGTACATCGGCTTTTGTCGTTATCTTCTTCATATATAAAGTAATCCCATACAATACTTTCGCGTATCCTGCCGGATAAAAGCTTTACTAGACTCATTATTAATAACAAATTTCGTAAACATGCATCCACAGTTTGACAGAAATTGTAGACCGCAAACAGAAATAATTTTAGATATGTAGACATGCGCCGTTCAACTGCCGCGCCGATAATTTAATAAAAGAGATTTTCATTTTCGAATCTTGTTTTTAATAAAATACATGGTTGGATTTTCAATACTTTTCGTTCCAAAAATCATTTTCGTTTTAGTTTTTATTAGTTTTACATCCATTCTTTTTCGTTTTTATTTAGTTTTCGTTTCCAAAATCTTTATCGTTTTCGTTTTTATTTCGTTTCCATTTCTGAAATCTTTTTCGTTTTAGTTTTCGTTTTCGTTAACGATTGACTTTTCTTTTTCGTTTTTATTTCGTTTTCGTTAACGATAACATCACTGGTCTCTGCTGCTGAAGCTGTGACGTCGACCGACCACAGAAGACAGACAGAGGCTGCGAAGAGACTTATGAAGACATAGACAGAGACAGAGAGACACACACGCAGAGACTGACAAAGACAGAGAAAGTGCGTGTGAGTGTGTGATGTGTGAGAGAGTCAGACAGACAGACAGACAGAAACAGAGACAGAGAGAGCTCTCAGAGAGACAGACAGACAGACAGAGCGAGAGAGAGAGAGATTTAGGCAGAAGTAGGCAGAAGATGACGTCTTCTTGATCTGTTAACTGTTCTTGGGTTTTCAAGGCCAGAGAAAAGCTGGTTAATTAGTATCTTCTGCTTCCTATCAATTGCATTGACGTCTTGAGAATCTGAAGAGATAACTGGCAGAAATTCTCTCCTTCTATGATGAAGTCTATCAGGTTACTCGCCTCCTTCCAATCCTTTGGTCTCGGATTCCACTTTTGTTCGTCATTCAGTTAACGATCTATCCAATTTCTATCGAACCCAGATCCAGATTTTTGCTAAAGAATCGTCAAAATTGCAACGCTCCGGTCAGGGGTATGTCAGTGGTGATGATGATGATGATGATGATGATGATGATGATGATGATGATGATGATGATGATGATGATAATGATGGTGAGGATGATGATGGTGGGTTGTGGTGGGTTGTGGTGGGTGGTAGTGGGTGGAGTTTATGATGATTATAATCATGATGATGAAGCGCAATTCTTCGGAAGAAAGGAAGGAAGGAAAGAATCGATTGATCGATGGACGGCTGGAGAGAAGTGAAGGAAGGAAAGAGGATATGCGGGATAGAAGAAGGATGAATTTAAGGAGTGGCAGGGATTGAGACACAGAGGAAGGACGGGCGGCAGGGTGGGGGAGGAGTAAGGGGAAGAGGAGGAGGAGGAGGATTGAGTTGGTCCTTGGTTCGTGTTGAAGGATCATAATTCTTTCATTTGCCGCAACGAACTCACCGAAGCACGACATTTGCAGATGAAGACTCACATGGATGTCTCTTCTCATTCATACATTCATTCATTCATTCATTCACTAGTTCATACATTTCGCACTCACACACACACACACACACACACACACACACACACACACACACACACACACACACACACACACACACACACACACACACACACACACACACACACACACACACACACACACACACAGAAACAATTTAAATTTAGGCATTTATAAATTGTATACCCATGTCCCATGATGATCCTAAACTCCTGAATAAGAAGCTGAACACTTTCTTATTGTAATCGTAATCGTTATCTCCAAACCATGCAGTGTGCAACCGTATGTACGGAACGTACGTTATTTATTTCTATAACGTACGTACGGTACGCATACGTTATTATGCCGTACGTTGGCGTACGTTGATATCAGTTCTTGACGAAAATAAACTAAAAGTCAATAATAGTTGGTGACTGGCGGTCGTATCTAATTTTAACCATTACACCAGTCAAACTGTTCAAAGATCTTTACTTTAAAACTTTGAAACTCCAAATTGTTAATACTCTGTCTAATGTGTAATTTGAAGAATTATTATCATCATTATTATTCGTTTATTAACTCCACACGTTGTCACTCCGCAACATGGTGCAAAACACAAGTTTAGAATAATAGAATGAAGATTTTACGGCACACTAAGTTTATAGGATGGTCAGTGCCACTGGTCATTCAATTGGTAATACTAAATATCGGCACCGTTCGTAAATAATAACGTATACGCGTACGGAACGCGTACGTTATTCTTTTCGATAATGTTACGTATACGTACGGTACGCGTACGTTATTCCGGTAAGTAACGTACGGTCGCACTTTGCTCTTAACTTCTAAAGCGCCACTCGAAGGTCAAGCGCAGGGCACCAGCCTATTCAAGAGCGCTTTCTACATGGCGGCGGTTCAGAAGGATGGTCCGGATGGTCTACTCAAATCAAAAGAGCAGCAGAAGAGAAACAGCGATAGCACGGATGGTCTCTGTCACTGTCCCATAGCAAAGAATAGACAGACTCTTCCTTCAGAAGACGATGACCACCGGGTCAGTCGAGAACAAGTACCCGAGGATTGGAGGGAGGGAGAAGACCACGTGGTCGATATAGGTCGCCACGACAGACAGACATGCAAACAGACAGACAGGCAAACAGACAGACAGGCAAACAGACAGACATATTGATACAGACAGGCAAACAGACAGACATATTGATACAGACAGGCAAACAGAGACAGACAGACAGAGAGTATGTAGGCTATGGTTGTATTTCCGCATGCTACAAATCCACTGTGTTTACTGTTCGTTCTTATTATCGTTCTATCACGTGATCAACATGGCGTTCGTTGAAGCGTAAACTGTCAGAGACACGCCACTGACGAGCAACCCATCAACAGCATCATCCGTATGAGAAACAGGATCCACATCAACAGCAGATAAATCCTGAGACTACAACTATAAACATCATTTAAGCCAAGATAATCCTTTTCTCCGGTTTCTCCCTTTGTCTTCGGTTTTGCCGCTTAGTGATACATAACATAGCTTCTGTGTGTCTGTCTGTGTGTCTGTCTGTGTGTCTGTCTGTGTGTCTGTCTGTGTGTCTGTCTGTGTGTCTGTCTGTGTGTATGTGTGTCTGTCTGCCTGTCTGTCTGTGTGTCTGTCTGTGTGTCTGTGTGTCTGTCTGTCTGTGTGTCTGTCTGTGTGTCTGTATGTGTGTCTGTCTGTGTGTCTGTCTGTGTGTCTGTGTGTCTGTCTGTGTGTCTGTGTGTCTGTGTGTCTGTCTGTGTGTCTGTCTGTCTGTCTATTGACGCAGCTTGGTCCAAGGACTCCCTGAGCATGATGCTGTCAAATGTGAACTATAGGTTGTGGGTTCGACGTGCGTGCGTGTGCCCCCACTGGTGGTCACTCTGCCAGTTGTCTTGTGGGTACTGATGATATTTTCAGCTCTTAATAACATCAAATAGTCTAGTGCAGAAAGCGTCTCTGATTTTTGGATGGCGTTACATACACTTATTTCATAAAACAAACAAAAGGATATGTGTGTTTTTGTGTGTAATGTGTGTGCATCCAAGTACACAGACACAAATATATATATATATATATATATATATATATATATATATATATTAGGGTGGTCCAAGGTTACATGGAAAAAAATATTTTGTATAATAATACTGCTCCACAAGGCTGCCCTTATTCCATATGGTTGTAGGTATCCACATGCAAAATTTGAACTGAATTGGAGCATGTTTAAAGGTACCAACCAAATAGCACTTCATACATCAATGTTCAATTTCTGGTTTTCGAATTATAAAGGATTCTCACTTTATCTCTGCACAGTGCACAATAATTATTTACCTATTGGGTAGACTTGCAGTGTATGTAGACTGTTTCATGAATATAATTTTGATGTTTATTGTTTTGTACATTCATGATTAATAGCAATAATATATTCAGTCACCAGTTGGCGATTATTGCAATCGCAATAATAATTATATTCAAAAAGACGAATTATTGCACAATGACAAAATATTTCTAGTATTTACATTTTACAATTAGCCTAGTTTAAAAATTAATATTTTTGAAACTTAAATTTAAATAAACAATTTAATATTACACTTAAACAAATGCAATTTAAGTAACAAAAACCTTGCTAGTAGTTACCACATTGTAGCTAACAGTAAATATTATAAATGAAACAATTATTGGTAAATTCCAAGTATTACAATTCTAATAGAAATAACTGTGTAAAGTTTGTGAAGGTGTAGAAGACTGCAGAAAATAAGAAATAAGACATAAGACAATCATTAGGCATCAAAACAACTCTGCTAGACAAAGTCGTTCAACGAAGACTCCGATGGTTTGCACATGTAGAGAGAATGCCAGTTGACCGAATCCCACACAGTGCACTACATGCAAGATTCGAAGGGAAAAGACACAAAGGCAGACCAAGACTACGCTGGATAGATAATATAACTGAGGACATAACTTCACTTGGACTAACACTAAGGGGGCAATAGACTTGACAAATGACCGAGGACAATGGAGATCATTTATTCGTACCCATCGATGCCAAATGGCTGGCATCAGGAACTGATGATGATGATGATGCTATGATACTGAGATACTGATCTTTGATTAAGCAGTGTATGAACTAAGATCAATGCTAAATAATTTTTGCATGTGCCATTGTGCCTCTCCAGTAAGCATTGACAAAATTTGACATTAACGACATGATTGACCGAGTGACTGTTCTAAATACTGCAATACATATATTTCAATTATTCTAGTTAGTAGTTACTTAGAAGTAGTTTTAAACAATATTTAGGTTCTATAATTTTTTATATAGATTTAGATTTGTTTGATAATCAGTTAGGCATGGAACAAGCAATGACCAGGAGTTGACCACAAGTATGGCTAGTAGGAAAGCCTGAAAAGGATATCCTTGGATCTGGATTGCCAAACAATAGAGCCATTTTGAAAAAATTTAAGTTTCACCATCTAGAAGAGGGACTAACAATTGTGCAAAGTCCTAAAGTGACAAGGGTGCTGCCCTAGCCGTCTGGGCAAAGGCTCGGATTCCAACCCAGCGATTAGACTCTGGAGTTAGAAAGCTCCGCAAAATGTACAGAGTATTGTGTGCTTAAAAAGCAACGTTTGACACCAAAAGACTCTTGCAGATACAAAGAAGATATGTTTAAGGCTGATCTGGACGAACTGTTCGATATCTCCAAAAAAGATGCTCTTCATGCCATGAAAAATGAGGAAGGCAAAACATTTCTCCAGATGTAAAAAGATGACACATCAACTTCCAGCATGTCTGGCATAGACAGATGTTTGACAACTAAGGAGACACGAAAAGCATCAGAATTGCCCAGCAAGCGGCCAGAAAGGAAAAGTGTGCAAAGATAACCCAAGAGACTTCCATCGTTCCATCTACTTCCAATGTGTTCCTTGACTCCGAAAAACCTTCTTCTTCAGATTCTGATGACGAATTCAAAGCACTGTCCTACACTACTTTAACAGCTTTAATAGACTGTTTCAAATTAATAGACTGATTCGCATTTTTGATAACGATATCTGTTTAAAGCTGATAATTGTACTTGATGTAATGTCGAAAAGCGATTTTTTTTTAATTTTTCGATGTTTAATTATAAATGTGCAGAAAGTTGGTACCAGTAAACATTGTTTAATTTTGTTCAAACTTGGCAAATAAATCACTAATAACATAAGGAACAAGAGCAGCCTTGTGGAGAATTGAATTTCCAAACTTTATAGTTTTGAACCACCCTAATATATATATATATTTGTGTCTGTGCACTTATGTATATATGCATGTATGTATAACGTGTGTGTGTGTGTGTGTGTGTGTGTGTGTGTGTGTGTGTGTGTAGGTGCACGTGTGTGTGCACGTGTGTGTGTGTGCACGTGTGTAGGTGTGGGTGTGTGACGTGTGTGTGTGTATTTATAGATCTGCAGTCGTTCTTATCGCTCTTATCAGGCAATAACGCTTGATAAACGTCATCTCATATATATAGCAGAACTTCCATTCTCTTCTACATAATATGTATATATAAGAGAGAAAGGAAGCTACCTAATATACTTACAAAGAACAATAGATAGCGGTATAAAAAGATGGTTTATTTATATATACAGATTTATGTTTATATAATATTATATGTAAGCATCAGGACACTTAATATATATCGCATTTTTAGGTACCTCACAAAACCGCTGTATAATCTTGTACAGTACAAGGTATTATAAATTCATGCGTATATATATATATATGCATTAACTTATAAACTTATACATTATATATACAAATTATACATGTATATAATATTGTTAATATAAGTGTGTCTGTGCATGTGTGCATGTGAGTATACACCGTGTCTCAAAATAAACTGTGCAAATTTGTTTCTGTCAGAACTTCGCAAATTTCCACCAATTTTAATAATTTTTGATAGGTAAATGGCAAAATAGCTGAAAATTTATGCTATACATAAATTTTCCACCTCACCTGACTCATGTCACCGCACTACCTTGTTAAACACAGATGTACCAATTTCTTATATAACGCTTAAATTTTACTACATGCGACAAACTATTTCATCGAGCCGGGTGTCAAAGTGAATGGGGCCTACTATCGCGACAACCTTCTTGCCCAGAAGCTACTGCCAGACATACGCCAGATATCCCAGGGCGAGTTTTTTTGTCTTTCAACAGGATGGCGCCCCGGCGCATCGAGCCCGCGACACTGTCTCTTTCCTGGAGCGAGAAACGCCCGACTTCATACCTCTAACACTGTGGCCGCCGAATTCACCGGATCTTAACCCAATCGACTATAGCATATGGAGTGTGCTGCAGGAAAAGGTTTACCGCTCCAGAATAGCCAAAGTCGACGAACTCAAAACGCGTCTGATCGACGAGTGGGCGCGCTTTGACCAGTCGATCGTTGATGCTGCTATCGGCCAGTATAGCGTCGCCGTCTAAGCGCTTGTGTCCGTGTAAGCGGGGCACATTTCGAGCACCAGTTCTAACACTTTTAAGCAGATCTGTCATAACAATTAAAAACTCTGGTAAGTTAACCATATTTTACTTTAGTGCGTGCTAATTAAGTCGTCGTAATTAATTGCATGTAATAAAATTTAAGCGTTATATAAGAAATTGGTACATCTGTGTTTAACAAGGTAGTGCGGTGACATGAGTCAGGTGAGGTAGAAAATTTATGTATGGCATAAAATTTAAGCTATTTTGCCATCTACCTACCAAAAATTATTGAAATTGGTGAAAATTTGACGAAGTTCTGACAGAAACAATTTTGCACAGTTTATTTTGAGACACGGTGTATATATGCGTTTATTGTGATATTATAGTAAAATAATCGTGAGCTATATTATATCTCGAAGCGTTGACTAGATCTGTAGATAATAATTATGATTGATTTATTCGTTACCTGATATCAGTGCTTTGTTTCTTGGGAAAAAGGTGCCGGAACGGAACAATAGGTTCCGAAACGGAATAATTATGGGCGGGCTAAAATCCAGAGAAAAACGGGCTTGGGATATGGGTCTCAATAAACACTGAAAACAGTTCAAACACTTAAATTAAATTAAAATAACTACATTATTGCTTTTATTATTAAAATAAATAAATTATTTTTTAGTACCTGAAAAAAGGTGCTGGAACGCCGTTCCGGCGCGTTCCGGCTCGTTCCGGCTGAAAAAAGCACTGCCTGATATGATCTCTCTTCGTCTATCTATCTATCTATCTATCTGTCTATCTATGTCTGTTCCTCTGTCTGACTGACAGGCAATCTGTATATATTTGTTTGTATGCATGTATGTATGTCTGTCTGTCTATCCGTCTGTCTGTCTGTGTCTGTCTGTCTGTGTCTGTCTGTCTGTCTCATCTACAGACCAGTAACATTTGACTTGTAATCGTAACAGTCATTGCTGCGCTAAAAGGTTTCCTTCGCAGACTCTCACAGACACGTAGAACCAGGGCGAAAGATTATCGTCCAGCTTGACAGCCGCTGAGTCTGTCGTCTGTTTTGTGGTTTAGATTAAATCATGGATTGCATTTCGATCAGATTCATCATCATCATCAGTTCCTGACGTGAGCCATTTGGCGGCGATGGGTACGAATAAATGATCTCCATTGTCCTCGGTCATTTGTCAAGTCTAATGCCACCTTAATGTTAGTCCAAGTGATGTTATGTCCTCAGTTATATTATCTATCCAGCGTAGCCTTGGTCTGCCTTTGTGTCTTTTCCCTTCGAATCTTGCATGTAGTGCACTGTGTGGGAATCTGTCAACTGGCATTCTCTCTACATGTCCAAACCATCGGAGTCTTCGTTGAACGACTTTGTCCAGCAGAGTTGTTTTGATGCCTAATGATTGTCTTATGTCATCGTTTCTTATTTTCTGCAGTCTTGAAATCCCTGCGATCTTTCTCAGCCAGTTCATTTCTGCTGTAAGAATTCTTCTTTCATCTTGTTTTCGCTTTGTCCAACATTCCGATCCATATTAAAAAATGGGTTGTATCATTGTCTCATATATTTTTGTCTTGGTCTTCTTTGTTAATTCTCTGCTCCTCCATATCCTGTTCATTATTCCAAATGCTTGTGAAGCGCGTCCAATTCTTTTTGTATATCTTTTTCATTGCTGCCATCAGCGTTTATTAGCCCTCCGAGATAAACGAATTGTTCTACTTGCTCAATAGCCTCTCCTTGGATTGTGATAGATATTGGTGTCGATTAGATTAGGTAAGTCTAAATGAAGGGGCAGAGCGTAGATAGGCGTCGTCGTTCCGTCAACAGATGATCAGTCCCTCTCCCTCCTCATCCTAGGGAGACAGACTTAGAGCCACCCACACTGACCGGGTCTCTGTCTCTCCCTCTCTCTATCTCTCTGTCTCTGTTTCTCTCTCCCTGCCCGGCTGCTGAGGCAGACGTCTCTTGGGAGACCATTATTACGGAGTCTGGCGAGGATAACGCTGCCTAGCAACTCATCAGTCGACCACCGAATGTGATGCAACAATTCCGCCAAATTAATTTCTAAGAGCGCTATGTAAACATCCGTCAGTGGATGTCAACATATCTCGGATACTTAATTAATCACCTAATTACTTACTTACTTAATTACTTACTTAATTACTGACGAATAAATGCTACGTTCGTTTCTGCCTTTCACGTTCAGTTGTTAAGCATCTTTAAGTAATGCATATATAACTTTGGACCATTCTGTGCTGTGTATAATAGTGTACAATATTTGCAATACACTGCATTACAATACAATGCAATGCAATACAATACAACTGTAATTTGATAATGCCCTCCTTTCAAAGTTCAGAAGTGCACAGTCAAGTCGGGCAACCATTATGAGCCATAGGTAGACTGGAAGAGGTAGGTTTTAAGCTTAGAGCGAAAGACAGTCTCACTAAGAGAGTTGCGAACACGAGGAGGTAGAGAGTTCTAGATGGAGGGACCGGCAACTGTGAATGAACGCCGGACAAAGACAAGACGTGTACCAGGAGCAACAATCTTTTCCAGTAGATGCATCGAAGAGAGGTGTGGCCTTTGACAGAGCTACAGGGTGTCTCTGCACCTCGACTCTGGAACGTTCTCCCTCCTGAATTCCTCAAATATATACTTTATTTCGCTCAAAGCAGAAAACACGAAGATTAGAAAACGTAAGAACGAAAAAATTTAAAAATACAAAAACAGAAAAATACAAAACACCAACTCAAGCCTTTAGCGTGGAATAAAATTTTTGTTAACTCTCGGCCAGGAGCGTTATAAACCTGCGATCTGACAGAAGACATGTTGTCCTTTACTTAATTAAACACCAAGACCATTAACTAGATAATTAAACTCGTGTCCATAACTGAATGTCAACGACAGCATGTTGCGTGTACTATTTATTACCAGCAGTTAGCATTTTTAAGTAGTTTAAACATGGCAATAACTCTCGTAGATTAAAAGTCCAGTTAGCATTTTTAAGTAGTTTAAGCATGGCAAGTTATTAAAAGTCTAAACTGCCTATTCTTTATGTTAGGGATCAACCGGGTAGACATGTTCCACCGAGTACCGAATCCGAGTATTTGGATGTAGCCTACTATTTGCCGGATCCGGGTACGAACCGAGTAGGGCCTACCATTTGTTCCATATGCAAAGCTTTACATTTTCATGCAATGACAAATTATCGAAATAAATTTGTGTACTTGTGATAATTGACTAATACATTTTGAATTTTATAAATAAATAATCAATGAAATGGACTCCACTTCTGTTGTGGACATCCGGTGTTGGTGTTTTTTGTACTTTTCCTCATCAAAATGAATATGCTATATATAGATGCTCAAAGCTGATATGAGCCTACAACTTCCGGCAAGTGAGGCGAACAAGCAACAATTTCCGTGTAGGACCTACAGTATTTGCCGAGGCGAACAGTGCCGAAAACGGGAATATTCGGCCGAGGCAAATGTCCGAGGCGATTTCCGGTTATTCCCTACTTTATGTAGCTCTCTACAAATCGGCGATTACGATCAAATTCTCGTTCTGAAACTAAACAGTTAACGATACACATTATTCCAGCAAGCGTTTTGTTTACTGAGCTGAGATTGAGAAACCCTCACTGCTACTGATAGGCCTATCTTAAAACTGGGAGGCTAGGCCCCTATATGTCTACTGCAAGTGAAGCTGCATTAGCTCCGACATACCCGTAGAGCTATTGAAAATATTATTCCTAGCCGCGTAAAAATTGCGCATTATACTCTGCACATCGCATGTCAGTTTACTACCAGCACAAAAGATACCCAGGGCCGTCTTATGAACACTGTGCCTAGGGCCTACGAAACTTCCAGTGGCCTACGAAAGTCTGAAAATCTGAAAATGAGATATTGAATGATTGGCCGATATTACAAAAAGTAGATTGAGATTTGAGATCACAGCTGGGTGCGTTCGTGAGTCATGATTAAACATGACGTTGAGAAATAATGTGAATGCGTTTAGCTTTAATCAGCGGCGGCGATCTTGTTTAACAGGTGGGGGGGGCACGGGACACTTTTGAACTGATCTGGTAAAAAAAAGAGGTTAAAAAATTAAAATTTGTTGACCGTTTTCGATCGGAAATAAACCTTCGTGTAGCTTGTTATATAGGCCTATGTAGCTCTCTAGAAATCGGCGATTACGATCAAACATGGACGATAAGTAAGACGATTGTAACTTAGGCCTATATTGTATATGAGGAGTGTCAACTTAGAAACAGGAAGCCAGTGAATTGTTCCTGGTAAGAGTGTTCAAGAAACAGTGTGGCAGCCTGTGGGAGGGGAATAGATGAATGGTAACACTCTTGCTCGAAAAACATAAGCTCTTGAAAGACGCTCTTCGATACCCGATACCTTTCACTCCCTAGAGGGCAGCTGTAAAATGAGCGGGCACCAAACAGGCTGCCAAGACGTGTGTTCTACAAGATCTTGATAACTGTACTGTCAATATGTTACTTACTGCGGTTTGTTAGTGAGGTTGTCAGTACACACGTGACACGAATATATGTAAAGTGTTCTAGTCACAAGAGAGCGTCCACTCAGATAGACACGGATCACACGATAGAGCAGCGGTTTTCAAACTTGATTTTAATTGTACCACCAGGTAAAAAAATTGAATGTTGACGTACCATCAGCAAAAGTTAGATCAAAAACAACAGGCGAGCGCCAAGTCCCCTCGCAATTAGCGTAGGACCGTAGAATTTAATAATATCATAGAATAGCTAATCATAGAAAGATGGACATGAACTCATAGAAAAATAAATTAAATTAACAATTGAATTAAATTAACGTAAATTGAATTTTTTGAATTTTTTCACTTGTACCACTTAGCGACACCTGGTGGTACGCGTACCGCCGTTTGTGTCACATATCTTCTGAACAGCTGTATATTTAACATTTGTCTGTCTTTCTCTTTGTCATAATTAACTATTAATTCGGATTATTAATTATTCATGTGCCTGATTAACTATTCATGAAGATAATTAACTGTTCGTGTAGTCCCTGAGGTTTTTCAGCATTGAACTGCTCTGATGCCACAAATTGCTTATATAAATATGAATATATATACATGTATATATATATAATCTCCATTATATATATGGCGAGGGATCATGTATATATATCTACTAATCTGTTTAAGGCTTAATTTTCATTGAGTCATTTCCTCCACAGGGACCATGGCAATCGAGCGTTGCCAGGCAGAGAAGCTGTTGCCATACGTACGTTGCCATTGGCAACGCACTCGATGCCCGACAAATTACTTCACTGACATCTGGCGTCTAATGGAAACATTTCGAAACGATTGATTTCACAGCGCCCTTTTTCTTCGGCCTCGGCAGTTTCCGGCGCTATATAAATCGTCTTATTATTATAGTATCTAAGTCATTTACGTCATGTGTTATGCTGCCTACGTCACGATCGCCCACATAGTGACGTCACTATATGTACTGACAGCAACATTCATTCGAGTCCACTGTGGGCCCATACTGAGTCATTGTCTGTTATGGTGGCACAATGGCAACTGGTGGACAGCTATGGGTCACATGTGGGCTTATCGAGCGACTTGTGATGCCTACATAGGCCTACCTACTTATCTACTTAGCTAAAGTCTATGTCTTTGGCTCTTGGATTCTTTCCGTTCTTTCTGTATTATCTATCTGATTCTATCACCAAATTTAAGATGTTCTGATGTTGTTGGTATTTCAATGAATGGCATTTTGAATTTGAATTTAAATGAGTGAACGAAAGAACGAATGGACAGTCCTACCGGAAGTCTTGAATCGCTGCTGATCCAGAAGGAGGCTTCGTTAATGCCAGAGGTCGTGACCCCTGACCCGTAGTCGTCGGTCGTGTAGTCGTACGTCTCATCCGTCGTGTGCTGACCTTCACCCTCTTCATCCGTATCATCCGCCTCCTCCTGTCCATCCTTCTTCTCTCCATCACTAGCAGCATCTGCAACCATTCTCTTGAGTCGGCTCATCACCGAAGCACTGTCGCTCGCTCTTGCCCCAGGGTGACGCCTTCCCCGCCGAGTCCGATTCACCCTGTCCATCGCTACCCGGAATTTCATCCCCTCAAGAAGAAGGCCCTCGTGTTCCCTGCGTAGTTCGACCAGGTCTGTTAGAAGCGTTTCCTTGAGGGACCTCAGCTCATCGCGGTAGAGGATGTGCGACACGAGGGCTGCCACCGACATCAGAGCGCAGACCGCGTAGAGTACCCGGATGTGCAGGGTCACGTGACCTCGTGACAGTCTCCGCAACACTTCCGTCTCTTCCACGTCCAACTTAGAGTCATCCATTCTTGTTCTATCGTCTTCTTCCAGGTTTTCCAGTTGTACGATCCGCCTGTCTCTTCTATCTTCCGGTTCTTATGTGGTGGGAGTGGTGTAAGTTAAAGTTCAACAATCAGTTCCCCTGTTACAGTTAGACAAAACCATCAGTCAAACAAAGTCAGGGCCAGAACATTTTATCGAAAAAATTTCATCCTAGTATGTGGAGGTAATTCAACAAAGTTCTAGTGTAATGATTATGTGGAGCTCTCTAGTGCAAATAACCATCAGATGACCTAGGTAAACAATCTGTGATGAGAGCGAAACATGAATGAACCAATTTTAAACTTATTCATATCTGCAAATCGAAGTATATTGCAGTTTTTAAAAATGGGTTTGGTAGGCCTACTGACAGACAAGGATAACATGAAAGTGGCTCGAATGGCACGCTTCTGAAAAATCTCCAATTCTTTCAAATGAGAAGTATACACTTAACACTTTGAGGCCCACAGATGCTACAGTATGACAGATCTAGAGGGGATAATTAAGGAATAGCCTAAGATAAGTTGTAGGGAGACAGTGACGAATCCTTGATAGTATGCTGATATGCTTGGTTAAGTTCTGAGATATTTGCATAATGTGTTCTTTTCAGGTGTTGGTCCAGATATACACTAAAAATTTACATAATTCGGTCTGCACAATCAGTTTGCCATCCATTATAAGTCTTTATTTATAAGTTGGGGAGTTTACGGCGGGATCGAGACAGAATAGATTTCGTTTCATCAACATTTGGTGACAATTTGTTAACTCTAAACCAGGAAGAAATGGTGGTTAGCTAATGACTGATTCGTACAAATTGGGCAGCTGAAACATTAAATCCAACTTACGCGAGAAACTTCGTGCTAAAACACATTTCATCACTGCTGGATGGGATAGTCTAACAGAGATTTAATCTTTTCTTATCGGGCAGATTTTACTATGACGCCGACATGATTATTTTAACGCCAGATATTGATACCATCACTGCGCTTATTCCGAAAGAACTTGCTCAGGATATTCGCAATATTTCGCATGGAATCACAATCCAAAACTCACAATATTTCTCATATAATGACAATCCAAAACTCGCAATATTTCGCATTGAATCACAATCCAAAACTCGCAATATTTCGCATAGAATCACAATCCAAAACTCGCAATCTTTTGCATGGAATCATGATCCAAAAATCGCAATCTTTCTCATAGAATCACATTTCAGAACTCGCATTCCTTTGCATAGAATCACAATCCAGAACGACAAAAATCATTTCAAATCTTCTGTTGAAGTACCTTTCGAGCCAATGGAAATATTTTCGCGTTCAAAATGAAGAGCAGTGTCAATCTTCTCCGTGCTTTGGCCTAACTAAGTCGATGCGCAAACGCGGATCTATGACTTTTTAATGATGCTCTTGCGTCTGATGCGGACGCTGGTGCAAAGTCGCGCCTTCCACAGACGGCTTCAGATGCTGCGCTTACGTAAACGTGATGCTTCTGGCATCACACTTTTTTCCGGCTAGCTGCGCACGCAGGGGAGGAAGAAGAAGAAAATGAGAGCGAGAGATGCGGTCGAGCTAGCACTGTAAGATGTTCTTCTTGCAGCCGCAGCTACAATGCTTACCTCACACGTGGGATGCGGCAGTTGGAGATCGTTAACGAAGGGGTCATGGCTGATGCAGACAGACAGACAGGCAGACAGACAGACAGACAAACAGATAGACAGTCAGACTAAGAGATCAAGAGGCACAGCACGTACACAGTAACAGAGGGACAGATACATATAGAGACGTACAGATAAACGGACGGATAGACAAACATACACACAACAAAAAGACAGAGGAAAGACGGACGAAGGGACAGGCGGACAGACACACAGACAATCAGATACAGCACAGACAAAAGGAGTGACAGTGAGACAAAGAGACAGTCAGACTGTCTGCTCTTGACACCCAAGAAGTCACAGTCAGAATTAATTTAAGGCCAGACAGACAGACGGACGTACAGAACGAGGTAGAGACAAACGCAGAGGAGGACATATGCAGACAGGTAGACAGTAGGACGGGCGGACGGACAGACGGAGGGACACAGATGGGTCCGGTGGGAATGCTTCCTTTGATCAGGAACTGCTGAGGCAGAGTTGCGTAGGTAGAGAGGCAGGTTGATTGAAAGCAGCTTCCTATACGCACTTGATGCTATTTCTCGGCACCTCTCTGTCAGACTCTGTCTGTCTTTCTCTGTCGTTCTCTCTCTTCCGCCTTCTGCCTTCTCTCTTAGTATCTCTTTCTTTTTTCTCTCTGTCTGCCTGCCTGTCTGTCTGTGTCTGTCTCTCTGTGCCGGCTTTCAGACAATTACTAGATGCTTTATGATTGCCATCTCAGGATTTCCTTTTCAAATTGTCTCGCGTCTCCTGCTCTCTCTCTCTCTCTCTCTCTCTCTCTCTCTCTCTCTCTCTCTCTCTCTCTCTCTCTCTCTCTCTCTCTCTCTCTCTCTCTCTCTCTCTCTCTCTCCTTGTTTCTCTCTTCCTCTGTCCGTCTGCTTGTCTGTCCCAACCTGTCTCCTCTCGTCGTCCATTCTCATTCCTGACACTCAATAATTAACAATCTCTTCTCGCCGTTCGTCACTTTCTCTGCCTGTCCTCTTTCTTTTTCTCCTTCTCTTTCTTTCTCTCTGTCTTTAGCTCTCTGTGTTTCTATCTCTGTCTCTCTTTCCCTCTCCCTATCTCTCTTCTCTTTTCCCATTTTCTCTTTCTCTCATCCCTCTATATATCTCTCTTTCTGTCTCTGTCTCTCTGTCTCCCTCTCTCCCTCTCTCTCTTTCCCAATGCGTTTGAAGCTACTTCGCTCAGTGACTCTTCGGTTTTGTTATTAGTTTGCGGTTCCGCTTAACGACTGAACGTTTAATTTAAGCGTCGGAGTCTAATAAGTGGGACACGGTGGCCGATTGGTTAGAGCGCTCTCCATGTAACTCCGAGAGTAGGGGTTCGAGACTCTTCCCTTGAGAAGGTTACTGTGTAGGGGCATTGAGCATGTTCTTCACGCACAATCGTTCAGCGCCATCGATTGATGCTTGGTCATTATATAGTGGCGCTTAATAAATGCGTGATGATGATGATGATGATGATGATGATGATGATGATGATGATGATGATGATGATGATGATGATGATGATGATGATAATAAAGATGAACAAGAACAAGAACAAGAGCGAGAAGAACAAGGTATAGGAGAAGAAAGTGGTCCAGGGAATATCAAGAAATGAAAGTATGCAGACGAGAAGCAGGGGAATAGGAGAGTAGGGAAGAAGAGTAGGCAGCAGAAGGCAACGCAGGAATATGGGAATTCTGGATAGAAGGAAACTAAGGGAAAATAGAAGGACGGAGGGAATGAAGGATGAAAGTGAGGAATGAAAACAGAGAAGACTGATCGAAGGATAGAAGGAAGGTCACGTGGTAGGACATATGTAACCCATGTGGGAACAGTGCCATAATTATGTGCTTCGTATATATTCAACACATGGCATTCTCTTGGAGAAAGGACTTTTCTCTGCATCTATTCGTCTTAGTGAAATGTGCTTCTTTAGCGTTTAGACTTTTTATATTTCCCAGCTACCATTACCTCATTACTCCTAATGTTATCTCTTTTTCGTTCCCACGACTCTCCGTTCATTTTCATAAACACTCAGATCTTTCTCAGATTTCGTCATTTTAAGCTCTATCCTACATCTTTGCCTTACCTGCTTCACAACAAAATAAACAATACAACAGTAATTTGATTAAATGCCCCAATTACGAAGTTCCTAAATGCGCATTGACGCCAGACAAGAACTGTGAAAAGTCTGGAGCAGATTAGTTCACAGTTATGAGCCAAAGGCAGACTCTCGGTAGGAGAGTTGCAAATATGAGAAGGTAAACAATTCCAGATGGAGGGACCGGCAACTGTGAAAGAACCCCAATAAATCTCTTATGCCTTGAGATAATATATGTGTGCAATTATCGAAGCAATTTTATTTGCCGACAAATATGTTACAGGCGTTCCTATGTTGCTTGCACCAACGGCATTTAAGACGTGTTTCGAAATATCGGAAGAAATCTGTTCTTAAGATTTCGTCAGGATTGGCTATATACAACATATCTTCGTACTCTACCTTCTGAATGAAACATAGTCATATGGTCTCCAGATGAAGAAATATATTTTCGTCCAATAGTGTTCCGTTAAGCAGCCTTTTTCACTTATGTGTCGACTTACTTTATGTGGTGTTATGCGATATGTCGACAATGAGCAATAAATTGCATCTAAAGCAGAAAGAATGAAGGCCAAATATTGGATGCTGCAATTATAGACAACAGCAGATGTAGTAGCCTACGTCAATCGCATAAACTGCGTAAATGTTCTGAAAAGTCTTTTCTCAGTAAAGCTAGAGTTATATTCAGGGCTGTAGTGGTAAAATTTGAGGTGAGTATACGCTACCGGTGACCAGCGGCGTCAAAAAAAATTTGAAGACCTTTTTTAGGAAAAATTTCAGACTTTTCACCAATTCTCTGAAAATTTTCAGACTTTTTACGATTTCGTCTCTGAAAAAGTTGATGACCTTTTTTTTTTTTTTTTTTTTTTAGTCATTCGCCCTAAAAACCTTGAAAAACCTCTCTTTTTCTCAAAATTTCATCCTCAGAGGTAAGTATACGCTGTATACCCGCGTATACCCTCGTCTCGAGCGCTGAGTATACGCTGTCAAATTTCTCTAGAGGTAAGTATACGCTGTATACCCGCGTATACCCTCGACTACAGCCCTGGTTATATTGTAGAATACGTCACGTTCGGAATCAACAGGGAATGTTTGGCTTATAGCACACTCAGGGGCGTCTACCCCCCAGTCTTTTGAGCAACTTCCCCTCCCCTCCCTCCTCTTCCCCCTTCCCCTTCCTACTCCACCTCCCAATAATGATGGCTCATTCACTTACAGACCTCCCCACATCTTTTGGATGGAGCATTTGCTCCAAGGTTTCTATGGAGTAGACGCCCCTGCTATCACTTACATAAGACGTAAAGTATGGATTTATATCTGTCTCCCCTTACTCCCTTCCTCTAAATCACTAAATCATCAACGTAACACCATCACCCAGATATCAGCATGGATGACCGCCAACCTGTTATGCCTAAACCCTTCAAAAAGAGAATTTCTCATTATTGGCCTCTGCGAGCAATTGAGCAAAGTAACATATGGATTTATCACTTCTGTGTTTTACATTCAATGCTTCTAGCTACTGTCCCATTGTGCGTTTGCTAATGGTGTAATAAAGAATATACTTATTACTTACTTACTTACTTATCCTTCCGACCAATTTCCAACAGATTTCACTTCCCCCGTACCTTAATCTTCTCCTGTCCGAAATCTTGAAATCATCTTCGATAAAACCTTTCTTTTGCCGAACCCATCGCCCAGCTATCTCGCACCTGCTATTCGTGACCTTTCTCTATCTCGCACGTTAATTTCACCTCTCCTCCGCTTGCACTCTCCTCTGCTGCTTTCCACTCACGACTGAAAACCGAACTCTTCAAGCTATCCTATCCTGATTCCAATTCTGCCCACCACACAACCACCATCATAACCGATTACCACCGTAGCACCCTGCTGTCTCGTCGGCTTGTCCTCCGGGCCCGGACTCCCACCTGGCACCGGAACGGACAATGCAGCCTGGCTACTGCGGACTTGATTTGATATAGCGCCGGTGAAATATTAAGCTGGTCTCCCTGATGTGGCTTATGTGTGGCGCTGAGAAATTTTGAAGATTTACATTACATTACATTACATTACATGAAAGCAGGAAAACAGAATGTGTATTAAGTCATTTGATAATTTATATAGCGCCTCTTCAAGAAGCCTACTCAGAAGTGCTGCTAGTCCAGTCATGGTTAAACAGAGAAGACTTAATTTAAGGAGGCAGTAGAAAGCCGGTGAACTGCCTCGTGGAAATAAGCGCAGAGAAGGTGGGTGCCCATTCCACGTATGCATGCATCATAGTATGCATGTGTAGCTATGTAAGCTCGTATGTATGTAGGCTGTGTGTGTATGTGTGTGTGTGCGTATCTATGTATGGCCTATGTAGGCTCTATTTTCATGTTTTCATATATATATATGTGTGTGTGTGTGTGTGTGTGTGTGTGTGTGTGTGTGTGTGTGTGTGTGTGTGTAGGTGTGTGTGTGTGTGTGTGTGTAGGTGTGTGTGTGTGTGTGTGTTTGTGTGTGTGTGTGTGAAACATTGTGTGTATGTATGGCGCCAGTGGCGTAGAAAGCTTTTTGGGGGCCCTTGTGCAGAGCTTCGATGATGGGCCCCTTGAACCCTTTTCGATTTGAAACAAAAAAAACGCTGTGCAAAAAACGCTTGGCGCTTTTACGGTAGGCCTATTTGCATATTTCGCACCATGAGAAATATGCAAATATCATAAATCGCACCCCAATTAAATAATAATTAAATAATTACATTTTAATTATTTTCTCCGATTTATTTTTATAAAACATTTTGCTTTATTTCTCCAGGCTAGCATAAAAATTGAACTAGAGATAATTAATCTAAAAACATTGCTCCATCTGCTATGACTGCTAAAATATGAATTATCCACACTTAAATTCTGTCAAACTGTGAAACAGTTGGATTGTTTGATAAAAATAACGAAACAATTTAACAAATTAGACAAGTGTTTAGTCTACGGTGGTAGTCTAAAAAGAAGAATCCGAAAATTGCGAAAAGTTAAAACGTTCGTTTGCGTGCCTTCTCTTGCGTAAAAATATCTACCACTTTTGAAATGTCAAGCTTTCTGGCATGTTCGTTATCTATTGACAACATTTCCAAGTCGCTCAGCCGCTCTTTTGATATTGTACTTCGCAGTTTTTGAATAGCTTCAATTTCGATAATGATTGTTCACATGTCGCAACAGTCACAGGCAAAGTCAACAGCAACATGTAGGCAGTGAAGACATCACTGAATGTAGACAAAAGAGCATGGTAGTCTACGAGTACCAGTTGTGCAATTTCGAAGATGGTTGATGTCGTTGAGTCGAGTTATTTGAGTGTGTAGTACTGTGTACGCTGTTGCTAACTTGCTGTACATGTAGATTTACTTTTAGGCTGAAAATGACTGTACTCGATGGCATCGATGCCAGGGGCCCTTCTGACCGCCAGGGGCCCTTGTGCATTGCACAACCTGCACAACCCATTGCTACGCCCCTGTATGGCGCCTTAAAACACGGTAATTTAGGACAGTTCCTTCCAATCTTTATTGCCAACGGAATCTTTTTGATCTGAAAATTATGTCATAAATACTTGAGTTGTGTTTACTATAAGACGATTTTAAACAGAGTGACTCATATGAAAAAATAAAGTTTAAAGTTTAAACTAAGTGCCTTGCACGGCTATACAGGGAACATGTGGGGTTTTAATGTGCATGGTGCTCTTTCTTCTTCCCATGACATAGTTCTTTTATGTTCAGTTTAATGCTAGAAAGTAGGATTCCTAAATCACGTACAGGATTGAGTTGATTTCTATATTAAATTTTCGTTTTTCTTCCAGTATGATACGAGAATCCATTTTGCGGCAAATATTTCACGGCTAATGGCAGAAGCAGAGTATATGTAAATTACACGTTTCATATTATATACCGACCCTATGACCTCGACCCTATGACCTCGACCCTATGACCTCGACCCTATGACCTCGACCCTATGACCTCGACCCTATTACCTCGACCCTATGACCTCGACCTTACTCGTTTCTCAATGAATTGATCGGGTGACATCCTTCACCACCGATGTCCGTTCGTAGTCATCATCCTAATCATAACAGAAATCTCGATATTACACTTCCGATGATGATGATGATGATGATGATGATGATGATGATGATGATGATAATGACAGGGGGATAGAGTAGTGGTAACACTCACGGCCAGGAGAGCAGCAGGATCGCTGCGGTACGCGGTTCGACTCCCGCAACCCCCCTCGGGCGGGCGCCTTGCATGGCTGCCATAACGCGTGTTTAGTTAAGATATTGATAATTGTACTGTCGTGTCTCAATGTAATCTTACTGCGTCTGTCGGTTTGAATTAATAAAGAAAAGATTATTATTTATTATTATTATTAACAACAATAGGGCCTAATAATAATAACAATAGTAATGATAAGCTGCGGTGGATATGCAAGTAGACTAGAGTATACTTTCCACTACCAGCGCTTATCTCTTGCTATCCAATCGCTGTCTAGTGTCTACCTCGGATTAACTAATTAAGAAACTGTTAGACATGGGCGGCGATCTAGGGGGTTCGCGTGGGACAGCACCCCCACCTTTAAGAGTGGGGGGGGGGACACGCCATGCATTTGTCCCCCCCCCCAAATTTTGAAGAAACACCAAAAAAGGCCAAGAAATGTACCGTAATTGCGCGTGAGGTTTTTCACAGCGTTTTTTGAGCAGAGGAGGTAAAAATTCAATTTATGAGGAGAAGTGTCCCCCGAAAAATGTCATAAAGTAGAAAGTAAGAAGAATTTTTTTTCTGAAACGAATATCTACAAAGTGAAAACAGTAAAAAAAGTGTAAGGGCGATGAGACGACGTTGCGAAAAAGGTGATGGACGTTGCGAAAAAGGTGATGGACGTTGCGAAAAAGGTGATGGACGTTGCGAAAAAGGTGATGGACGTTGCGAAAAAGGTGATCATATGGGATATCGGTATATCGAGACCGAAAAAAGTTGTAAAAGAGGTGAAGGAGTAAAAAAAGGTCATCAACTTTTTCAGGAAATGAACTTATCTAAAAGTCATGAACTTATGTAAGAAAAATGTTTTTTTTCCGGGATGAATTCTTAAAAAAAGGTTATCAACCAGACCAAGGCCGACTCTGTCCCCCCCACCTCTCAGACAAGATCGCCGCCACTGCTTTTAGAGATCTACTCCTAACTCAACTTCATACAATTAAGACGACTACCATCACCATCACCACCACCATCACAATAACACCAACGTCGTCAGTATACGACGCTACAATCAACGGCGTCATCATCAAATATTGATGATCGTGCTGAAGACATCCTGAAAACAAACATAGTCATGTAATCGAATTTTGTCATCAGGCCTTCGATACACATTCACACACACACACGCATGAGCGTACAGATACATACATATGCAGATGATTTCTCTTCCACGTGAATATATATAATACATAGAGAGACAGACAGACAGACATACATACACACAGACAGACAGAAACAGCGTTGAGCAGGTCGTTAATTAAAGCCAAATTAATCATTCTGGGTTTATGCTTTCTTTGTGAAATGATGCTAATACGAATACGCATTTGAATATAAAAATGCATTTGAATGTGAAAATGCATTTTAAATGTGAATATGCCTTTGAATGTGAAGATACTTTTGAATGTGAATATGCATTTGCATTTGAATGCTTGCACGTAGCGCAGGTACCGAGGGATTGGAAGGGAACAGGGAGTGGTTCGGTGGGAGGTGGGACTGTGTCGACGTTGTTGTTTACAGTCGTTGCCAAGGAGAGGAGGACCAGAGCGTCGTAGCTATATTCGCTCGATTCCTTTGTACCAGTCCTCTCTTCCGTCTCGCAGGGAGAGCGATCGTTACATCTACGACTCCTCCCCACCCTCACCCCTCTTCCCTTCTACCCGGGCTGTTCACAGGAGACCCGACTGAGGCGCTTTGTCTACCTGGCTGGCACGACACACGGTTTGGACGCAGGTAGATAGCCAGGTAGGCAGAAACCTCGCCATTGTCTTTCATGCGTAGCCTCTTTGTCCTGCGATCAATATTCGATTCGGTTCCTTGCGCCCGATTGACGCAATCTTCTCCCACCCACAACCCAATCCGCAGGCGTCGGATGACAAAAGCAAAGGGGGAGTCGCTGGGGGATATCGTCCACCCGTTGAAACACGCCCGGCTGCACAGATCTGCTGAGACCGTGCAACAAGGAAGCGGAGTGGAGCATCCGATAGATCGTTTGTGCGTTGTATCAATAGTCGGGATTCTTCTTCTGGCTCAACGTTTGGTGACGCTGGTCATCTTGTCGTCGTGTGTCGAAGGTCGTTTACACACAGAGGAAAACGCCTTGGCGACGACGAGACATTACATTTTAAAAGGTAATTCATATTTAACTGACCGAGGTAATCGTAATCGTAATCGTAAACTCTAAACTTCTAAAGCCAAGCGCACGACACCAGCTCGTTTACGAGTAATCCGTATTCACTCGCTGATTTTATGTATCTAATCAGGACTTATCTTTTTGAATTTTGCAAATATTCTGTATTTGTGTTTGTGTGCTGTTAGTACACAGCGCGGCCTTTAAGGAATGTCACAGGACCAGTGGCGGCGATCTTGTTTGACAGGTGGGGGGGACATTCTTGAACTGATCTGGTCAAAAAAGAGTTTTGAACTGATCTGGTCAAAAAAAAGGTCAAAAAATTTTTTCGCGCTCACGCGCGAACAAATTTCATAACTCTAGCACGAAAAAATTTGATGACCTTTTTTTGGGGTTTCTTCGAAATTTGGGGGGGTCCGATGCATGGCGTGTCCCCCCCCACTCTTAAAGGTGGGGGGGTCTTGTCCCCCTCGACCCCCCCGGGATCGCCGCCCATGCACAGGACGCTATGCATGGCTATTTAACAGATCTGAATCGGTGCCACTTAAGATGCCTTGAACTGTTTCTTGAGCTGCATGCCGAAGAATAGTTCGCATTTTAAGTTGAAGACTATTTTAGAAGGTCGTACGTTCGATGCAGGAGAAAGCGCAATATGATCGCATAGTTGTACGGGAGCACGGAACCGTCAAGTCTCCACAGGCCCATGAACGCAGCGATCGTCGATCTGGGTGACTGGAGCCAGAAACACAGAGCTCTCTGATGTATTCTGGACCCGCAAGAAGCTCATCCCGTGAAGAGGATCTTTAACTTAATCTTGTCCTCGACCGGAAGCCAGTGCAACATTACATATGAGCTATAATGTAGCGTAAATAGTTATTTTGCACCACAACACGTTCGGTAGCAGAGAAAAACTAATTCACCATCGCTCAGTCAATTGAGACCCGTTTCGTCCATTTCAGTCCGTTCACAGGACCATAAAGGGCGCGGCATCTTTTCCAGGACTAATTCGATCTTTCTGGTCCTGCACTGAATTCATTTTCTACTTACCTTAGTCCACGCAACCATTCAATAAATTTAAATGGTAATTGTTTGTCAGCTGATGACTTGTTGCCATGTAATACTCCGCTTGTTTACCTTGTACACCACACCACTAGGAACACTATTCCATGTCATATATACATAATATACGTACATGCATACACACATACATACATACGTGCGTACATACACATAGGCATGCATACACACATACATACATACACATACATACATATACATTTACATATAAATACATACAAAGATACAATCTTTCGATTCGTACTTTGACGATGATTCCGTATCCATAGGTCGTGTACAGTGAGACCCAGACACCTGCATCGAGCGACCGCATCGAAATGTCGCCGAGGAAGGACCCAGCAGCGCCCGCGACGGGTCAGCCGAAGGTCCCTCTGACCGAACAGGAGAGAGAGAAGATCGAGAAGAAGGAACAACGCAAGGACTGCTGCAAACGGGCTCTCAAGTTCAGTCTCTCACAGGTCGGTCTCCTCCTGGTCGTCATCCTCTACGCTGTGGCCGGTGGATTCATATTCCAACACCTGGAGTCGACAAACGAGAAGGAGCAGTGCGTCCAGGGACGCGACAAGTACGAACCGATGGAAAACGAAACCATCTACAAGATCTGGAGCATTTCCAGCAGCTTCCGTTTGGACGACGATGCTCCGTACGCCATGGACGCTTACCGGAAACAGCTGTCCAAGTTCCGGGATGACATTCTGTTGCTTGGCTACAACGGGAACAACTGTACGGCGATGGGAGAACCGGATGGACCGCCCTACCAATGGTCATACCCCGGAGCCCTGCTCTTTGCCACGACCATCTTCACCACTGTAGGTACGTATTCTTCGAAGAACGGATTGATGCATCGACGTGGAACTAGTAGAGCAGTCGTATTCCTAATCTTAATCTCCAGATTTCAAGAAGGCGACTTAAAGCTTGAGGTAGAGGATAGTGAGGGGCAGCGGCGATATTTGTGCAGGAACTGAGAGTTTGTGGAATTCAGGAGGTCAATCAATCAATCAATCAATCAATCAATCAATCAATCAATCAATCAATCAATCAATCAATCAATCAATCAATCAATCAATCAATCAATCAATCAATCAATCAATCAATCAATCAATCAATCAATCAATCAATCAATCAATCAATATCGTTACAGAGTCGAAGTGTTGTGTGATATATGGTTCAGTTTGAGAAGTCGAGATCAGAGGTGACTGGTGGACGGGAAAAGGAGAAGGGAGGACAATCGGGTAAAGCGGAGTGACTAGATGATGAAGAGTTCGCGAAAGTACTTAGGCTGGGAGTATTGTATTGAGTCGCAAGTTAGGGATGCGGTGTTTGACACGGTTTAAGATTGGTTGAGCGATCGCCATCTGGCGTTGAGTGTGTGGGTTTGAGTTTTCTCTGAGACGGTCGCTGTGGAGGAACACGTAGGTCCCTACATCCCATCACACCAATGATAGCATGTCTTCACACGCCATGATATCATTGGTCTCCGTGCACGGACCCACCTAGATCCAGATACAAAATTACAAATGCCTGAACTACAGTCACGGTCGGTATACGGAATGGTATCATCTCAGCAGATGGTACAGTGACGCACGTTTTCACCGAAGTAGCTTATCGAGGCATTGAAGGAGACTTTGATGACAGTCTGTCACGCAGTTACCGTAAAGAAATTTGAATTAAGATTGAAACAAATTAGTAGTCACAGATTCCAAGAATGACGTATAGTGGAGCGCAGTCCTCCGCTAAACCTGACTTATTAATGTTCTAAATAGGGCCTATTGTTTTAGTCGATATGTGAAAATTACACTTTCACTCAATCCCAATCTTCAAATCCTGAATCCGCCTAAAGGTAATAACATTCGTGTTATTTACAGTTGTTTTTCAAATTTATGTGTCTGTTCATACCCCATACCACTTTAGATATTGTCCCCGATCAATGGATGCTGTCACCCTCGTTGAGTCCCGCACCCGAACCGCGTTGGGCTCTCCGGCTTTACCGGTGGCTGGTCCACAGCTTTAGAATTCGTTGCCCAGTTCAGTTTGTTCTGTAGCTTCTTCGATGTTATTCGGGTCCAAACTTAAAACTCTTCTCTTTCAACTTCTTTGCCTGGTTTCTGGTTTCTCTTATGTATCAGATTTAGACGTGGATTCTCAAGTGGATTATGATTTCTGATTAAGATTTCACACGAAGCGATCTTCGAACAATACATTGCGACATACTAGATAAGATTAGTTTAGATTAGATTAGATTTGTAATACAGTGGATTGACCCTCGTAAGCATTTCAGATCGTGAGCCGCTCTGGAGCTTACGCAGTTCGAGAAAGATGAGAATTCATACGTATGAATAATACAACCATATTTGATATTGCTCTCCTAAAGTTCAGAAGTGCACACACGACCATACGACAGAACATCGATGGTGCTGAGCAATTGTGAGTGAAGGACTTGAGTCTCAAGGTCCCTACACAGTTACCGCCTCAGTGGTGGATCGAATCCGCACTCTTAGTGTTACAGACTGAACGCTTTAACCAATCTGTTACCGTGCCCCCCCCCCCAGGAGAGAACACCTGGCTACTGCATGGGTGAGTGACTGTGTAGCACTGATGCCTCGTCGCTTGTAGGTTACGGGAACATCGCCCCGAAGACGTTCTGGGGTCGGTTGGTCTGCATCGCTTACGCCGTTCTCGGGATTCCTCTGATGTTGCTGCTGCTGGCCAACCTCGGCGAGATCATGGCCAACATCTTCCGCTACGTCTACATCAATGTCTGTTGCTGCGGATTCCTCCAGAAGAGAGTCAAAGCCCAGCAGCAGCAACAACAGCCATCGTCCACTCCGACCAACAGACAGGCTCCGATGGAGGCCTGGAAGGACCAGTACAACGCTCAGAAGACAGGCCAACCGCCGGCCGTGGTTGATGAAGATGATGATGACGATGATGAAGATGAAGAGGAGAAGATCAGCGTCCCTCTGACCGTCACCCTCTGTCTCGTCGCCTCCTACCTGTTCGTCGGAGCGCTGCTCTTCGGAGTCTGGAGCAACCTTGACTGGTTGGCAGCTGCCTACTTCTGCTTCATAACGATCGCCACCATTGGCTTTGGAGACATCGTTCCAGGAACTCAGAGTCTCAACACTCTCAGCGGAAAGTTCCAGTTGGTCGGAACGGCTGTCTATATGGTCTTCGGAATGGCGATACTCTCCATGGCTTTCAATCTCATCCAGGTAACATCACCTTACTCATCCAGGTAACATCACCTTACTCATCCAGGTAACATCGTCTTACATCTCCTGGTAACATCGTCTTACTTATCCAGGTAATCCGGTTACTAATCCAGGTAAAATCGTCTAATACTCATCCAGGTAATATCGCCGACATGTGCTACATAACAGATGTGCGATTTCTATATCGGCAACATCGCTCCTGACCCGTGTTTCGTCTCAGTTATAATGTAGGGCTGTTCCTTGATTATTCCTCGCCACGAGATTCTTTCAGCCAACCACGAACTTGTTTCACTGTGGCCGACTGACTACAGAGCGCTCGGTCTGTCACGCGAAGAGTGAGGGTTCGATCCCCGCCCCCCGAGGCAATTACTGTATAGAGACCATGAGCAAGTCCAGTTGCTCAGCGCCACCAGAGTTCATTCGTATGGTCGTGTGTGCACTTCTGAACTTTGGAAGGAGGCCAATATAAAATACAGTTCTATTGTATTGTAATGTTTACAGGATGAGATTGTTGCCAAGTTTCGATGGCTCGGTGAGAAGCTGGGCATCGTGAAACCAGACGAAGATGACGAGAAGCCAGAAGGCAACGCAGGCCCTCCTGCCCAGATGCCGAGGGGGCCGAATGCCCAGCCGCAGATGCCGCCTCGACTGCCAGCTCCCGTCAATAGAGGCCCTCCGGGACAGCCACTGCCAAGCCCTGGAGCCAAGCAGGCACCGTGGATGGATCCAAACGCCATGAAACAACCACCTCCTCCCTTCTACCCCCAACTGAAGGCCCAGGCTGCCAGCGAGATGGCTCCTGGTGGACCGGGGAAGGCCAACTACCCTGCACGTTACGTCCCCTAACCATGAGGGGCAGAAATTCCTCTGTGTGTCGTCCTAAACACGAGTGATACATACATTGATATTTATTTAAACGATAGCGAAAGCACATTGTTGTTTGTTACATAATTATATACACCGCTGCAGATCTTAGTTGTTACGACGGCTACGCTTTGACAAACCATAATTTCTATCATTATAAGTCGCAACTGTGATTATATTTCTGCTGAGTCTTTTCTACATGTCTACAATCGATTCGGAACGTAAATGTAAATGTAAACGTTTTTCTATACCGACCCTCGTATGGCCTCGACTTCTCAATTTGCAATGAATTGATCAGATCAAAGGTGAGATCATCGACTATTATTGTCCGTTCGAATCAAGGTCCACTTAACTGACTTAAGGTCCCCGTGTACGGATCGAGACATCCCGAGGTTTACATCTTTAAAATAAACCATCGTCGGGAGGCGAACTGACAACCTGAGTACCTGACGCACGAGGACATGGTTACTGTCTAACGAGAGAATCTATTTCAGCCAGAATTGATTCCTAGAATCCCATGTTCTGGTACATTTTATATAATTTCCATTACAATGACCATTGAGAGCGTGTCTTTAGCAGGTCTATGTTGCGAATGAACTTATTGGCCAGGACAGAATGTGAAATGCCTTCGCTTCATATGACGTGCAGAAATGCCCTAGTAATACTAACAGAAATGCCCTAGTAATACTAACAGAAATGCTCTAGTAATACTAACAGAAATGCCCTAGTAATACTAACAGAAATGCTCTAGTAATACTAACAGAAATGCTCTAGTAATACTAACAGAAATGCTCTAGTAATATTAACAGGAATGCTCTAGTAATACTAACAGAAATGCTCTAGTAATATTAACAGAAATGCTCTAGTAATAGTAACAGAAATGCTCTAGTAATACTAACAGAAATGCTCTAGTAATACTAACAGAAATGCTCTAGTAATACTAACAGGAATGCTCTAGTAATACTAACAGAAATGCCCTAGTAATACTAACAGAAATGCTCTAGTAATACTAACAGAAATGCTCTAGTAATACTAACAGAAATGCTCTAGTAATATTAACAGAAATGCTCTAGTAATACTAACAGAAATGCTCTAGTAATATTAACAGAAATGCTCTAGTAATAGTAACAGAAATGCTCTAGTAATACTAACAGAAATGCTCTAGTAATACTAACAGAAATGCTCTAGTAATACTAACAGGAATGCTCTAGTGATACTAACAGAAATGCCCTAGTAATACTAACAGAAATGCTCTAGTAATACTAACAGAAATGCTCTAGTAATACTAAGAGAAATGCTCTAGTAATATTAACAGAAATGCTCTAGTAATATTAACAGAAATGCTCTAGTAATACTAACAGAAATGCTCTAGTAATATTAACAGAAATGTTCTAGTAATAGTAACAGAAATGCTCTAGTAATACTAACAGAAATGCTCTAGTAATACTAACAGAAATGCTCTAGTAATACTAGCAGGAATGCTCTAGTAATACTAACAGAAATGCCCTAGTAATACTAACAGAAATGCTCTAGTAATACTAACAGAAATGCTCTAGTAATAGTAACAGAAATGCTCTAGTAATACTAACAGAAATGCTCTAGTAATACTAACAGAAATGCTCTAGTAATACTAGCAGAAATGCTCTAGTAATACTAACAGAAATGCTCTAGTAATACTAACAGAAATGCTCTAGTAATACTAACAGAAATGCGCTAGTAATACTAACAGAAATGCTCTAGTAATATTAACAGAAATGCTCTAGTAGTACTAACAGAAATGCTCTAGTAATACTAACAGAAATACTCCAGCAATACTAACATAAATGCTATAGTAATATTAACAGAAAATGCTCTAGTAATATTAACAGAAATGCTCTAGTAATACTAACAGAAATGCTCTAGTAATACTAACAGAAATGCTCTAGTAATACTAACAGAAATGCTCTAGTAATACGAACAGAAATGCTCTAGTAATACTAGCAGAAATGCTCTAGTAATATTAACAGAAATGCTCTAGTAATACTAACAGATATGCTCTAGTAATACTAACAGAAATGCTCTAGTAATATTAACAGAAATGCTCTAGTAATAGTAACAGAAATGCTCTAGTAATACTAACAGAAATGCTCTAGTAATACTAACAGAAATGCTCTAGTAATACTAACAGGAATGCCCTAGTAATACTAACAGAAATGCCCTAGTAATACTAACAGAAATGCTCTAGTAATACTAACAGAAATGCTCTAGTAATACTAACAGAAATGCTCTAGTAATATTAACAGAAATGCTCTAGTAATACTAACAGAAATGCTCTAGTAATATTAACAGAAATGCTCTAGTAATAGTAACAGAAATGCTCTAGTAATACTAACAGAAATGCTCTAGTAATACTAACAGAAATGCTCTAGTAATACTAACAGAAATGCTCTAGTAATATTAACCGAAATGCCCTAGTAATACTAACAGAAATGCCCTAGTAATACTAACAGAAATACTCCAGCAATACTAACATAAATGCTATAGTAATACTAACAGAAATGCTCTAGTAATATTAACAGAAATGCTCTAGTAATACTAACAGAAATGCTCTAGTAATATTAACAGAAATGCCCTAGTAATACTAACAGGAATGCTCTAGTAATACTAACAGAAATGCCCTAGTAATACTAACAGAAATGCTCTAGTAATACTAACAGAAATGCTCTAGTAATACTAAGAGAAATGCTCTAGTAATATTAACAGAAATGCTCTAGTAATATTAACAGAAATGCTCTAGTAATACTAACAGAAATGCTCTAGTAATATTAACAGAAATGTTCTAGTAATAGTAACAGAAATGCTCTAGTAATACTAACAGAAATGCTCTAGTAATACTAACAGAAATGCTCTAGTAATACTAGCAGGAATGCTCTAGTAATACTAACAGAAATGCCCTAGTAATACTAACAGAAATGCTCTAGTAATACTAACAGAAATGCTCTAGTAATAGTAACAGAAATGCTCTAGTAATACTAACAGAAATGCTCTAGTAATACTAACAGAAATGCTCTAGTAATACTAGCAGAAATGCTCTAGTAATACTAACAGAAATGCTCTAGTAATACTAACAGAAATGCTCTAGTAATACTAACAGAAATGCGCTAGTAATACTAACAGAAATGCTCTAGTAATATTAACAGAAATGCTCTAGTAGTACTAACAGAAATGCTCTAGTAATACTAACAGAAATACTCCAGCAATACTAACATAAATGCTATAGTAATATTAACAGAAAATGCTCTAGTAATACTAACAGAAATGCTCTAGTAATACTAACAGAAATGCTCTAGTAATACTAACAGAAATGCTCTAGTAATACGAACAGAAATGCTCTAGTAATACTAGCAGAAATGCTCTAGTAATAGTAACAGAAATGCTCTAGTAATACGAACAGAAATGCTCTAGTAATACTAACAGAAATGCTCTAGTAATACTAACAGGAATGCTCTAGTAATACTAACAGAAATGCTCTAGTAATTTTAACAGAAATGCTCTAGTAATACTAACAGAAATGCTCTAGTAATACTAACAGAAATGCTCTAGTAATACTAAGAGAAATGCTCTTGTAATACTAACAGAAATGCTCTAGTAATACTAACAGAAATGCTCTAGTAATACTAACAGAAATGCTCTAGTAATATTAACAGAAATGCTCTAGTAATATTAAGAGATATGCTATAGTAATACTAACAGAAATGCTCTAGTAATACTAACAGAAATGCTCTAGTAATATTAACAGAAATGCCCTAGTAATACTAACAGAAATGCTATAGTAATACTAACAGAAATGCTCTAGTAATACTAACAGAAATGCTCTAGTAATATTAACAGAAATGCCCTAGTAATACTAACAGAAATGCTCTAGTAATACTAACAGAAATGCTCTAGTAATACTAACAGAAATGCTCTAGTAATATTAACAGAAATGCTCTAGTAATATTAACAGAAATGCTCTAGTAATACTAACAGATATGCTATAGTAATACTAACAGAAATGCTCTAGTAATACTAACAGAAATGCTCTAGTAATATTAACAGAAATGCCCTAGTAATACTAACAGAAATGCTCTAGTAATACTAACAGAAATGCTCTAGTAATACTAACAGAAATGCTCTAGTAATACTAACAGAAATGCTCTAGTAATATTAACAGAAATGCTCCAGTGATACTAACAGAAATGCTCTAGTAATATTAACAGAAATGCCCTAGTAATACTAACAGAAATGCTCTAGTAATACTAACAGAAATGCTCTATTAATATTAACAGAAATGCTCTAGTAATACTAACAGAAATGCTCTAGTAATACTAACAGAAATGCTCTAGTAATACTAACAGAAATGCTCTAGTAATACTAACAGAAATGCTCTAGTAATATTAACAGAAATGCTCTAGTAATATTAACAGAAATGCTCTAGTAATACTAAAAGATTTGCTATAGTAATACTAACAGAAATGCTCTAGTAATACTAACAGAAATGCTCTAGTAATATTAACAGAAATGCCCTAGTAATACTAACAGAAATGCTCTAGTAATACTAACAGAAATGCTCTAGTAATACTAACAGAAATGCTCTATTAATACTAACAGAAATGCTCTAGTAATACTAACAGAAATGCTCTAGTAATACTAACAGAAATGCTCTAGCGATACTAACAGAAATGCTCTAGTAATACTAACAGAAATGCTCTAGTAATACTAACAGAAATGCTCTAGTAATATTAACAGAAATGCTCTAGTGATACTAACAGAAATGCTCTAGTAATATTAACAGAAATGCTCTAGTAATATTAACAGAAATGCTCTAGTAATACTAACAGAAATGCTCTAGTAAAACTAACAGAAATGCAGTAGTAATACTAACAGAAATGCTCTAGTAATACTAACAGAAATGCTCTAGTAATACTAACAGAAATGCCCTAGTAATACTAACAGAAATGCCCTAGTAATACTAACAGAAATACTCCAGCAATACTAACATAAATGCTATAGTAATACTAACAGAAATGCTCTAGTAATATTAACCGAAATGCCCTAGTAATACTAACAGAAATGCCCTAGTAATACTAACAGAAATACTCCAGCAATACTAACATAAATGCTATAGTTATACTAACAGAAATGCTCTAGTAATATTAACAGAAATGCTCTAGTAATACTAACAGAAATGCTCTAGTAATATTAACAGAAATGCCCTAGTAATACTAACAGAAATGCTCTAGTAATACTAACAGAAATGGTCTAGTAATACTAACAGAAATGGTCTAGTAATACTAACAGAAATGCTATAGTAATACTAACAGAAATGCTCTAGTAATACTAACAGAAATGCTCTAGTAATACTAACAGAAATGCTCTAGTAATACTAACAGAAATGCTCTAGTAATATTAACAGAAATGCTCTAGTGATACTAACAGAAATGCTCTAGTAATATTAACAGAAATGCCCTAGTAATACTAACAGAAATGCTCTAGTAATACTAACAGAAATGCTCTATTAATATTAACAGAAATGCTCTAGTAATACTAACAGAAATGCTCTAGTAATACTAACAGAAATGCTCTAGTAATACTAACAGAAATGCTCTAGTAATACTAACAGAAATGCTCTAGTAATATTAACAGAAATGCTCTAGTAATATTAACAGAAATGCTCTAGTAATACTAAAAGATTTGCTATAGTAATACTAACAGAAATGCTCTAGTAATACTAACAGAAATGCTCTAGTAATATTAACAGAAATGCCCTAGTAATACTAACAGAAATGCTCTAGTAATACTAACAGAAATGCTCTAGTAATACTAACAGAAATGCTCTAGTAATACTAACAGAAATGCTCTAGTAATACTAACAGAAATGCTCTAGTAATATTAACAGAAATGCTCTAGCGATACTAACAGAAATGCTCTAGTAATACTAACAGAAATGCTCTAGTAATACTAACAGAAATGCTCTAGTAATATTAACAGAAATGCTCTAGTGATACTAACAGAAATGCTCTAGTAATATTAACAGAAATGCTCTAGTATTATTAACAGAAATGCTCTAGTAATACTAACAGAAATGCTCTAGTAAAACTAACAGAAATGCAGTAGTAATACTAACAGAAATGCTCTAGTAATACTAACAGAAATGCTCTAGTAATACTAACAGAAATGCTCTAGTAATATTAACAGAAATGCTCTAGTAATACTAGCAGAAATGCTCTAGTAAAACTAACAGAAATGCTCTAGTAAAACTAACAGAAATGCAGTAGTAATACTAACAGAAATGCTCTAGTAATACTAACAGAAATGCTCTAGTAAAACTAACAGAAATGCAGTAGTAATACTAACAGAAATGCTCTAGTAATACTAACAGAAATGCTCTAGTAATACTAACAGAAATGCTCTAATAATATTAACAGAAATGCTCTAGTAATATTAAGAGAAATGCTCTAGTAATGCTAAGTAATGCTAAGTAATGCTAAGTAATACAGAGACAGTGACAGAAACAGATAAGCAGACAGACCTATAGTGAGACAGACACTCACAGAAACAGAGAAGCAGACAGACCTATACTCAGTCAGACAGTGACAGAAGCAGATAAGCACGCAGGTCTATAGTCATACTGAGACAGTGACAGAAAGAGATTAACAGACAAACATAAAGTCATACCGAGACACTCACAAAAACAGATGAGCAGACGAACCTACAGCCATACTGATACAGTGAAAAAAACAGACTAGCAGACAGACCTACAGTCATACTGAGACACTGACAGAAGCAGATAAGCAGACAGACCTATAGTCATACTTAGACGCTGACAGGAACAGATTAGCAGACAGACCTACAGTCATACTGAGACAGTAAAAGAAACAGATTAGCAGACAGACCTACAGTCATACTTAGACACTGACAGAAACAGATAAGCAGACAGACCTATAGTCATACTGAGACAGTGAAAGAAACAGCGGAGTAGACAGACCTATAGTCATACTTAGACGCTGACAGGAACAGATTAGCAGACAGACCTACAGTCATACTGAGACAGTGAAAGAAACAGATTAGCAGACAGACCTATAGCCAGAAAAAGACAGTGACAGAAACAGTTGAGCAGACAGAACTTTAGACAGACAAAGACACTCACAGAAAGAAATCGGTAGAGAGACTTATAGTCAGACAGAGATAGTGACAGAAACAGATCAGCAGACAGACCTATAAACAGACAAAGACAGTGATAGAAAGACATAGGCAGACATACCCATAGGCAGAAACAGTGAGAGAAATACAGACAGACATATATGGTTAGACAGAGACTGTGATAGAAACAGATAAGCAGGGAGACCTATAGTCAGAGACAGTGACAGAAACTGATAGACAGGCAGTCCTACACTCAGACAATTCTTAGAAAGCAACTGAAATGTCAGCCTTTCCTGTATTTCAGTTCCTTAGGTTTTTCTGTGTTGAAGTTATGGCCTCTTTGTCGTGTTCAACTCGCATCGATGGTTCTCCGACCTGGGTTAAATGTTTTTCTTCTGGGGTTCCGTCGTCAGTAATTCCTCTATTCTCCACTATTCCTAGTAGTAAACTTACCATCATGCATTCTATTTTTCCCATATTAGTTCTAAGTCTCAGAATGGCACTGGGTTGCCAGACCTTCTCGGTTGCTGGTCTGTGCTCTGTGGCTCTTAAATTCGCCTTCATTGCCAACTCTCTGATAAGATCAGTTTTCTTGGACAGCTGACCCTTCGTGGCCTGTCTTCAGGTTTCAAGAGTATTGATTCTGTTCCAATGATTATTATTTCGGAAACCAGTGTGTTCATGGGCGACATTCGATTAATGTCTTGTGCATAACTGCGCAATAAAACTTGACAGATTAGGTTATTGATACACCCTAAGCTGACCTCGTCCTATCCCCCACCTATTTCAGCTTCTCGCCTCAACATTTCACCCTTCCTGTTCGTTTTAGAAAGAAAATGGTGAAATGTTGAGCGGAGAACATACTACCCAATCTTCAAGCCACCTCGTCCTCGTCCTCTTCAGAAACAGAAAGACAGGACATTTTAAAGAATACACTTACTTACTTACTTCGTTTAGAAAGTCGCTATGCAAATTTCCATAACTAAAGTCTAGATACTCTTACGATGGTGTTTCAATAACACAGATGCACAGCTGTCGCCAGGTGTCGTAGGTTGTTCCAGCCACGAGAACCTCATCTGCTGATCGATGGCGATTCTCTCAAAGGATCTCTGCAACTCCCGACGACGATGGTGAACAACTGTCGAGATATTCCACTGACAATGAAAAAAACAGACCGGTTGAAATAGCCGTGAAACAATGGAAGCCACCAACTCTAACTATCATCTAACACCATCTGTTCATTCTGTCCTATAGTCCATTGCCGTTCATAATTTTATTAATGACATAGATGATGGGATGTTATCTATAATTTCTAAGTTTGCAGATGATACAAACCGTTTAGAGCAGTGGGTGATGAAGAAGCAGAGAAGGCAAACCAAAGAACGTTCAGATAGTCTAAGGAGTAAGGACAGGCATATGTGCTCAGTAATGCATATGGGGAAGGGGACAGAGGATCCGAGTAGCTGACCCCCTCCCCAGCGAGGACTAATCCGAGCCTGAAGGCAAGGAAGAATGCATATGGGGAAGAGAAACAAAGATTTTTCCTATGACATCGGGCACATGGTTTTGAAAGTAGCCTAAAGAATGAGATTTTGGGGTGATCCATAGGTGCTAAACCTTTAAAGAAATGTGCTGAAGCATCTAAAAAGGCTAGCTCAACCTTAAGTATGATAAGAAGGACAATAGTCAGTAGAGACAAGGATACAATACCAAGGTTGTACAAAACACTGGTTAGGCCACAGTTAGAATACTGCATTCGGGTGTTGAATCCAGACGTGAAACATGAAATTGAACAACTAGAAAAAGTACAAAAAGAGCTTAAAAAATGATTTGGGGTAATAAGGATTTGAATTATGAAGGAAGGTTGAAAAGGTGTGGACTAGCAACATTGGAGAGAAGGAGGAGCAGAGGAGACCTAATTGAAGCCTACAAAATGATCATTGGAAAGGAGGCAGTGCAGTGGGAGAGGTTTTTTGAATTAGTACCAAGCAAGATGACTCGAGGACATACATGTAGGTATAAATTATTTAAGACACCGAAAGGAAGATTAAGGCAGAAATTCTTCAGTGCAAAAGTTGTGGACTTTGTGGAATGGTTTTGATGATAGTACTGTCTCAGTGGACACTATCAATCAATCAATCAATCAAGGATTTATTGCAACCAAAAAAAAACAAAACAACAAAAATCAGTGTACAAAAAAAGGCAGGGAAGTTTTGGCGACAAATGGTAACCCAAAAGGGCAAAATGCCCACTAAGTAGGGTTACCCATATAACATAAATGCATTAGTAACAAATAGCGAATAGCTTTCTCATAATATAAACGTTTATATTATAGCCTCTTTTCACTGTAGAGAAATAAAATAAGACATGCACAGCTGGTGAAATCCAAAATAACCTTAACTAGATGCAAGCTTAAAGCCCTAGGTTTTAGGTTTGGCGGTTTCCCTCGTAGAATGAAGTGACCAACGACTGTAGGCGGTTCAAGTAAGCATCTGTCGGCCAATGGGCGTTGATTTCATTTTGGTTTACACATCTTACAAGCATAGGCTGCTGAATTTAATTATATGCATAGCCTAGGCAACATCGTCCACTTTGTGGAATGGAGGCGAGGCGCAGGGACGGTCGGTCGATCGGTGGTAGCCCCCACCCTAGGCCCTTCACCCTCCCTCTGGCCTACCCCGATCAATTGACCACTTGTATATATAACCGAGCTTTGGGTCGTAAACCTGTATATAAATGATGCTGTCACCGTTGCCTTATTATACCCGGAACACTAAAGACAATAAGCTGTATTTCATATTCTAAGAATTTGCACCAGTATCAGATGCTAATATACAGCCTAAGGAAGAGAGACTAGGTCACATGCCAAATTATGCTAATGAACTTAGGAAATGAACTTAGGAAATGTCCTTTCACAATTGAGTCTTGGTTTGCAGTACTCATTCTAGTTTGAATTTCGCTGCAGCAGAGTTGAGCTTCGTAATTTCTTCACTTCATAGCCATTTTAAATCGCATAGTCGATACAGCTTATATCTCGTGTCTGTATATTATATTATTATCTTATTTCAGTAGTGGACCTTATAGTAGTATAACATTGTATTTCGTTAGTGGACATATATTAGTATCATTATATCGAACTATTTCCAAAGATGGATGGAGACTACGCTGTACCAACGACACCGACTTCAGGTGTTGCAGTTGGCAACATGCGAACATTTAAAAAACGGTTGTCTGATGGATCTACCAAGAGTTATAGCTACCCTTACGTTTCTGTAAGGAAACATTTTGAATTAACTTTTACAACCGACAGTGATAAACTTAAATTTGAGCAAAAATGTGAGGACATTCGCTTGGCGTTGGGAGTAAAAAGTTTGAGAGAAGTTCTGGTGAAAGTCATAATGGATGTTGACACCAATAAGCTCTCTTCTGCAACTCAACATCCGCAGCAGACACTCACGATGTCTTCAGTCACGGAAGAAGTAAGTGAATCAACTTCACTGACTGATCCAGCATCTGTCACAGCAGCAATATCAGCAGCTCCAGCAACAGCTTTGGAGATTGCACATGAGAATTTTGTTGGGCAGTGCTCCAGCATTGCCCAGTTGATCGACACAATCTCACAACATTCATCCACATGTGTGACGCCGTATTCAGTGAAGTCATGGACACACAGTGGTCATGTGCTGTCGGTGGATATGGAGTGTGCGAAAAAACACTCCTTTCAGTGGAGTTCCTCATCCACAATAGACAGCGAGCGGAAGGAATTTGAAGTCAACCACCGAGTGATGTTGAGCTACCTGGCCTCTGGTATGACACCCATACAGTACGAGCGCTTTAGCGACTTCAGTCGGTTTGGACTATTGTCAGACCTTTTCCGCAGGAGGAATATGGTTACATTTAGTGCCATTTCTGAGAACCTGCGAAAGCAATCTATATTTGGCGCTAGAGCGCAGGAGTCTTCACTGTCGCCTGATGGAGCTATCTCTATAATGACTGACGCACGACATCATTGTAGACGAAATAGTTATCACACCGACCATGTTGCTATCGGGTTGAAAACTCACAAAGTCGTTGATATTCAACACATTAACGGGAATGATGATAACTGTTCACAGCGTCACGAGGCAGTGGGATTCGACAGGATGTACGAGAGCCTGGATCTCAGCAACATTAAAGTTGCCCATCATGTGCATGATCGAAACATGACAATCAACAAGCGCCTACGTGAGAGGAAGCAAGCCAGGAATTCCAATGACCGCTGGCACTGCACCCGTCCTATAACAGCCGGGGTGAAAAAAATTGGGCAAGGAGCACAAAAAAACATTGGAAAAACATGGCATCCCGAGCTTTCTGACAAGGGTGCTGCCATTCGAAACCACGTCTATTGGTGTATGGACAATTGCAATGGAGATGCCCAAACCCTGCGTAAGCTCATAGAATCATGCATCCCTCATTTTCAGAACAACCACAGCAAGTGCCATGAAACTTCCCACTGCAAAGAGCCGGGGCATATGATTGAAGTTCGAATTGTTTCAAATGAGGCTGCAATTACAATGCTCCAGGACTTTCTTCGGTCGTTGGTAGTGTACAAGCACGCTGAAGATTATGTCAAAGGCCACGACACATTTTATGTGGAAAGTTTTAATAACGTTTGTCTGATCTATCTGGATAAACGGATACACTACGGGAATTTAATGTACGAGCTGCGGAGCAATCTGGCTGTCTTGGACTGGAACGAACACGTCGACAGACCATACACGTCTATATGCACGACTGTTCGTTCGAAAAACCCACGTCGCCAAATCGGGAAAAAAGTGTATCGGCGCAAGACCTACGTATTTGTTGAGAACATTTGGAATTTGTACATTGCCGTGTGGTCAGCATCTAAAGCAATATCGGAGTCTGTGACAGAAACTTCTGCAGATAAGGAGACCTGCCAGAGTGAAATCTCTTCGGACGAATCCGATGACGACCAATTAGGAGACAGTGAGAGCTTTTCAAATGAAAGCAATGCACCCTACACAGTAGAATAACCGTAAGAGCTGTGACAATATTGTATGATACACTAAAATCAAACATATCAGTGCTACATAACCATCAACCGTCATTACACATAACCACCTTAGCATTCTGCTGTCTACTCTGCTTGACCTCCCCGGATTTTGGCCTGGCATAGGACAGAGAGATGTGTGGCAGAGCTGATGTGTGGCAGAGCTGACTGCTATCACACGCGTCCACAGGTGGCGGATAGTGGAACGACCTCTAGAAATAGAGGTCAGCTGCGAAATAAGCAGGGTTATATCTGACGAATAAGCAGTCGCGGACCAACAGCGGCAAGGCTAGTAGGGCACACTGTAGAAAAAGAGTGGCATTTTGCTTGACAACTAAAAGCTGCAAATATCCAATAACAGCCTTGTGACATGGGAGCACATGACTCAATTTAAATAAGCCTGATGACCCTCTGCCTAGCGGGCATGTGTTCATCACCAAGACTAGGTCCACAGCGGAAAACTGTGGTTGATGCCACGAAGGGCATCCGATCTGTAACAAGATGCTCCAATCTGTATAAAAATGAATCTGTGGCTTACCCCCCCTCAACGAGGTCCTAATCCAAGCAAGAAAAAAAGAAGATTGAACGGACAAGGGACTGTGGCCATTGCAAAATTGATTTGACATAGCACTTATGAAAAACCTAGTCTCCGTAACGTGGTTTTCGTGTGGCGCCGAGCAATTGAGGGCAATTCAGGTTTAAATCCACCTCTGAGTAGGAATCTTGAAGAGGCGCTATATAAATTTAAAATGGGGGAATGTTATGTTGCATTGAATCATAGCTATGACAGGTGTACATAAGCAGCTCACAATCGATAAAATTCTGCTTTATGTCAGAAAGTAAGTGTACAATAAAAATCTCTCTGTCTAAACAAAGTCCGGCGAATTATCCAAAGTATCAATGTTACTCCCACTTGTGGCCCATGTAAGGCGTGCCTGTTGGATTCGGATACAACGATCTCACTTTTCGCACTACGCAATCTGGCATTATTTCCCGCATGTGAAGTACACCGTTCGATTCCGTTAGTTTCTTGGCCAGATATAATGGGCTCGTCCACCCACCCAAGTTGCAAATGATCTTCCAATATTTTCCATAAATTACTCTTCGTATTGGACTGTTAGCTGCATGCGCTGCTTGTCCTCCGCCAAGCCAACCTGGAGATGCAGAACCCACGCACGGAGAGAGAAAACAAAGAGGACAGGCGCCTTCCGATTGATGATTTTCACCCTGCAGCTGCAAATGATCAGCTGACACTTGAATGTCATGACTGTTTTGAGCCTCAATTTCTGACTCTGTACTATTTCCATTGGACGCGACCAAGACCTCCTTCGAAGCGGCATCCATACAAGATTTTCTTCTCTTTGGTGGTTCCAACTCTGCAATTGGAACAAAGGCAGTTTCGATTGGTTGGAGATATATTTATAATGTCATCAACATACAATTAGCTCTTTCGACTTGACTTGAACGACAGCTTAGCTGGGTTATGCATATGTTTATTGTCTTATTACATATCGTAATAATAATAATCATGGTAATTTTAATAATTACATTTTTAATTGGCCATTTATTATCATTACTGCTGTTACTGCTGTTCACATCAGTTGTCATTATACTAACATTGCTGATGTTATTATTACTATGTATTTCTATAGCATGGTTTGAGCTAAATATTTGCAAGGATAATAAATGCAATTTAATTTAATATTTATAAATCTTAGTTCAATCTTATTTGCGCACGTATAGCGCTACCTGAAGAACAATAGGGCCTACTTGTACAGGGTTCACCACACAAAACAATTTATACAATTTCAGTATATATATATATATATATATATATATATATATATATATATATATATATATATATATACGCATCGTCTTCATAATTACCAATTTTTTCAAAATTCCAGTTGTTGTGAGCAAAAAATGCCCGTATGGCTTCCTCTTGATCGCCATCTACCACAATAGTAAGTTCGTATTTGTTCATGGCAATCTAATCGCATATAGAAACTACAGACTTGTTTCTCAACCCTGTAAGTATCTTCATAGCAATGAACTCCATAGTAATATGAGTGTATGGGGGGGTAAATTTGGATAATTGGAACAACTTGTATACATTCTAGAAGTACAGGTATGACCTCTAGCCAGCTTACCTGGCTTTCGTATACACAAATTAGTCGACCCACAGCTCGGTTATATATATACAAGTGGTCAATTGATCGAGGTAGGGCCTGTACGGGGTATGCCCTGTCGGGTCTAGTCTGCCCTAGCGATGCATCTCCATCCATCCGTCCGACCGCTAGAGGGCCAGAGGGAGGGTGAAGGGCCTAGGGTGGGGGCTACCACCGATCGACCGACCGTCCCTGCGCCTCGCCTCCATTCCACAAAGCGGACGATGTTGCCTAGGCTATGCATATAATTAAATTCAGCAGCCTATGCTTGTAAGATGTGTAAACCAAAATGAAATCAACGCCCATTGGCCGACAGATGCTTACTTGAACCGCCTACAGTCGTTGGTCACTTCATTCTACGAGGGAAACCGCCAAACCTAAAACCTAGGGCTTTAACTATAATTGACAAGACAGTAACTCGGGCAGCATGACATATTTAAAGCCCTAGGTTTTAGGTTTGGCGGTTTCCCTCGTAGAATGAAGTGACCAACGACTGTAGGCGGTTCAAGTAAGCATCTGTCGGCCAATGGGCGTTGATTTCATTTTGGTTTACACATCTTACAAGCATAGGCTGCTGAATTTAATTATATGCATAGCCTAGGCAACATCGTCCGCTTTGTGGAATGGAGGCGAGGCGCAGGGACGGTCGGTCGATCGGTGGTAGCCCCCACCCTAGGCCCTTCACCCTCCCTCTGGCCCTCTAGCGGTCGGACGGATGGATGGAGATGCATCGCTAGGGCAGACTAGACCCGACAGGGCATACCCCGTACAGGCCCTACCTCGATCAATTGACCACTTGTATATATATAACCGAGCTGTGGGTCGACTAATTTGTGTATACGAAAGCCAGGTAAGCTGGCTAGAGGTCATACCTGTACTTCTAGAATGTATACAAGTTGTTCCAATTATCCAAATTTACCCCCCCATACACTCATATTACTATGGAGTTCATTGCTATGAAGATACTTACAGGGTTGAGAAACAAGTCTGTAGTTTCTATATGCGATTAGATTGCCATGAACAAATACGAACTTACTATTGTGGTAGATGGCGATCAAGAGGAAGCCATACGGGCATTTTTTGCTCACAACAACTGGAATTTTGAAAAAATTGGTAATTATGAAGACGATGCGTATATATATATATATATATATATATATATATATATATATATATATATATATATATATACTGAAATTGTATAAATTGTTTTGTGTGGTGAACCCTGTACAAGTAGGCCCTATTGTTCTTCAGGTAGCGCTATACGTGCGCAAATAAGATTGAACTAAGATTTATAAATATTAAATTAAATTGCATTTATTATCCTTGCAAATATTTAGCTCAAACCATGCTATAGAAATACATAGTAATAATAACATCAGCAATGTTAGTATAATGACAACTGATGTGAACAGCAGTAACAGCAGTAATGATAATAAATGGCCAATTAAAAATGTAATTATTAAAATTACCATGATTATTATTATTACGATATGTAATAAGACAATAAACATATGCATAACCCAGCTAAGCTGTCGTTCAAGTCAAGTCGAAAGAGCTAATTGTATGTTGATGACATTATAAATATATCTCCAACCAATCGAAACTGCCTTTGTTCCAATTGCAGAGTTGGAACCACCAAAGAGAAGAAAATCTTGTATGGATGCCGCTTCGAAGGAGGTCTTGGTCGCGTCCAATGGAAATAGTACAGAGTCAGAAATTGAGGCTCAAAACAGTCATGACATTCAAGTGTCAGCTGATCATTTGCAGCTGCAGGGTGAAAATCATCAATCGGAAGGCGCCTGTCCTCTTTGTTTTCTCTCTCCGTGCGTGGGTTCTGCATCTCCAGGTTGGCTTGGCGGAGGACAAGCAGCGCATGCAGCTAACAGTCCAATACGAAGAGTAATTTATGGAAAATATTGGAAGATCATTTGCAACTTGGGTGGGTGGACGAGCCCATTATATCTGGCCAAGAAACTAACGGAATCGAACGGTGTACTTCACATGCGGGAAATAATGCCAGATTGCGTAGTGCGAAAAGTGAGATCGTTGTATCCGAATCCAACAGGCACGCCTTACATGGGCCACAAGTGGGAGTAACATTGATACTTTGGATAATTCGCCGGACTTTGTTTAGACAGAGAGATTTTTATTGTACACTTACTTTCTGACATAAAGCAGAATTTTATCGATTGTGAGCTGCTTATGTACACCTGTCATAGCTATGATTCAATGCAACATAACATTCCCCCATTTTAAATTTATATAGCGCCTCTTCAAGATTCCTACTCAGAGGTGGATTTAAACCTGAATTGCCCTCAATTGCTCGGCGCCACACGAAAACCACGTTACGGAGACTAGGTTTTTCATAAGTGCTATGTCAAATCAATTTTGCAATGGCCACAGTCCCTTGTCCGTTCAATCTTCTTTTTTTCTTGCTTGGATTAGGACCTCGTTGAGGGGGGGTAAGCCACAGATTCATTTTTATACAGATTGGAGCATCTTGTTACAGATCGGATGCCCTTCGTGGCATCAACCACAGTTTTCCGCTGTGGACCTAGTCTTGGTGATGAACACATGCCCGCTAGGCAGAGGGTCATCAGGCTTATTTAAATTGAGTCATGTGCTCCCATGTCACAAGGCTGTTATTGGATATTTGCAGCTTTTAGTTGTCAAGCAAAATGCCACTCTTTTTCTACAGTGTGCCCTACTAGCCTTGCCGCTGTTGGTCCGCGACTGCTTATTCGTCAGATATAACCCTGCTTATTTCGCAGCTGACCTCTATTTCTAGAGGTCGTTCCACTATCCGCCACCTGTGGACGCGTGTGATAGCAGTCAGCTCTGCCACACATCAGCTCTGCCACACATCTCTCTGTCCTATGCCAGGCCAAAATCCGGGGAGGTCAAGCAGAGTAGACAGCAGAATGCTAAGGTGGTTATGTGTAATGACGGTTGATGGTTATGTAGCACTGATATGTTTGATTTTAGTGTATCATACAATATTGTCACAGCTCTTACGGTTATTCTACTGTGTAGGGTGCATTGCTTTCATTTGAAAAGCTCTCACTGTCTCCTAATTGGTCGTCATCGGATTCGTCCGAAGAGATTTCACTCTGGCAGGTCTCCTTATCTGCAGAAGTTTCTGTCACAGACTCCGATATTGCTTTAGATGCTGACCACACGGCAATGTACAAATTCCAAATGTTCTCAACAAATACGTAGGTCTTGCGCCGATACACTTTTTTCCCGATTTGGCGACGTGGGTTTTTCGAACGAACAGTCGTGCATATAGACGTGTATGGTCTGTCGACGTGTTCGTTCCAGTCCAAGACAGCCAGATTGCTCCGCAGCTCGTACATTAAATTCCCGTAGTGTATCCGTTTATCCAGATAGATCAGACAAACGTTATTAAAACTTTCCACATAAAATGTGTCGTGGCCTTTGACATAATCTTCAGCGTGCTTGTACACTACCAACGACCGAAGAAAGTCCTGGAGCATTGTAATTGCAGCCTCATTTGAAACAATTCGAACTTCAATCATATGCCCCGGCTCTTTGCAGTGGGAAGTTTCATGGCACTTGCTGTGGTTGTTCTGAAAATGAGGGATGCATGATTCTATGAGCTTACGCAGGGTTTGGGCATCTCCATTGCAATTGTCCATACACCAATAGACGTGGTTTCGAATGGCAGCACCCTTGTCAGAAAGCTCGGGATGCCATGTTTTTCCAATGTTTTTTTGTGCTCCTTGCCCAATTTTTTTCACCCCGGCTGTTATAGGACGGGTGCAGTGCCAGCGGTCATTGGAATTCCTGGCTTGCTTCCTCTCACGTAGGCGCTTGTTGATTGTCATGTTTCGATCATGCACATGATGGGCAACTTTAATGTTGCTGAGATCCAGGCTCTCGTACATCCTGTCGAATCCCACTGCCTCGTGACGCTGTGAACAGTTATCATCATTCCCGTTAATGTGTTGAATATCAACGACTTTGTGAGTTTTCAACCCGATAGCAACATGGTCGGTGTGATAACTATTTCGTCTACAATGATGTCGTGCGTCAGTCATTATAGAGATAGCTCCATCAGGCGACAGTGAAGACTCCTGCGCTCTAGCGCCAAATATAGATTGCTTTCGCAGGTTCTCAGAAATGGCACTAAATGTAACCATATTCCTCCTGCGGAAAAGGTCTGACAATAGTCCAAACCGACTGAAGTCGCTAAAGCGCTCGTACTGTATGGGTGTCATACCAGAGGCCAGGTAGCTCAACATCACTCGGTGGTTGACTTCAAATTCCTTCCGCTCGCTGTCTATTGTGGATGAGGAACTCCACTGAAAGGAGTGTTTTTTCGCACACTCCATATCCACCGACAGCACATGACCACTGTGTGTCCATGACTTCACTGAATACGGCGTCACACATGTGGATGAATGTTGTGAGATTGTGTCGATCAACTGGGCAATGCTGGAGCACTGCCCAACAAAATTCTCATGTGCAATCTCCAAAGCTGTTGCTGGAGCTGCTGATATTGCTGCTGTGACAGATGCTGGATCAGTCAGTGAAGTTGATTCACTTACTTCTTCCGTGACTGAAGACATCGTGAGTGTCTGCTGCGGATGTTGAGTTGCAGAAGAGAGCTTATTGGTGTCAACATCCATTATGACTTTCACCAGAACTTCTCTCAAACTTTTTACTCCCAACGCCAAGCGAATGTCCTCACATTTTTGCTCAAATTTAAGTTTATCACTGTCGGTTGTAAAAGTTAATTCAAAATGTTTCCTTACAGAAACGTAAGGGTAGCTATAACTCTTGGTAGATCCATCAGACAACCGTTTTTTAAATGTTCGCATGTTGCCAACTGCAACACCTGAAGTCGGTGTCGTTGGTACAGCGTAGTCTCCATCCATCTTTGGAAATAGTTCGATATAATGATACTAATATATGTCCACTAACGAAATACAATGTTATACTACTATAAGGTCCACTACTGAAATAAGATAATAATATAATATACAGACACGAGATATAAGCTGTATCGACTATGCGATTTAAAATGGCTATGAAGTGAAGAAATTACGAAGCTCAACTCTGCTGCAGCGAAATTCAAACTAGAATGAGTACTGCAAACCAAGACTCAATTGTGAAAGGACATTTCCTAAGTTCATTTCCTAAGTTCATTAGCATAATTTGGCATGTGACCTAGTCTCTCTTCCTTAGGCTGTATATTAGCATCTGATACTGGTGCAAATTCTTAGAATATGAAATACAGCTTATTGTCTTTAGTGTTCCGGGTATAATAAGGCAACGGTGACAGCATCATTTATATACAGGTTTACGACCCAAAGCTCGGTTATATATACAAGTGGTCAATTGATCGGGGTAGGCCAGAGGGAGGGTGAAGGGCCTAGGGTGGGGGCTACCACCGATCGACCGACCGTCCCTGCGCCTCGCCTCCATTCCACAAAGTGGACGATGTTGCCTAGGCTATGCATATAATTAAATTCAGCAGCCTATGCTTGTAAGATGTGTAAACCAAAATGAAATCAACGCCCATTGGCCGACAGATGCTTACTTGAACCGCCTACAGTCGTTGGTCACTTCATTCTACGAGGGAAACCGCCAAACCTAAAACCTAGGGCTTTAAGCTATAAAATTGTTTTACTTCTGATTTTGACGAATATGTTCACCTTTGGAAAGTAGATATATTTTTATACCCTATGATGGTTCGTTCAAGTCTAGGCAGAATTCTGGCAGAAGGATTTTACTGTAATGTTAACAGATAGCTCGACACTGCTTTTGTTAATGTGTAAAATGTTAGCTAGAGTCTGTGCGCGGAAGAGCAGTGCTGTTTGGGTTTCGTGCTTGGTTTAGGTGAATAGATTGCTTTCAGTTCTTCTGGCTTGTCAGGTTATTAGTGCCAACATTCATTTTCTGGTAAATTTGATATTGGGAAATTGGACGTTTTGATCATGTCGTCTCTCGAGTCACATTTTGGGATCTTCCATATATTTTTTTCGAGTTGTATCCTGTTTGTTGTTCCACATCTGTGGCAACTAATGGCACAGCGACTCTCATTCCTCAGTTTAATTTAGGGAATTAACGTAATGCCTATCGACACTGGTCTGAATGAGGAATGTTACGCTGATTGTTATTGGTCAGTTCTCAAATCTCTCTCCTAATTGGTCGAGATAAAAGTAATTGGAAATTTGGAAGTCTATTGTGGCTTGCAGTTTCTCATTGATGGTAAAATACGTGGCTACAATATGGCTGAACAGCCTTTGTGTGTTCAGAATTATCTTGTCGTGTTCTGTGCTGCTTTAACTGTAGATAAATCTGAATGGTCCAAATTTTGCTGCATAGAAAAACGAAAAAAACACATTCTGATAAACTGTTGGACAGAGAGGGGTCAGAGATGGATTCTCTCTCTCTCTCAGTGTATGTAAATATTTCATAGTCTGGCTGTGGTGTACATATGAATGTAAGTTTATAAATATTAATATAAATACGTAGATAGATTGGGACGACGATTAAGCGTCTCCACAAGTTGCACATACACACACACACACATACACACACAGACGGATAAAACACTGTTGTGCAACATATGTAACGCTGTAGGTGTCTCTGTAGTGTCTTTGTAAAATTGATTGTAGGCCGGTTGAGTGAGACTGACAGAAATACAGACTCCGAAATTTCTGCGTTTTCTTTTTCAGTTGCACATGAAAGCAATAGTGCTCAAAAACTCCAAATTTTTAAAGTGCTACTCCAAAGTTAAGCGCAGGAACCTACTGATTCACTTCTAATTATTTATAAAAACACATTCTGATAAACTGTTTGACAGAGAGGTCAGATGTAATGGTGCTACATAAATAGTTCGTTGCATCATGACGTGTTGCATATTCAACCCACCACAAGTTTCAGATTCTATAAGAGCAAGCGTTTCATCATCAATTAATGTGCGTATGTAGTTGAGCATTTGTACAGAGCCCTTTAATCGAGTTAGTAAAGGTTGGCGTATTAATTAGGCAAGCTTGAAGGGGCGCTATATAACACTGCTTTAATAATTAAACCAAGCCCTTGGCATAGGGCATGCAGATACTTAAATGGACGCCCTACTACTTCACCACATTAAATCTTAATATCGAAATTTATACAGCGCCCAAAATAACGAAGTCGCGAGAACCAGCGTATTCATGTTTGATTAAATATCAACCCAAATGTAGGACATTACAAAGCCCCGGCCGACCGGCCCTGTAGTTTGAAGAGGCTGAATTTAATGCTTCGAAAGGGCGAAAACAAACTTGTACGCATAGACTGCTTGAGTCGAAGTATTGAATGCTTGTAGAGATTTTTATAAAAATAAGACGTCGAAGAAAGATTGCAAAATGGAGTAAAGCCTACCTTAAGCAGTTACGAATGCGAAAGAGAATGAGCGTCTTTCACCGTCGAGCCACCATTGCAGAATTCTACACCGGAAGTGAAGTGTCTAACGAAGTACCGATAGCGGAGAAGGATTGGCGGATAACTTTTACCGGAACTTGCGGAATATTATATTAAGTTGAAATCATCACGAAGTATAGGCCTACAACTATACATGTAAGTTGGAGCAACTAAAAATCATAAGTTGGTAACCAAGTACACTCGATCAACATAAACTACACTCGATCAACTTAAACTGTATAAGGCACTGCAGGCTGGATGGGCCAGAATTAATTAATTTTTTACTCGTGAATTGCCTAGTCGAAACCTGCAGAAAGGTCTTTCTGCTTGAGACAGTGGCGGCGCCGCCTATGTTTGTAACCGTACCACTTTTTAAGGTGGTACGGCAACAACATGCTTTTGCCGTACCACTTTTTGTCCGTTAAAACTTCCGTCCCCCAGAACCTTTGATTTGCCGTACTACTTTTCAAATTGTGGCGCCGCCACTGGCTTGAGAGAATCGTAGTTGCAAATTGTAAATTCTAATTATTCTAAAAAGCTCCTCAAAGTCTAAATTCCGACACCGTCTTACATAGGCGTAATTTGTGGGGGTACGAGGGGTACTCGTACCCCCACTTTTTGGACTGGGGGTACCGTACCCCCCACTTTTTGAACGATGCCAATGACTATTTTAGGGGAGACCGGGGCCAAATGCAACAGGTGTTGGTTGCAACACTGTCAATATTTAGGCGCTATATACTATAGCAGCGTGAAATTAACTCACCTCCCTTGTGTAAAATAGTTTTTAGGTCAGTTTAACCTAATTTGTTTGCAGAAAGGCGGTAATGGCTACAGAAAATAGTTAAAAGTTTATTTTCGGCAATCGAAAGTAAGTTTTCCGGCTTTGTTTTCTTTCGTAATGTAGCTGAATGTTTTGGATCAATTTCATGTGGTTTGGTGTCATAAGTGGGACAAGTCACGGGGCTTGAAAATGCATTTAGTCATTTTATTTAAAAACAACGCTGTCGGAAAATTTTTCCATAACAATGTCTAGGCATTGCTTCGGGGCTGGTTGCAACATTTTAATTGGGGTTGGTTGCAACATGTTGCAGCCAACCCCGTTCATTGTTTCAATAAACCGTGCTCATATACTCGTCACAATTACAGCACATTATATTCAAATATCATGTGCTTTGTACTATTATTGGTATTAATTGAATTATTTTAACCTTTTATACGCTTTAATCGCCTAAACTTTGCAGTTTTGTTAACTTAGATAGGCCTACTCCTTGTGACGATGAGATACCGTCAGCGAAAAACTGATCGCGGTTCTGCTAGTAAAGAAACAATGATAAATGCAGCCACAGAAGTTATTGATAATGGAACTAGTCTTAGACAGACTGCAAGAAGCCACAACGTTCATTATTCAACATTATGTCGATATATTCAGAAAGTTAAATCTGCTCGTGAGGCCAATGTGGCAATGCCTAATCCAGGATATAAATCGAACAGAAAAATATTTTCAGACCAACAAGAAAAATCAATTCCTGACTATTTGGTGTTGGCTGGTAACATGTGTTATGGGTCATCGCCTAAGGAAGCACGTGAACTTGCTTACCAATGTGCTACTAAATTAAATGTGAACTTCCCCGTCAATGGTCTGCTAAGTCTGCTGCTGATGAGGATTGGCTTTCGGAATTTATTTTGCGAAATCAAGTTTTATCAATACGCACACCAGAGGCCACGAGTTTGGCGAGAGCTATTAGTTTCAACGCTACTACCGTAAACTCATTCTTTGATAAACCACCTGCAGTTATTGATCGTCATAATTTCGAAGCAAGTGATATTTATAATCTCGATGAAACCGCAGTAGGCTAATGATGATTACTCTGAACTCCGTTTAAAACAGGGTGATTTTGTGCTGGTAAGACTTCAAGGACTTACAAATAGGCTACAGCTCATTTTGTGGCTCATATTGAAGACAGTTCATTGTCAGATGATTTAATAACGGGCGGAACTAAACGAGTCAATAGACAGATGGCATTACAGTTTTCCTTTTGTGGTTACAATTTGAAGGCTTGAAATAGGCCTACAATTTTGAATTAAATAGTGAACATTCTTGACCTAAATGGGTAGAAGTAGCCTACTCTAGGGGTTCTAGGGCCTAGGCCTATATCGCGCATATATATCGGACTTTTTACTGACGATTATTGCGACAAAAATAGTTTAATTTTATTTTGATTTATGCTTTTGACTACTTTTTATTTTGAATTTCTAAAGTTAATTACATCCTTGTATGTTGGCAGTGCACAATATGGAGCATCAGCTTAATAACTAGACTATTTTCAATACTGTTGCAACGTTCCCCGGGGTCGTTGCAACCAACCCCGGTCCGGGGTTGATTGCAACATTTCAGAGCCCTCTGTTCAATTAGCAATTGCGGGTACATGGTTTGTCATTGAGATCGTCACAAGGGCTTGTTTTGTTGCTGAGATGTAAAGGTTATATAAGGCCTAAAATGATTCTAGGTTGTTCCAAAAATTAAAAAACTACACAACAAAATATGAAAAGTGTTGCATTTAGCCCCGGTCTCCCCTATTATTGTGCGTTCCCAGAGATCGCAATCTTCAGCTTTAGATATAGACATAGGCATAGGTGTAATTTGTGGGGTACCCGTACCCCACTTTTTGGACTAGGGGTACCGTACGCCCACTTTTTGAACGATGCCAATGAATATTTTATTATTGTGCGTTCCCAGAGATCGCAATCTCCACCTTGCTTCGTGTATGTAAGGAATTGGTACCCCCCCCCCCATTTTTAGACCAAAGTTACGCCCCTGCCATCTTATTCATGAGTGCTGCGTCAAGTCATCGCTGTAATACAAACCAACGACCTTATAAACGGTCCAGAGGTCAGCTTATGTAGGCCTATACGGCAAGAATAACAGGATAGATGCATGGGTTGTTTACAGATAAATTACAGAAAGGGCAAGGCAACGGATTGGATCGATCATGGATTGATCTTTTGAAGCGAAGGACTTTAGTTTTGAATATGCGATTGATAGATTCGCTCGTAATCTCCACACTTCTAAAGCGCCACTCGAAGGCCAAGTTCTGGGCATTGAGGTCGCTTCTGAATGGCTCTCCCGAATGGCCTAGAAGCGCCTTGTAAAATTATGTCCGAATGCAATATTCAAGAACATAGAATGATTATCTTACATGAGATCAGTGTTGGGTATGATCGAGTTTAGATGAGTTTCAACTCACGAGTTAACTCACTTGCTGTGATTTATGAGTTTGAGTTAACTCACCTTAAAGAGTGTGAGTTACGAGTTTGAGTTAACTCATATTTTCTGTGAGTTTGAGTTGTAACTGTCGATTATTTTAAACTCAACTCACTCTTCGGCACTCGGCACATATTATGTTGAAACAAGCCTTTTTTTATATCGTCAGCTTTCCATACTGGTGAGTGTCGTAAACACTGCTAGCGGACACTGCTAGAGGACACTGGGAGGGTCGTAAACACTGCTAGCGGACAGTGTTTAAGCACTGCATATTTTGTATATTGTGAACAGTTAAGAACAACATGGCTGAAATACCGTGTATTCGAATTCTTGATGGAAAAAATTTTTTCTGTTACAAGTAGGCGTGATGGAAAAATTGTTGCTCGATTAGAACGTGCTAGTATGAAACGTGTGAGTTTATGATTTAACTCATTTAACAACTGAGTTTGAGGTAACTCATTTCACTTAATTAGGATGAGTTGAGTTTGAGTTTAAACTCATTTTGAGGTGCATGAGTTGAGTTTTGATTGAACTCAATTCTTGTCTGAGTTTACCCAACACTGCATGAGATATTTGATGCTGCAGACCAGACGACAGATGAAGTAGACTAGGCCTACGTCAGATGGGACATCGTTTCAAAGACGTGGTGTAGTAGCCCGTGTGAGATCTGGATCAGTTAGAAAAGATTGGAAATGGGAATTATTATTAATTATTAATTAGTAACTTCTATTGCGCCGGTGTCTAATGCACAAGGCATCAACCGATGGCACACCAAAACCAAGCCGTAATGAGGTCAAAATCCAGAAGGTCAGTCCGTAAGACCGTAAGGGCAAGAGAGACGTAAGAGGGCGATCTGGTAGAGCGGGAAGTTGTTCTGATAGGCCTACTGGACTGATCGTGCCGGCACAGAATATATGGGCAAAAACTGTTCCTTTCTATCTATAAGTTAACCGAACGAATTGTTTACTGAATTGTCCTTGCTGGGTTAAACGACTACCTCTCTTCTAATTCACTTCTTAACCCCCACTAATCTGGCTTCACCACTCCACAGAAACTTTACTTGCGTCTCTGTACAATAAGCTGCATGGTCTCTGCCTTCGGCCATCAGCGAGGTCTCTGCCTCTGTCTTCTCGACATCTCCGCCGCATTTGACACTATTGATAGCCCCCTTCCTCAACGTCTATCTTCTGTGTGTGGCGTTTCTGGTTCCAGCCCTACTTGTCTTCCCGATCCTTGTCCGTTAAAGCCTCCAGCCACTGCTCGCAACCCCTCGGCCCTCCCTCTCTCCTGTGGTGTCCCTCAAGGCTCCGTCATGGGTCCATATTCATCAAAGTTCTCCAACCGAGCCATATCCACCACATCACCACGCCTCTGAAACGATCTCCTATCTGAATCCCGCAGGTTCTCGGTTCCTCCATCATCACCATTGCAACCCGTCCTCTATCCTCCTCATGTTCCTCTACCTATCACCCCGGGCTTTCCACTCAAAACTGATGTCTCACATTTTCAAGTACTCCTACTCTGACTCATCTGATCCGCCGTCTTCTAATTCTTGTTGCCCTAAGGACCTAAGCGACACCATCCTTAACAACTCTATTGTTATCTGGCCCCCGTGCATACTAACCGGACTCGGACCTCCTTTGGACTACTCTTTGGAAAACACCTCTGATTTGACGCAGCGCTCGTGAATAGGCTGGTGCCCTGCACTTGGCCTTCGAGCACCGGTCGGCGATCTTGTTTGGCAGGTGGGGGGGGACACGTGACACTTTTGAACTGATCTGGTCAAAAAAAGGTGAAAAAAATCGCGTGAAAAAAATTTGAACTTTTTGGGGTGTTTCTTCAAATTTTTTTCTGGGGGACAACTGTATTATAGTCTGTATAGTGTGCCCCCACTGTTAAATGTGGGGTCTTGCCCCCCCTCGAGCCCCGGAATGACCGTCCATGCCTTCGAGTGTGTCGCTTTAGAAGTTTGGAGACTACGATTAGGCCTACAATGATTTTCTTGTGTATAGGACCTAAGCTGGTTCTCGTTTTCGACGCTGAAGAAAAGCGGTGTTTGCGATATTTGCAGCGCTCGTAACTAGGCTGCTGCCATACGCTTGGCCTTCGAGTGGCGCATTAGAAGTTCGGAGATCACGAATCCTGCTTTTACAGGTGGTGGTCTTGCCGCTTACATACTTCCTTGACTGGTGCCTGAGACGCAGGTAAACAGATTATCTCATGAAAAATGTATAATTATGCATGACGTTTATTTAAATTTGTAATGAATTATTCAGTAGCGTTCGTTGTGGTGTTTTGTTCCATTCCAAGAGACTGAGCGAGCAACGTTAGATAGAAATAAAGGAAAATTAAAGGAACCGATTGGTGCTTGTACAGATAAATCAACATATTCTGCTGCTGAAACAAGCCGTGGAGATTTTTCGACCGGTCGTAAAATAGGTAGGATATGTTTCTGTGAAACGATGGCAATGTTAGGGGAGATTATGTCGATCTGTCGCGAAATGCTCGGCTAGCCTGCGTCGTGTGTCATTGGACGCTGACCACTTGTCTTGAAATTTTTTTACGAAGTATCGTGACTTTAAGTAATTTAGCTGTCTAATTACTGATTAGATCCGTCCCAATTTCTTTCCCTCATTGCTAACCGTGGGCGTCACACGATTCTGGGCGTTGTAAAAATTTCGAGATTACTATTAACGCTGGTCATCGCTTGAAAACTGCCACGCGTCTTCGAGGTCCTGTTCGGTATGGCGCTATAGCAGTTTATCAGATATGTATTTAAAATGGGCAAATAATCAGTTAGAAGCGCATGCTGTAGTACATGCCTAAATTGCTTATTGATTTGATTTAGGCAGTCGATTGATGCCTGTGTGAATAGTTATAGTTTATTCTGTGGCTGATTCAAAGGCGGTTGGGGGGGACGCGTCCCCTTTTGGGCCAAGTCAGAGGGTTGGGGTTCAACCTCCTAGTCTTTCTTAGGACCCCATAGTTAAGCCTTCAGCGCACACCCCAACTCCACATGAATCAAAGTCTAAACCCCCGCCCCAGTCTTTTTTCTGCAATTCTCATACTTGGCCAAGCATGTTATTTTTTTATTTTAGGGAGGTTTAGAACACATATGGAACTATTATGTGTTACTGGGACTAAATTATGAACCTCAGAACTTATGAAATCTTGTTCAACAGTTTCTCCAAGCATGAATTACCGAATTATTGGTATTGGAGTTGCTCATATTTGATTCCCACACATGGATTCAAATGCAAATTATATCCAGGCGTTGGCTATGGGTGTCGCTATAACCTGAGAAGCAGCAATCGGAACCCCTCTAGGAATTGGGGCTCAAGGCTTTCTCGGTTTGGACTAGTGGCTTCTGTGCAGAATTTAGTAAGTAAGTAAGTATATTCTTTATTAAGAAGCACTAGCAAACGCACAGCACAGTGCTGGTCATAACATATTATTAAGTTTTCTCTTAATACAGCTTATTTTTTGGTATTGCTATTGAGTACCAGTTAATTACAATGTACAGTTTGCAACTTAATAAAAAGTAATTTAGTTGCCAAACATTCAAAAACAGGTAACAACTTTGAGACACACATCGTGACAGGACGTTACTGCTAAATATTCTTTAGTTGGCATGGTACTCATTTCAGTCTATGCCTTTGCCACTGTCCAATGTTAAGCCAACGAAGAATGCGTTGGCTGCACAGAGAAAGTGGAAACAATGGTTGTGTTCATCTGTGTATGACCTTGTAAGGTTTTCTTGTTTGTTAGGACGCTGTTGATTGGTGCGAAAAAACTCGACTTTCTGAAGGTTAGTCACGAAATTCACTTCCAACCCTTCAAGGAGGGTTCACTTAGACTGTAGGCTATATATAGTCTACACATGGCTAAATAGCTTTCAATTGTTGGTCTACTTATTATTACTATTGTTGTTATTATATTATTTTTTTTCAATTGCCCCAAGATAGAGAGGATCCTTTGCAGACATCAACATTATTTAGAAACAGATTTGTCTGGAATGGAAGTTATGGCATTATTAATATTAATATTACTATTATTGTTATTATTATTATTATTATTATTATTATTATATTAATATTATTATTATTATCATCATCAGCATTATTATTTTTACCCTGCCTATTTGTACTGTGCCATAACATCCGATAAGGAATCGATGGTACATTGCATCAGTCATATAAACATACATTTAAACTCTTTAATGATGACCGTGTACTAAAAGTGACTGGGAAACCAGTGCAGCTCATCGTTAAAGTGCTAAATCTTAAATAGAAAGAAAAGAATAAAAAGAAAATTATTCATCATATTTGCTGCAGAAAATGATTGACAAAAGTCACACAATGTACAACAAATTACTGGATGTGTTTTGAAATTAAAAGAAGGATTCATGGAGAAGTAAAGTTCTAGGATCTTTCTTGAGTGAATTTAGCAATATTTATATCCTTAAAATCGATCAGTGCTATGTCCCTCATCTGAACATTATTGGGTTCCTGGCTTTCTTGGTTTCCGGTCCAAAGCTCTGGAATTTTCTTCCCAGTTCAGTTCGTTCTGTCAAGTTTTTGATGTTGTTTAGGTCTAAACCTAACACTTTAACGACAAGAGTGTACTAAAAGCGACTGGGAAACCAATGCAGCTCGCCATTAAAGTGTTAAGACAGACCTTTTTCAACTGGCGTGCCCACCATGGCTTCTGATTTCTCTGATCTTTTGGATTTCAACCTGGCTTCTCTGACGTGTTATGATTTTTGATTGCGATTTCACTAAACACTTGAATGATGAGCATGTGCTAAAAGTGACTTCCCAATGCAGCTCGTCGTTTAAGTGTTAAGTGATGTCTTGGGCAGTATTATAATGGCGCTTTAGAAGTGATTGGATTGGATCAGGTTAAGAGCTTTCTGAGTCATAGCTTGTTGTTGATAGAATGGATATCTTTGAGTTTCAAGTTCAAGGATGGCCTCTCTTGCGAAGTGAGTACTTGTCATGAAGAGGTGGCAAGAGCTGATGCAGAAAAGCTCTATAGTAGGCTGTTGAATGATGCACTATGGAGTTTCAAACCTTTTTCGTTTGTGGATAATGGCTTCTCTCTGCTGCTAGAGCAAATAGACCCGTATTGTTCCTGCAAACACGAGGTCGATAATTATATTTTTCTATGAGTCTCAGCCAGTGTATTGAACATTAATGCTGAAATAGGCGTCAAAATAACCAAGAATCTGCTCCACATTCTCACATCACATGTTGTGGGATTTGGAAGCACGCAATTTCATATTCCAGTCTTTTCCCTGACATTGCTGAACATTGTCTTTATCATCGCTTTTGATGCCTGCTCACAATGTGCTGCATTTATGTTTCTTTTTTTCTTTGGGGCCTTTTTACTTCTTGACTGGTTTCCTTAACCAGACATCGCCTTTGTCTTGGATTAATTTACGTGGGTGTTATACAACACCCACTGAACAAACTAAAAGACAATTACCTAATTGCGTTTTAGTTTGTTGTCCAAGGCACTGCAAAAGTTCTCTCACTTTCTTCTTTGACTCTGATGACATTTAAAATGTTGGAGGAAAAGCTCTTCTCTCCATTGCAGTACCACTCTGACAGTAGGATTATTATTTTTAATATTATTATCCTGCATTTATTAAATTTATGACCAATCAATGACACTGAGCAATTGTGAATGAAGGACTTACGCTCTCAAGGTCCCTACATAGTAGCCGCCTCGGGAGTCTCGAACCCTTATTCTCCACATTACAGTGCGAGCATTCTAACCAATTGGCCACCGTGTCCCTATGCTTCTGCGCAGCTCCTATAGTGGCATGTAAGCAAGTACATTACCTTTATCTTTTACCTTTTTTCACCCAAAGCAAAGGTCAGTTTAATGGGTTGTAGCGTGCTTACCCACCACAACCTGATTGTGGTTGCCCTAATGTATGAGATGTGGAGTGGACTCCTCTAATGTGTTATAATTTTAACTACAATTTCACTTGAAACGACCACTGATTGATGCCATATTCACTCAGACAGTGGTACTGTGGAGGAAGTCATTAGATTTTATCGAAAGACTGTTATTAACTTGTACTCAGGCCACTGGACTTGTATCTTTGAAAACTCTACTAATCGACAACACAATTTGCTGAAAAGCTAAACATTGGACATTTGAAGAAACTTGAATGTGAAATTGTGAATGACATATGTATTTATAATTGTATTGTAAATTGTGGTTCTTTACATCATCGATATATTATACATAACACACGACACAGTCAGTTTCATTTAGAAATTCTTTTGCATTATGTTAACTTATTTAAATTCGTGATTATTTTGAAAATGATGTACTTGCGTTTTCAGTTATTTTGAGAAACAGAAGTAAACTGAATTGATTGATTTGTTGTGAAGAGGTATGATATTTTGTAGTTTTATTTAATTAATTAGTTTTGACTGTTTTTCTTTTCCTGTCATTAGGAGAAGAGGCTTTCGAAAACTTAGAGGACCAACACATTCAGCCTCTAAGTCTTTGAAAAAGTTTAGTTGTTTGTGAGCACAATGATTGACGAAAGACAGTTTGTCATTTAGTTGTCAAGTTGCACAGATTTGTTTTGTCTTCACGAATCCTTTGTCAATCAATCCATTGTTATCAATCCTTTGTCATCAAATCGTCCAATTACTTTTTTGTCTCTTTTCGATCCAACTAGCGCAGGTAGTTCGCTGATTACCAACTGATTACTATTCTTTGGGGGTTTTGTTGTGACTTCTGGTTTCTTGTTGGTTTTATAATATTTATTCTTTAATTAAGCGCCTGCAAACGCACTGCGCTGTACATGTACATGTTATGCGATAAATCTTAACTACTAACAGAACAGACAGCCTGCAATACACGGCGCAAATTGCAGCCTACAAAGCATGTCCGCCTATGGGACTCGATCTCTGTACCTCTCGCACTCTACGCCAGATGTTATCCAATGCACTATCGGGCATTTGTTGTTCTGCTAAATTGTGTTGATCTGTGCTGCATTCTGTGATCTCTCCTTGCCTTATCTAACTGAATCTCAAACCTGGAGAGCATACACGTGTGTGTATTAAGGGGTTTATGCAATGCTTCACACAAACCATTCTAGAGTACTGATGCATGGCGGCAGTTTGACTGATCTTAAAAATTGAAAACTTAAGATGTTTCTTTACTGACTCACACACACTTCAAGCAGTATTTAACTGAAGTGAAAACTTGATTATTATCAATTATTTCTATTGAGTTAGAAATTGGTCTCTATAGAAATTTTTTGAAAGATATCTGTAGAAAGAGAAATTGACTTGTATGGAAATTGTGTAGTCACGTGTAAATATTTGCTGGACGAATGTTGCTACTGCCCTTGCAGTCTATGCAATAAAAGAACTGATTCTTTAGATAGTGGGACCAATCTGATTTCTTCAGAGTTCTCCCTTTGTCATCCAGTATTGGATTCGTGTGATTGCTTTTACTGCCTGCAACTATCTGATGATCAATACAGATTTGTTCTGTCCAGTCAGACGATCAATAAAGATTTGTTCTGTTATATCTGGAATTGGTAACGCGTTTTGGAGGCATAGGCGAATTATTCACTATGGAAGGATATTCCTGTAGTAGGATATCTCTTTTACGATCTTCCCACTGCTACAAAATGCTACAATTCCAACACTGTGCTCATGCCATATGATTCTGCAGGACTTGATTGAGCTGTGATATCAGTCTTGATACCAGTGGCTGCAGGTTGCACCATTTGGAAGTGTTTAACCCTCTATGTTTACGACTTTCTTACTAAGCTAGCCATTGCTTTAAATAAAAAACTTACATTTTCCAGTCTGTTTATGGCTTGTAACGTTTTCTGTGGCCCGACTTCAATGTGCACTCCTGAACTTTGTATGGAGGGTATTATCAAACGACAGTTATATTGCATAGTATGATACCGGATTTGTTATTGAACCCATTTTAAGCACCAGTGTGACAGTAATTGCAAATTAATAATAACGAGTTGCCATGGTAACTAATTATGCAGACCTGATTATGCCCTAGACCATACTATTTATGTGGTTTTACTGCTAAGTCCTGCGATAGAATGAGGTATGAATGTAGTCACTCTAGTTCATTATGTTTTGTCACGTTTGGTCTCTTTGTGGACAGGGGCTTTTCATTTTTGGCGTAGTTGTTGATGATGAATAGGTGTGAGGTGTTCAATGGGATGTGAGTTTGCTGTTGTGTTGCCTGATTTTAAGTGTAACCAATTACTCGGGAGTTCTTCTTTAAATGTTTATTTGTGATTTCTTGTAAGTTCTGTTGATCTTGAGAACATAAAACATGGAGATTCATTTATTCGCGAATATTCCCATTTCATTTCCATCATCACTGTTCCTTTTTCATTACCGTCAGTCGATGTATTTTGCCTTTTTACGCAACACTTTCGCCGACAAGAAATCTGGATTTTCATTGCGTTCAATTTCAGTTCAACCTGCGGTGGATGTGTCAGCGACGGTTTTTTGAATAAATGTCTGATTGTTTTTTATTTCTCAGCGATTACTGTTAGTAACGTGCTACTTTGGGTTTTCTGTTTGTTTCATTTCCAGCGTTTTCTAATTTTTGGATTGCTTAGTACTGTGCTATATTTGCCAAGATTCACGTCAGGGCTGATTAGTAGAATATGTCGTCAAAGGGTTAGTGACACTTCTTCAACTGTTCCTATATTTCCTAACGGTTTCTATAATTTCGTAGAGATTGCTGCTCAGATTGAGATTTAAGACTTTGCATGATTACAATGAAGCCTAGACAGGCTTCTCAGGTGGTTTCAGGCTAGCGGATCAGGATGGACACTTCATATTTATTCAGTAGCACTTTGTCCAGTGCAAGTGTAGAGAGAACAGTGAGATCTGTGATTTTTTCAATTCCTGCACTGCCTAGTTCCTGTTCTGATGCAGTTGCATATTTATTAGTTAATTCATACATTTTCATTATTTTTATTAGTTTATTCGATATGTTTGTGTATAATTTTCAGTTTATACCATTATTGTAAGTAGGGCAAGACCTGAAATTTGCAGAATAGAATTCCGCTGTTAAAAATAAATTTCATTAGAGATTTGTCGGCATTTATGACTTGAAATGAGGAAGCTTAGGTTTTCTTGTCAGGCATTGGATGAAAGGGTCACAGTGGAATGGAAATAAGTTACATTTTTCGCTGTGGTCTTGCGCTTAAGGTCAATGAATTCATTGAATCAACACTCAAGCAAATATGCCAAGGCTATGTAAAAATGTGGATGACATATGCAGATATTTTCACTATTAACGAACTATAGGTGTTGGCTCTCCTTAGCAAAAGAGAAGTTTGCACCTAAGTTATTGAAGGAATTAGATAAGAAATTTACTATCTGACTAGTCAGATAGTAATCAGTTGATCTGAGTTGAAGTGACTGAGCAGCCTTCGACTTCTAATTCTGTTCAGTGTTCATAAGTTTATTCTCGATATATATCTGTTAATATGTGCATGACTGTTGCAGACTTTCTTTTAACGTGATTTCAACTTTGCGTTAGGGTTGAGTGTTAACCAGGGCTTCTGATTTGAGAATTTCTGTTAATATGGCTGACTCATATAGTATGATTTAATTGTTTTTATTTCTATTACTTAGTTTTATTATCTGCTTCACATTTACTCACAGATTTCATTATTTACATAAATTTCTTTTGAATTGTGATAAATAAAGTCTGTCCTTATTGATAGTTGGTGATGGTGATAGGTGCTATTCTCTTTCTTTTATGTTTGTTGTGGATCTTTGGCTGAATTGCTTCATTAATTTAATTTCCTTCATTAGATAAATTGGAAAATGTTTCGTTTGGGAGTGAGATCGATGAGGAGTTGCAGGATATTCTTCGCGATTCATTCTTGGATCCTGAGTTTGAATCGAAGTGGAGTCCGGCCAAACTCCAGATCATTCGAAACCAAAATCTCCTGAAGCAGTTTGAAGGTAAGAACTATCGGCGTTAACTTGATATTTATTCTGTAGCATAAATAGATCTCTAACAAAACTAGCAATTTGTTTACGAGTTTCATCTTTCTCATAGTACTGATGATAACTGATGCTAGTAACTGTATTTCACAATAACTGTGTTCATGATAAGTGCAAAGAAATAAATTGCTAAATTACAATCAAATGTATTTATATTCAGAGAAGAAGCAGGAGTTTTTCGTGCATGGGCACAAAGCCGAGGAAATGGAAGAGAAGTTTGGTTTCTTGGTTGAGAACAACGTCGCACGACTTGAGGCGCTCAGCGACTTCAGTCTGCACACAGAGGACTCGGAATACAATGCGCTCGGATACAACTGCATGGGTGTCTATCTCTGTCGTTTTGTTGACGTCTGTCTTCAACATGCGCTCGTCAAGTTCTGTGGATCAAACGTTATCCGCCTTGTCATCTGTAAAGTATGTATCTATATAAATGTCATCTGTAAAGTATACATATTTATTTAAATGTTCTTGTTTTTCTATAGAGCTACCTTGTATCCTCAACACTGCTCATTTTCAATGAATTGATCGTGAGAGATCCTCCACAACTGCTGCCCGTTTGAATAAGCGCTATGTCGAGAGATGTAAATCTGTTGTGTTTCTGTTCAGTACTTGTCGGGTCGACAGACGACTGCGATTCCTCGGGTGGCATCGGCTGCTGAATTCATCGAACCAACGCAGGGCTTTGACAGCCACGTCTCCGTCATTCATCCCTCTCCCACGGACTCACTCCAGAACCAGTTCGACCGGTCACAGGTCTGTATCTGACGACCAACTGTTACCAGACAGACCGTTGATACCAGGATGAAATGTAATGGAAATGTCCAAATCTTCTCAGCACCACACAAAAGCCATGCATGCCATGGAAACCAGTTTATTTACCAGTGCTATATCATATAAAGTCCCCAAAAGCCAGGTTGTTTTGTCTGTTCTGGTGCCAGGTAAGAATCCGGGGAGGTCAAGCCAAGGAGATGGGATGGTGCTACGGTCTGCAGAGAGAGAGACAGAGACAGAACAATGAGACAGACAGAGGAAAAGAGACATGGGGAGAGACAGGCAAAGGTAAAGAGAGACAGGCTGAGGTAAAGAGATATAAGAAATGAGACAGGGAAGGTTTGTAGGATTAGTGCTCTTTAATTTCATAATCAAGTTGTCAATCCTGAATGTCGTTGCTTATGGATATCCAGTGAAACCCTACCAACATCAATAGATCGCCCTGAAACAAGATCTGTTGATGTGGTGAGACGCATAAATGCCATCCCTCTGTTGATAGGTTTACCTGTATGAAATCAACAAACTGCTGCAGCCGGCCTCGTGTCCACGTCACATCCTCCCGTATGCCGTCGTCACCTACACACCAGATGGCGCCTATAACTCTGCCATCGATGCCGAACCAACCGGTGCCGAGAAGTTGGCCAGCAACCCACAACTTCAGCTCATCATCAAACAGATCAACGCCCGCGGTGACCTCCCTGTCGAAGCAGCAGCATCTCTGGCCACTTCCTGCGGTGGAAAGCCTCTGCTTGGGACAAACAGTCGACCGGTTGCTACGACGACAGGACAGGTGGTAGGATCTTCCTCGGGTCAGTTTGGGATGCCGGTTGCTGCGCTTGGGTCAGCTGTTAAGGCGGTCGAACCGTCTGATCCGACCAAGAACTCGGAATCCGCCAAGCTCCAGAAAGTCATCAGTGAGCTGAACGCCAAACTCGGGGCCGAGGAAATGAAGAAGTTTGCGTTTGGGGATCTCGGAGCGAAGGGTATGACTGCCCTGTCGAACTCATCGGTGGCATCGCTCGGCTACGACTACGGCAATCGACCGACCCTGTCCGCCAGTCTGTCGGGCGGCCTCATGTCGTCAATGGGCATTATGCCAGGCACTGGACTGCTCAACGTCCATGCGGCCGTGTCGTCTGCCGCGGCCCAGTACTCTTCGGCGGGCGGCACGGGCGCTATGTCTGCATACGGTCTCCTCAAGCCGGGTCTTCAGGGGATGATCGCGGCGTCACAGCATCCGGCGATGGCTGGGTTCTTTGCCAGTAATCAACAACCGATGGTGTCCCGGTCTGGAATGACCGACCCTGCTACAGGTGCAATGACAGCTGTAGCCAGCTACTTCAGCATTCCGAGCGGAGCGTCGTTCTTTCCACAGAATGCCATGTATCCATTTGATTATGTCCCTACTGTTTTGGGTGCCGGTGGAAAGGACTCCGGAGCGATATCTGCTGCTGCGGCCGCTGCTGCCGGGTTTTACCCGATACAGGCCATAAATCCTGCGACTGCGGGGTACGCCATGGTCAGCCAGGGCGTCAAACGGCCTCTCCCTGGAGACTATGTCCCTTACGCAGTTGACAAGAGACAGAAGTTTTTCTAAGGCAGCTTTTTGTGGATGTCGTCGATGTTAATATCCGGCATACGTTTCTATTCTTTAATCTCACTTTTATCGGGAATTGCTTGTGATTGGAATCTCTTGTTTTGGTTCGTATCGACCTCGGCTGCTTGTATAGTGTAAAGAAGTAGCATTTTTGTAGCACCTTTGTACTTCTCTTGCAGGGCAACAGCAGCAGTGGATTTTTTAAAACTATACAGATAGAATTGTCACTGATACTTCTGAAAGTGAACAAGCACTGCATTTGTTGCCAGACTAGCTAGCATGTTATTCAATCAAAAACTGTCAGTTGTTTCATCAACGACAGCGAAATTTCTTGATCTGCTGGCTGTTTGTTGTCTAAAATTTGTGATTTTCAAAAGTGGAGAGTGTTGTGAGCATTTGAGCTTGTTGGTCATGTAAATGAGTTTTTTTAGCTCTTGAGCACTCCTGCTAGTTCTGATTTATCACAACTATTTGTAACTTTTCAAAATTTCTCAAGCACTTGCATACATTCTTTGTTGCATTTTATGTCAGGGAGCAATTTTCGCTGTAAGTTAAAAATTATTCCGAATCAAAGCGTCCTGCAATGATTTATATTTTGTATTTAATTACGAGTTAAAGTATCAAAAGCTCTTACTTACATGCTCGATGTTGTTGTTTATTTATGTCATTTAAAGTATTTAAATTTTGAGTGTAAGATTCAGAGGAAGAAAGGTCAACATAACCATTATACAGGTATATGCTCCAACATCGATATCGTCAGAAGAGGAACACGAGGGTTTTTACACCAGCCTGCAAAGTACAGTGGACAGAACTCCGAAGGGCGACGTACTAGTGATCATAGGTGACTTCAATGCGAAGGTGGGTCAATGCACCGGAGGGGATGGAGACACATTAGGTAGTCATGGCCTGGGTGAACAGAATGAAGCAGGAGAAAGACTTGTTGAGTTTTGCAAAGGGAATGGCTTAGGAATTATGAACACATGGTTCGAACAGCCTAAGAGAAGACTGTACACATGGACGTCACCGAATGGGAAGCATAGGAACCAGATTGACTACATACTGATAAACAAAAGATGGAAAAGCACAATAAGAGATGTGAGAACAAGGCCAGGAGCGGACTGTGGAACTGACCATGAGCTATTGGTAGCAACACTGAGAACGAAATTGAAAAAGATAAAGAAAGGAGATCGATTGATCAGATACGACTGCAAGGGTATCACACTGGAATACAGGATGGAAATAAAGAATCGGTTTGAAGTACTAGAGAGAGATGAGATAGAAGAGGAAGAGGATTCGAACAACCTATGGGAGAGGATGAAGAAAACAATAGTCGAAGTCGCAGATAAGCACATTCCAAAGAAGAAGAAAATCACAACAACGACATGGCTATCGAGAGAAGCCATATGCATGGCGGTTGATAGGAAGGCTGCAAAGAAGGCAGGAGAAAAGGATAAGGTAAGGGCACTGAACAGTGCCTTCCAAAAACAAGCACGGAAAGATAAAGAAATACATCTAAACGAATTATGCAGAGAAATGGAAGAAGAGGGAAGGAAGGGACGAACCAAGGAAATGTTCTCAAAAGTAAAGACAATCACGGGAAAATTTGCACCTAGAATGGGCTCAATGAAGGCAGGAGATGGAAATGTAATCTGCGATGAAGAAGGGATAAAGCATAGATGGAGAGAATACACGGAGGAGTTGTATAGGGAAGACAAACGAGTCAAAAAAGAACAAATTGACGTAACAGAGTATGAAAAGGAACCGGAGGTCATGGAAGCGGAGGTAGAATGGGCAATCAGACAACTCAAGGACAATAAGGCACCCGGTCAAGATGGGATACCTATAGAACTGATAAAAGCAGGGGATGATGCGATGATAAAAACAATAACAAAATTGTGCAATCAAATATGGGCAACTGGAGAATGGCCGGAGGACTGGAAGAAGTCGATCTTTATACCTATATTCAAGAAAGGAGATGCGAGGGAGTGTGAAAATTATAGGACGATAGCAATGATATCACACACTAGTAAAATATTACTGAAAATAATTCACAAAAGAATGGAAGGCACAATTGAAAGAGAACTTCCGGTGAACCAGGCAGGGTTTAGGAAATCTCGTGGAACTCGAGACCATATAGCCAACATGAGGTGGATAATGGAGAGACAAAGGGAGTATGGACAGGAGGTTCACATCTGTTTCATTGACTATAGCAAGGCATTCGACTGCATTAACCATGATTTAATGTGGAAAACCCTGCTTGAAATGGGAATTCCGAAACACCTGATAATGTTACTAAAGGGTTTATATGAAGACCAGATAGCGGTGATAAGAACAGAATACGGAGACACTGACAATTTCAGAATCAATAAAGGAGTGAGGCAGGGATGCATCTTGTCTCCATTCCTGTTTAATCTATATGCTGAAAGAATAATGAGAAAGGCAGAACTGGAGGGGGCAATTGAGGGAGTAAAAATTGCTGGAAAGACACTGAATAACCTTAGATACGCGGATGACACAACATTAATGGCAAAAAGAAAAGAGGATCTGGCAGAACTGATAAGAAGGGTCAGGAGAGAAAGTGAAAAAGCTGGTTTATACTTCAACATAAAGAAGACAAAGGTCATGACAACAGCAGATTGGGATAGTTTTGAGATAGACGGAGAGGAAATAGAGGTGGTAGAAAGCTTCACTTTCCTAGGATCACTGGTTGGAAAGGAGGGAAAGTGTGATCCAGAAATAAAACGAAGGATTGCTATAGGGAAAGCTGCAATGACCGGACTGGAAAAGATATGGAAAGACAAACATGTGAGCATAGAAACCAAAAAAAGGCTCGTGAGAGCACTAATCTTTCCTACGGTACTGTACGGTTGCGAGACGTGGACAATGACAAAGAACATGGAAAATAAGGTTAACGCTTGTGAAATGTGGATATGGAGGAAGATGCTGAGAATATCTTGGACTGAGAAAAGAACGAACGAATCAATACGAGAGGAGATTGGAGTTGAGAATGAAGAGTCGTTAAAACAAACTGCGACAAGAATGAAGCTAAGGTTCTTTGGACATGTTATGCGATCTGATGGTCTGGAGAAGGAAATGATGCTGGCGTGCGGTGAGGGGAGGAGAAGACTGGGTCGCCCAAGGAGGAGATGGATGGATGAGATACAAGATGTAACTGGCATGAATTTGGCGGAATTGAGAGACTTGTCATCGAATAGGAGACGGTGGAGTGTGTTCACCAGGACGATCGCTAGAGCTCCACGAGCTGACAGCACAAGGTGACAAGGTGAAAGTATTAAATTGTTTTCTTGTTAACTGCTTATTTACGAACCCAGATGTTTTAATTTATGTCAGATTGATTATAACGAGTCATTCCTTGTCGACAATTTTTAGAAGATTTTTAGAACAGTTTTGTTTGAATTCAATTCATTCCATTAAGCATCGGGTGAAAAAACTGTTAGAAAAATCATGGCAATCAACGTTTAGTTGGTGATATATGTGATGGCTGGTTACTGTGTAAAGAACCTTGAGCAAATCCTTAGCGCATAATTGCTCAGCGCCATCGATGTTCTGTCGTATGGTCGTGTGTGCACTTCTGAACTTTAGAAGTATCAAATACAGTTGTATTGTGTTGTTTATAACAAAGTCATTGGCAGTCATGGAAATATTGATAAACAGTTCATGTGTTTAGATTACTGTCACACTCTGAAGGTAAATCCACGTAATCAAATGATTACTTTTACTATTAAGATATGTTCAATAACTTTGCTATTATATTTATATAAGCTTTAAATTTATTTTAAAAAATTTAATTTTAATATATTTCCAAATGTTTAAAATATAAAAATCTTATTCTATGCCTACAATCTAAATTTGTTTAAGCCATGTAACGTCATTTCTAGTTCAGGTTAACAATTGTGTTGTGGAATAATAATTTTAATGATGCTGGTGTTTTCTCTTAATTGTGGAATCCAATTTTACTGCTTTACTATTTGTTTGATAAAACTGTTAACGGACTGACCTTCTGAATGTTGACCTGATTATGGCTTGGTGTTGATGTGCCATCGGTTGATGCTTTGTGCATTAGACACCGACGCAATACAAGCTACTAATTAATAGTAATAATAATGTAATATTTACGGCAAAAGCACTTCAAGTGTTAGGGTCGTCTGTGGTAATAATGAGCATTTAGTTACAAGTGAGGAGCAACAATTGTTTTAGAAAAGAGAACATATCTAAGAAGCTAAGATGTAGTTCGACATTTTTGTTAATTTGATAGAAAAGTCGGTTTTTGTAGTTGTTAATTTAACAACTTTTTAAAAACTGTTTAGTTATTCATTTTGAGTAATGATACTCTGTAGAGTATTTCAGTTTTTGTTTGGTGTTGAATTTCTTTGAGTTAATTTGTTTGTTAATTTAGAAGTTGTGTTCTTTTCGACCAATATTTACAGTTTTTTAAATGCCTTTGCCTTTCATCTGTGTGTCCAGGGTTTTAATCTCGGCGTGTCTTGCTAAGCTTTGCAACCCATGATGTTTAAAGTCGTCTAGTTAGTCCATTGTATATGTGCTTCAGCCAAAAGTATCCTTCAATTCGAGGACCATATCTGCACCTCTGAGTAGAACTCTTGAAGAGGCGCTATATAAATTTTATGATTGATTGATTGATATCTCTGAAGATTAATGTTGCAATAGATAATAAATGACTGTTAGTCACGTGAGAACAAGTCTAGTCTGAAACTTTAATTGATTACAATGGTATCTTGATGCTGATAACTGTGTAAGAGATCTAGGATGTTGCTTGGGTAAAATATTTGTAGGAAGTCTCCAGTTTAATTGGCATTTATTGTGTTCATGATTGTGGCAGTCGCTGTATTTACTAACAGCACATTACTCTTAAGCAAGTGTTGATTGGCGCAGGCTTTAGCTCAGTGGACACGTATATTTTGGTCTCACATGTAAGTTTTTTCTGGGTTTATTTGAGATTTCCATTGGCAAACCTTGGCACCATATAGAAATGTTGATTCCGTAAATGGTAACAAAATCATTCAACTTTCAATATTCCATTTATTCGGTAAATCATTCATTAATGCAATGCATTAAGTAAATTTATATAGCACCTTCGTAATAACCTTTTGTAGTATTTGTTGTGGGCTTATACTGTTGTGTCATGTTCGAAAGACGCATTTTTCCCGTTCGTTTCATTGGTGTTTATTCGTTGCATTGATCTCATCTTCTCAAAACTTATTACAGAAGAATTGTCTGAATTATTGTCACTGAGTTGTCGTATTATTTAAAGCAACATTGCCCACATGGAACCCATACAGGACCCATATATTCTCATATGCCGTAGGCCCTATAGGCTTGAGAGCCCTAATGCCCGTGGAAATGCTAGCTGGGTTAGACTTCTTTAAGAGAAGCGAACAGCAATGTGCAGTGGCGCAACTAGGGGGGTGCTTGAGCACCCCCTAGGGTTAAAAAGGTGACCCACACAATTTTTCCAAATCTGATGAGTTTTTTTCTGTTGTGGGGGGGGGGGTAGGGGATGCAAGAATTACTACAAACCGTATACAGCGGCCAAGCCTGTTAGGTCCATGCCAAGTCCTACTTTATCCAGATTTCGCGAAAGATGAGACTCCAACAGCCGCTGCAGCAAACCCTCGAGACCCCGGCGCAGCTGTTTGATTTATGGTGCGTTTGACAGGACGGTCGAGCGGGCAGGGTATACCCGTTCGTTGTATCGTGGTCTATCGCCTGTCTGGTTGTGAGTAGCCTAATGTGGGGTCATTTGCGCATGGGGTCTGTTTGCCCGCGGTCGATGATAGGGTTTATCTAGATTTCAATCAGAGGGTCATCTGTTGCGCATTTGGCTCAAGGAAGGGGGCGAGAAGACAAGGTTGGAAGGGGCGTAAAGGAGAAGGCGTACATTCAGGCAGAGGTGAACGTATCTAAAAGAGAGCGCCCTGAGATAGAATGACAGCTATGCGGGTTTCAAAGACATACAGACAGACTGACAACATGGAGAAAGAGCGCGAGACACTTGCTGGCTTGCATTATCGGAGAGGGGTTCAGCTAAGAATGCGAGATGCACACAGATGCAGACTTGGCACCACGTGACACAGAAGCGGACTGCTCACGAACTGAGACAGACGTTTGGGAATCAGAGTCGAAGAGAGAGGGAGACACCAACTTTCTTAACGTTGATAATAGTTTTAATACATAATTTTCGTGTCTTGAATTGATTCCGTCTTCATGGCAAATTTTTCGTCTTGTTCGCTCGATGGTAAAGCGGAAATCTTACGCAGTGGACCAAGGAAATTTCAAGGACCATTTCCCAAAAATGCTGACAATCGATCGTTTCAGAATTCTTGGTATGACAGATTTTTTTGTTCTAGGTCCCTTACTAATTCTCCTATACTCTAGGCCTACTGTTATACTTTCTCTCAAATCATCATTTAACCATAATAATGATGTACATGATGATGATCTTTACTTATATTCATCTGGTTTAGTTCACTGAGCTACTGAACTGTCTTTCAATATGCCATGTCGCAGTGTCGTCTTAAGAGCATTGTAGGCCCTGGACAGAGCAATGCGCTGGTGCCTCTGCCCACCCATGGGGATAAAAAAAATTAAACGGTCAATAAAATGAAACCTATAGATTTACCGGTATTGGTACTTTTAACATTCACTTTGTAACAAAATGAAATTTGTAAACATACAGAAACATAATGTAAAGCGAGGATTAAGCAACACAAACAAGCCTTGCACTCAAAGCTCAAAAGTTTCACTTCTGTCACGCAAACATGTTTTTTGTCTTTTTAATATGGGGTCCCCTACTCTTAGAATCGTGGGCCTCTGGCGACTGCCTAGCGTGCCCATGTCTTAAGACGGCACTAGCCTACTGCCTGCTCGCCCGCCCAGCTGTCTCTGTTTCAGAACCTGTAAGCCCTATAAATGCCTGACCGACTGGTCAAATATAGGCTTTCTGTACGTACGTACAGACAGACTGTCACAGACAGAGAGGCAGACAGGCAAATAGAGAGCCACAAACAGAATTCAGTTTAGGCTGGATAAATATTATAAGGCAAATAAGCTTTCCTTAAATTTGCAAAAAACAAATTTTATTATATTTAGATCCCACAGGAAAATGTGCCCCCAAAATATTGCTGCATTTGTAAACATAAACGATATTCCAATCTCTCAAGAAAATTCCACAAGGTTCCTTGGTGTAGTTGTTGATAGTCATCTAACGTGGAAAGAACACATCAGAATTATAACGGCCAAGGTTGCAAAAAATGTTGGAATACTTGGTCGAGCATCATTTTTACTTCCCCTCTGTATTCGCCTTACTTTATATTACTCTTTAATTTATCCGTACTTGATGTTCTGTAACATGATATGGGCCTCTACGTATGAATCCAGCGTAAAAAAACTGGTGACGCTACAGAAAAGAGCAATCCGAATAATTGCTGGGGTACCTTACTGTTCACATACTGACCCTATTTTTGTAGAACTTAAACTGCTCAAATTCCATCAAATAAGATACTTTCAGACAGCCATCTTTATGTATCAATTCACCCATGCCCTCTTACCCCCAAGGTTTACTCACTATTACAACATTGGTGCTGAATATCACTTTCATAATACCAGAGCAGCAAAATCCTATCGCACTATTTTGCTAGATCAAATATTCGCCGTTTCTCAACTAAATACAATGGTCCCCTGATCTGGAGCTGTGTTCCCACAAATATTCAACTGGTCCCAAATCTTCATCTTTTTAAAAAACTATTGCGTTCTCAATTAACGGATGGATTAATTAATGACAATTCATGGAACTGTTTTAAACTGGATTACATGCCGTCTTGCAACTGTTAATCTAAGACTATAATGTTCATAATCAAATCACTGTTCACTGTTTTTGTATGCTTATGAATACCTCTGTTTAATCACTTAGTTAAGCTTATCACTGTGTATCTCAATCGAACCTCTATCTTCAACGTAATTAACTTACAAAATTGGGTGTCCCTATTAGCGGGATTTCCATCCCTTCTGGGCCTTCCCTTTGTCAACGTTTTCTTGTAACATAATGTTGAACTGATGTATGTTATATCGTTGCAATAAAAATTGATTGATTGATTGATTGATATTATAAGGCCGACGTTCTCTCCGCTGTGCGGGAAAATGGGTTCTTTTAGTCCCATTCGCTCGTTCCACGACTATGCAAAGTCGAGCTTTTCAGTGGTGGGCACGGTGGTCTGGAATAGACTTCGCTATTTGATGCATGTACAATCTTCCAACCGGTTAAATAAAGAAAATACTTACTTACTTACTTACTTACTTACTTACTTACTTACTTACTTACTTACTTACGTACACACGTACATAGAGACAGTTAATTTAGGCCGCAGTCTATTAATGGCAATCGTTGGAACTATACCAAAAGCCAAAATGACGTAATGACTGCGTCATCGTATTGTCTAGTCGCCCTTCAGGTCTTGAAGAAGAATGGCGCATTCGAGCAGTTTCCGAAATTTTCAAGAATCTGTCGTTCTTCATCGAAGTTATTCCGATTTCTGCTCTGCCAACTGCTGTTTGGATCGAACATTCGTCGAAGGATATCAGGTCAAAACAAATAATTACAAAACATCGAATTTTTATCGAAATTTGTGTAATGTCGAGATTTTTACAGCGTCCAAGAATGAAACGATCTCGCTTTAAAGGCGGTTCTTAGTGTCGCTGCCAAAGGCAGAGTTGTATCCAAGTTTCCAGTTTAGCCTAGTAGGTTATCTTTTTTCTTACGTGAATTGAGTAGACCGAAGCTGATTCCAGTGGCGGCGCTACCATAGGTCGCGGTAGGTCATTGCCTTCTAGGGTAGGTCATTTGACCTGCCTATTTCACTCTTGACCTGCCTTATGACCTGCCTATTTTACTCTTGAATACTACCCACTGCTGTGTAATATTCTTTGGAATTTTTAATATCTTTTCTTACACTTAAGACATCAGCATCTGTCCCATAACATCTCAAGTGCAATTGTTAGATCTAAACGACATTTTTACGTTTTGTCTAGTATGTCAGTAGAAGTCTATAGCACTAACTAATTAATAATTTTCTTCGTTTTATATATATTATCTTAGTTATGCTGCTTATGTTGAGGTTATGCTGTTTGATGCGTCAAACTTAAACATTAATTTCTTCGACCTGCTGAATAACTCCCATGACCCTGACACGACCTGCTGAAATTGTATAGCTGGCGCCACCACTGGCTGATTCTCTAGACTTGTTTTTTTTATTAATTGGCTGATAGGCCTACTCTTGTTAGAGTTTTTCCCATAACCTAGTTCTCACGACGACATTGATTTCGACATTGAAATTAAATTTCCGCTGTTTGTGATTTTCTGTCGTCTCTACAGGAAGACGTTCAGTTTCCTTCGACCAGTAGATGGCAGTTCGTTGAAAAGATCACAAGGTATATTAATAATAATTAATAATAATAATAATAATAATAATAATAATAATAATAATAATAATAATAATAATAATAATAATAATAATAATAATAATAATAATAATAATAATGACGATTTATATGGCACTGGTGGTAAGCCAAGGTCGAAGAAAAGAACGCTGTACATGAGTTTAGTAGTATTCAGTATAGCAGTATTCAGTGTTTAACAACAGCTTGCCTGGTTAATGCCATAGTTTGAGAATTCGCATTTTACGAATTTTAAGAATTTAAAAAATTCACGAATTTTAACGAATTTTAAAACTGCAGTTTTAAAATTCGTAAAAATTCGTGAAATAATAAAATAATAGAATTCTTTGCCATGGCAACGAATTTTATTATTTGTTGACTTCAACTTTTCAAGCAAGTAAAATAATGTCAGTGTCATGGGCAATCATGCATCAATCAGCCGTAAAAGATAACTGACTAGCAACGCAATAGGCCTACTACTGATATTCAGTTACTGTTCTATGTCTTGAACTACGATTTCTATCATAGTTGGGGTGTGTGACTGTGAGTGTCAGTCAGCAGAACGAAAAACCACCAGTGGCCCAGCTCCATTATGACCAGTCAGTCACTATCTCAGCTTGCAACCATGGTTAAAAATAGTTGGTAACGTTCATCGAGCTGTTGCTTCTACTTCGTCGCCCTCTGATTCAGAGTCAGGAACAGCCCACTGCTCCCACTCGACTCTGGTCTCTGTGTTTTCGCCATGCAAATGATCCCGAATTCTGGCAGAGTAACCAACAAAAACCTTGTCACAAAAACAACACTGTATTTTTGGATAATCCTCTCCTTCTTCAAAATTACTACATACTTCCACTACGGTCCATGTTCTTTTATCTTTAAGAAATTAGATTTTAACTAAATTAACTCGTTTACCTAATAAACTTTTATATTGAATGTAACATTAAATTCTAAGCAGAAGCTTAACGCGACAAATCATGACGTCATCACATTTGTTTTGTTGCTTACGCTGTTTTTGCAAAACGCCACTGTCAATGTAAAACGAATGGCCCAACGAATTTTTACGAATTTTTACGAATTTTAAAATAGACCAAAAATTCGCGAATTTTTACGAATTTTAAAACCGAAAGTCACGAATTCTCGAACTATGGTTAATGCTACTTGCTAGGGTCATTTACGTCAATCTTACCTCATATCATAAATGACAGCAGGAACACAACGTTGTATGTGATAGAAAGATTGATTCCTTGATTCAACCTTATACAGTAGTTCAACAACAGAGAATAATGTTATTAATGTTGCATTTAGTAAGCAACATTGTAGGCCTATATTATACAACAGCCAGTCTGTCCTGTTGGGATGTGAGGTAAGGTTGATGTTAACGGTCCTGGCAGCCAGAGGCGTCTACTCCATAGAAACCTTGGAGCAAATGCTCCATCCAAAACATAGGGGAAGATCTGTCAGTGTATGTGCCATCATTAATGAGGGGAAGGGGAAGAGGAGGGAAGGGGAGGAGAAGTTGCTGCAATGGGATAGACGCCTCTGATGGCAGCCATGACATCATAAGCTGTCATTAAACATCAAATGTAGGCCTACAAATTTCAATAGCATATGAAAGTAGGCCTATACGATACTTAAGATACATGAAATACCTTCAGATACATTCCAATAGTGTCTAGAGGACAGCAGATGCATAGATCTTGTTGTGAAATGCTTATGTGAGTTGAAATGTGGTAAAGCTGCAGGCCCTGGTGGCACAGAACCTGAACACCTCTTGTATGCGCACCCAGTAGTTCAGTCATTGCTTACATTACTATTTAATAGTATTGTGCATTACGGTTATGTACCGCATAAGTTTGGAGGAGGCATAATAATTCCTCTTGCAAAAGATAAAGACGGTGATCTATCAAGCAGTAGTAACTATCGTGGTATAACACTGAGCTCCAACATTGCAAAGTTATTTGAAATGTGCCTTCTTGAATTATATGGCAGTTATCTGTATTCATCTGATCTTCAGTTCGGTTTTAAAAAGAACACAGGTTGCAACAGTGCAATTTATACAGTACATGTAAAATCTGTTGTTGAATATTATACAAAGCACGGCTCCACAGTTAATGTGTGCCTCTTAGATATGTCAAAAGCATTTGATAAAGTGAACCATTATGGATTGTATTTGAAATTAATGAAGAGGAATGTTCCCCACAGATTTTTGATGGTTTTGATAAACTGGTACAGCAAGTGTTATGCTACAGTACGTTGGAATGGTGTGTTTTCCAAAATTTTTGACATCAGTTGTGGGGTCAGACAAGGAGGGGTTTTATCCCCGGTACTCTTTGTTGTATATGTAGACGACATTATTGTGAAGTTAAGAGAGAGTTAAGTGGGATGTTCTGTTAATGGCTTGTACATTGGATGTGTGATGTATGCCGATGATCTGTTGTTATTGTCTGCTTCCCTGTCCTCTCTTCAGAAAATGATTAGCATTTGTGAATTGGAAGCACAGTATTTGGATATGAGGTTTAATGTTTTAAAGTCAATGGTGCTTAGGATAGGTCATGCTTTTAAACACTTGTGTGTTGGTTTGACTGTTTCTGGCATAAGCCTATCATATGTTGATAAAGCAAAATATTTAGGAGTCTACCTAATTACTGGGAGGCAATTTAAAGTGAGTCTTAGTGAAGCAATTTGCAAATTTTATAAGTCTGTTAACAGTATTCATTCTAAAGGGAAAGGACACTTGGATGAGATGGTGTTATTGCATTTGTTCAAGGCACATTGTAAACCAATACTTCTCTATGCATGCAAATGTTTTGTGTTTACCAAAAGTGAGTATGCAAGGTTGACAAATGCTTGGAATAGAATATTTTGGAAGCTTTTTAATGTGAATGATAGTAACTGTTTGAGGGACATTTTCTTGTATGCTGGATGTTTGCCATTGCTGTCAGACATCAACATGAGACAATATTGCTTTTTATCAAAATTAAGTGCCAGTAACAACAAGATTTTAACCGAAATACATACTTTGTTTGCACAACATCAGATAAGGATACTTTGTGACAGTTTTGATGTTCCACAGAATTGTAGTAGTGGTTACTTCCATGCGAATGTTAGTGCTAGATTTTTTGTATCTTAGTTAGTTCTTTGTGTTGTTGGTCCGTGTATGTTCTGCTGCCAGGTTATGGCGAAATAAAGTTTATATAATAATTGTATAGCGCCTTTTGGGTATCTGAAAAAGCGCTGATCGGTGTTATTGATGTCAAAATTTAGTTTATTCTAATGACTTCTACAGCGCAGTTATAAAATGCACCAATCGATGGGATCCATCGATTGATGTCTTAAATCGTAGACATAAGTTGTAATCTGCTGAACTGATGGTTTTCACTTAAAATAGACACGAACTAAATGCTTCCCAGTTGTAAGAATATCTAGACAGTTGTTGTGGATATGTGCATATAACGACTTTAACATAGCATAGCATAACGAGGGTTTCAAGTGGTTCAGAAGACATGTAGTCTGTGTTAAAGCCAATGCAAGTTAACCTGTAATGCTTAATAGCCTATCTCGCCTAACTTCCTCTTGAAAGCTGTGAATACTTAGTTAAAGCCCTAGGTTTTAGGTTTGGCGGTTTCCCTCGTAGAATGAAGTGACCAACGACTGTAGGCGGTTCAAGTAAGCATCTGTCGGCCAATGGGCGTTGATTTCATTTTGGTTTACACATCTTACAAGCATAGGCTGCTGAATTTAATTATATGCATAGCCTAGGCAACATCGTCCACTTTGTGGAATGGAGGCGAGGCGCAGGGACGGTCGGTCGATCGGTGGTAGCCCCCACCCTAGGCCCTTCACCCTCCCTCTGGCCTACCCCGATCAATTGACCACTTGTATATATAACCGAGCTTTGGGTCGTAAACCTGTATATAAATGATGCTGTCACCGTTGCCTTATTATACCCGGAACACTAAAGACAATAAGCTGTATTTCATATTCTAAGAATTTGCACCAGTATCAGATGCTAATATACAGCCTAAGGAAGAGAGACTAGGTCACATGCCAAATTATGCTAATGAACTTAGGAAATGAACTTAGGAAATGTCCTTTCACAATTGAGTCTTGGTTTGCAGTACTCATTCTAGTTTGAATTTCGCTGCAGCAGAGTTGAGCTTCGTAATTTCTTCACTTCATAGCCATTTTAAATCGCATAGTCGATACAGCTTATATCTCGTGTCTGTATATTATATTATTATCTTATTTCAGTAGTGGACCTTATAGTAGTATAACATTGTATTTCGTTAGTGGACATATATTAGTATCATTATATCGAACTATTTCCAAAGATGGATGGAGACTACGCTGTACCAACGACACCGACTTCAGGTGTTGCAGTTGGCAACATGCGAACATTTAAAAAACGGTTGTCTGATGGATCTACCAAGAGTTATAGCTACCCTTACGTTTCTGTAAGGAAACATTTTGAATTAACTTTTACAACCGACAGTGATAAACTTAAATTTGAGCAAAAATGTGAGGACATTCGCTTGGCGTTGGGAGTAAAAAGTTTGAGAGAAGTTCTGGTGAAAGTCATAATGGATGTTGACACCAATAAGCTCTCTTCTGCAACTCAACATCCGCAGCAGACACTCACGATGTCTTCAGTCACGGAAGAAGTAAGTGAATCAACTTCACTGACTGATCCAGCATCTGTCACAGCAGCAATATCAGCAGCTCCAGCAACAGCTTTGGAGATTGCACATGAGAATTTTGTTGGGCAGTGCTCCAGCATTGCCCAGTTGATCGACACAATCTCACAACATTCATCCACATGTGTGACGCCGTATTCAGTGAAGTCATGGACACACAGTGGTCATGTGCTGTCGGTGGATATGGAGTGTGCGAAAAAACACTCCTTTCAGTGGAGTTCCTCATCCACAATAGACAGCGAGCGGAAGGAATTTGAAGTCAACCACCGAGTGATGTTGAGCTACCTGGCCTCTGGTATGACACCCATACAGTACGAGCGCTTTAGCGACTTCAGTCGGTTTGGACTATTGTCAGACCTTTTCCGCAGGAGGAATATGGTTACATTTAGTGCCATTTCTGAGAACCTGCGAAAGCAATCTATATTTGGCGCTAGAGCGCAGGAGTCTTCACTGTCGCCTGATGGAGCTATCTCTATAATGACTGACGCACGACATCATTGTAGACGAAATAGTTATCACACCGACCATGTTGCTATCGGGTTGAAAACTCACAAAGTCGTTGATATTCAACACATTAACGGGAATGATGATAACTGTTCACAGCGTCACGAGGCAGTGGGATTCGACAGGATGTACGAGAGCCTGGATCTCAGCAACATTAAAGTTGCCCATCATGTGCATGATCGAAACATGACAATCAACAAGCGCCTACGTGAGAGGAAGCAAGCCAGGAATTCCAATGACCGCTGGCACTGCACCCGTCCTATAACAGCCGGGGTGAAAAAAATTGGGCAAGGAGCACAAAAAAACATTGGAAAAACATGGCATCCCGAGCTTTCTGACAAGGGTGCTGCCATTCGAAACCACGTCTATTGGTGTATGGACAATTGCAATGGAGATGCCCAAACCCTGCGTAAGCTCATAGAATCATGCATCCCTCATTTTCAGAACAACCACAGCAAGTGCCATGAAACTTCCCACTGCAAAGAGCCGGGGCATATGATTGAAGTTCGAATTGTTTCAAATGAGGCTGCAATTACAATGCTCCAGGACTTTCTTCGGTCGTTGGTAGTGTACAAGCACGCTGAAGATTATGTCAAAGGCCACGACACATTTTATGTGGAAAGTTTTAATAACGTTTGTCTGATCTATCTGGATAAACGGATACACTACGGGAATTTAATGTACGAGCTGCGGAGCAATCTGGCTGTCTTGGACTGGAACGAACACGTCGACAGACCATACACGTCTATATGCACGACTGTTCGTTCGAAAAACCCACGTCGCCAAATCGGGAAAAAAGTGTATCGGCGCAAGACCTACGTATTTGTTGAGAACATTTGGAATTTGTACATTGCCGTGTGGTCAGCATCTAAAGCAATATCGGAGTCTGTGACAGAAACTTCTGCAGATAAGGAGACCTGCCAGAGTGAAATCTCTTCGGACGAATCCGATGACGACCAATTAGGAGACAGTGAGAGCTTTTCAAATGAAAGCAATGCACCCTACACAGTAGAATAACCGTAAGAGCTGTGACAATATTGTATGATACACTAAAATCAAACATATCAGTGCTACATAACCATCAACCGTCATTACACATAACCACCTTAGCATTCTGCTGTCTACTCTGCTTGACCTCCCCGGATTTTGGCCTGGCATAGGACAGAGAGATGTGTGGCAGAGCTGATGTGTGGCAGAGCTGACTGCTATCACACGCGTCCACAGGTGGCGGATAGTGGAACGACCTCTAGAAATAGAGGTCAGCTGCGAAATAAGCAGGGTTATATCTGACGAATAAGCAGTCGCGGACCAACAGCGGCAAGGCTAGTAGGGCACACTGTAGAAAAAGAGTGGCATTTTGCTTGACAACTAAAAGCTGCAAATATCCAATAACAGCCTTGTGACATGGGAGCACATGACTCAATTTAAATAAGCCTGATGACCCTCTGCCTAGCGGGCATGTGTTCATCACCAAGACTAGGTCCACAGCGGAAAACTGTGGTTGATGCCACGAAGGGCATCCGATCTGTAACAAGATGCTCCAATCTGTATAAAAATGAATCTGTGGCTTACCCCCCCTCAACGAGGTCCTAATCCAAGCAAGAAAAAAAGAAGATTGAACGGACAAGGGACTGTGGCCATTGCAAAATTGATTTGACATAGCACTTATGAAAAACCTAGTCTCCGTAACGTGGTTTTCGTGTGGCGCCGAGCAATTGAGGGCAATTCAGGTTTAAATCCACCTCTGAGTAGGAATCTTGAAGAGGCGCTATATAAATTTAAAATGGGGGAATGTTATGTTGCATTGAATCATAGCTATGACAGGTGTACATAAGCAGCTCACAATCGATAAAATTCTGCTTTATGTCAGAAAGTAAGTGTACAATAAAAATCTCTCTGTCTAAACAAAGTCCGGCGAATTATCCAAAGTATCAATGTTACTCCCACTTGTGGCCCATGTAAGGCGTGCCTGTTGGATTCGGATACAACGATCTCACTTTTCGCACTACGCAATCTGGCATTATTTCCCGCATGTGAAGTACACCGTTCGATTCCGTTAGTTTCTTGGCCAGATATAATGGGCTCGTCCACCCACCCAAGTTGCAAATGATCTTCCAATATTTTCCATAAATTACTCTTCGTATTGGACTGTTAGCTGCATGCGCTGCTTGTCCTCCGCCAAGCCAACCTGGAGATGCAGAACCCACGCACGGAGAGAGAAAACAAAGAGGACAGGCGCCTTCCGATTGATGATTTTCACCCTGCAGCTGCAAATGATCAGCTGACACTTGAATGTCATGACTGTTTTGAGCCTCAATTTCTGACTCTGTACTATTTCCATTGGACGCGACCAAGACCTCCTTCGAAGCGGCATCCATACAAGATTTTCTTCTCTTTGGTGGTTCCAACTCTGCAATTGGAACAAAGGCAGTTTCGATTGGTTGGAGATATATTTATAATGTCATCAACATACAATTAGCTCTTTCGACTTGACTTGAACGACAGCTTAGCTGGGTTATGCATATGTTTATTGTCTTATTACATATCGTAATAATAATAATCATGGTAATTTTAATAATTACATTTTTAATTGGCCATTTATTATCATTACTGCTGTTACTGCTGTTCACATCAGTTGTCATTATACTAACATTGCTGATGTTATTATTACTATGTATTTCTATAGCATGGTTTGAGCTAAATATTTGCAAGGATAATAAATGCAATTTAATTTAATATTTATAAATCTTAGTTCAATCTTATTTGCGCACGTATAGCGCTACCTGAAGAACAATAGGGCCTACTTGTACAGGGTTCACCACACAAAACAATTTATACAATTTCAGTATATATATATATATATATATATATATATATATATATATATATATATATATATATATACGCATCGTCTTCATAATTACCAATTTTTTCAAAATTCCAGTTGTTGTGAGCAAAAAATGCCCGTATGGCTTCCTCTTGATCGCCATCTACCACAATAGTAAGTTCGTATTTGTTCATGGCAATCTAATCGCATATAGAAACTACAGACTTGTTTCTCAACCCTGTAAGTATCTTCATAGCAATGAACTCCATAGTAATATGAGTGTATGGGGGGGTAAATTTGGATAATTGGAACAACTTGTATACATTCTAGAAGTACAGGTATGACCTCTAGCCAGCTTACCTGGCTTTCGTATACACAAATTAGTCGACCCACAGCTCGGTTATATATATACAAGTGGTCAATTGATCGAGGTAGGGCCTGTACGGGGTATGCCCTGTCGGGTCTAGTCTGCCCTAGCGATGCATCTCCATCCATCCGTCCGACCGCTAGAGGGCCAGAGGGAGGGTGAAGGGCCTAGGGTGGGGGCTACCACCGATCGACCGACCGTCCCTGCGCCTCGCCTCCATTCCACAAAGCGGACGATGTTGCCTAGGCTATGCATATAATTAAATTCAGCAGCCTATGCTTGTAAGATGTGTAAACCAAAATGAAATCAACGCCCATTGGCCGACAGATGCTTACTTGAACCGCCTACAGTCGTTGGTCACTTCATTCTACGAGGGAAACCGCCAAACCTAAAACCTAGGGCTTTAAGGAAAATTTTGCAATCAAGTCTGACCAATTCATTTTAGTCAATTTCACAAACCACTCAGTTTTGTAATTAGGGGCCTATGTTTTAACGATCAACATTGTTTGAACAACCCTTATTCGAATATAACGAAATGTGGATTTTAAGTGGTTCACAAATGGTTCATCATTAATCTTACACGAACAGTTACCAAACTTAAAGAAAAAGATAAAACAAGATTTAAATTTGGCCAAAATTGTCAATTCGTGACAACAGCTGTGGCAACATGATGAAACGGAAATCAGCATAAAGGATCACGCTAACAACACTTAAGTAGAGTTTATCCAGGTGCACCTCATCATTTGAAATGCTACAAGTCAAACAGCTGCTCAGTTTTAAGGACTGCATGAGGACTACAGCAAACACCAATTTCTAAAGAACAGCTGTTCAGCCAACTGTTAACAAATGCCGCTGGGCAAACAAACTCATGGCTCAACGACATCACAGAGAAACCATCTCACAACATTTGACAAATAAAGGTAAATGGTAGAGCTTACACACCACCACAGAAGCCGCTCAAAGCAGACTCAAGGTCGAATACTCGTTCAGCAAACAGACGCACATGATCCACAGCATTTCAATGGTAGGATACTTTTCCCTCCCACAATACCAACCCCAAATCGATAGAGGTACAAGTGGGTATCAGGAAACCCTTTCTAACAAATATCACTATAGTAAGAATTCTGATACTACATCAACAACAGGATCATAAGTACCACATTTAATTCAACTTTTGAACATAACCTTGTTATAAAAGGGTTCTTGCTAGGACTCCCAAAGGCAGTATTATACTGATTTTCCAGTATAAACATTGCATTCAATACAGAATTACAAATCCACTGCCAGTAACTGAAACATGCCACTTGCCATTTACGCACATTTTACCAATACCAACTGCGTCTTCAACATTTCTAAAACAGGATTACATTTGTGGCTAAATCTGGCACCACCTTTCAGAAAATGTTCTGGCTAAACAGTTTAAACACTTCTTGAAATATTGGATGCAACATTACGTCTTGTCCTGCAGAAGAATCTGATAAAACCAGTGAAAGAACTTTTAAAGTGCTTCTTTTTGGAGACTTCAATAAAGTCAGAACCTGCCAGTCCAAATTTGCGAGGTCAGTCCAGCAAGTACAGAAACCAGTCTGTTTAAAGCGGCTAGCTGAAAAACCAGAGCACTAGCAGCAGAAAACTGGATTGTTTCAGCAAAACACCAGGCAACAGTCATGACATCAATGTTTACACATCTCTTTACATGTAAAGTCAGTTTCATGTTTACAACAATATTTACAAAGTTCAGATTGACCAATGACATCAATAAGCACTCGGTTTACAATCAGTTCAGCGCTTACAAAAAATATTATGCAACAGAGGTAAGACAGAAACAATGCTGTCCCTAGATTATTAAACTAAAATTTGTTTAAAAAATCACTAACAGGAAAATAATAAAATAATAGTAAAAGCAGTTGATTTGAACAACTGTCGTAGTAATAAGATTTAGCGATAGCGTTGATGATGGCGACAAAAACGAAGGCGACGATATTTCAAAATAACGAATCCGAAGAACAAACTGCTGAGATCAAAAACAAAATATTCAACAAACTACAGTAAAAACTGTTTTCAACTGCAGCTGAATGCTTGCGACATTGTCGTTTCAGACATTTCTGTTTCGTGCGAGAGGTCTATTCGTTGACCAAATGATCGAATTAATTTACCAATTACACTAGTGTTCATTGGCTAAAAAAATCACTTGATCTTGACACAAATGTGCAAATCTGTGCTACCACTTCTTAACAATGCTGAAAAGCACAATTTTACCACTTTCCATTGGGTACTGACTGTTTGCTTTATCAACACTGCCAAGCATCGCTTAACACTGCCAAGCATGGCTTAACACTGCCAAGCATGGCTTAGCAATCTTCTGACTTCTGCCGAGCCATACATAATCAAGAAGGTTGTCAGTTAGACTACATCTGACTAAGTAGCCAGTATTTGTACCGGTTTACATTTTACAAGTTAGCTATACATCTACAAAGTTTCTAACTCTCAGCTGGTTATCCACAAATTAACATTCACACAACCAGCATCGTCTGTTTCAAGACTCAGTCGAAGCTGGCATGTGTGCTCTTCTCTCTTTCCAGACAACTGTGAGAAGGATCTGCTATAATATCCTACGCTGCACAGATCATGTTGCTTCACGAGATATAGTACCACTTCTGACAAGCTTAAGGAGTACGACGTTGCAACGATTTTCATTCTTCTTGCAACTTGCAAATATTGTACGAAGTACCAAAAGGATCATGGTCATCGTCAGAACCTATACTTCTTGTCGTCGTCACAAATAATAATTTGTTGAAAGTAAACCACATAGTTGGATAAAATGGAATACGAGAACTCTGATCGTAGGTCATGCCTTGAAGATATCCGTAGCCATGGCGATCGTTGCTGTGGTAGTCGTCAATGCATCCCGTTACCACAGCATTAGAATGTCACGCGATATTTACTCGGTAGATTCGAGATGGTTGAGGACGCTGTTGGGCAGAAGCGTTGTCAATTGTGTGAGAGCACCTGCTCCTGCAGTTCATACAGTTGCTATGACAATAAGAAGGTAAGCCATGTCGTTGATGCTGAGAAGGAGGTCAGAGGCCTGGTCAGACAGGTGTCCAGAGGTGAACTGACATGGCGGAAAAATGTGAACCACGTAAGCCGTCTAAAATGAAAACAAAACAGCCAATTAATTGTTACATCTTAACAACTCCTAACCTATTCATATACTCCTAACATATTCGAATAAAGTGAAGGTACAGGTATCTTCCAAGTGAAATCGTATTCTGTGTCAAATCCAGGTAAAGTTTCAAAGATCAGTTATGCCAGAAGGTGGTAAGTTGGTTGGAAAACCATCAACATGGGTAAAAGACCAGCAGGTATACTAAGGGTTAAACCTGAGTAATAGTGAGTATGCAGCTAGATCCAGTTCAGTTTGCCCCAGTTCAGTTTGTCCCACAACAAGAGATGGACTAACAGACATACGTGGTAGGTGCTATGCAGTTGCAGGGGTACGTGGACAGACATATGTAGTAGTTACTATGGGGTATGCAGGAGTATGGGGTATGTGGTATGCAGTGTTAAGCCCAGTACGTGGACTGGTGACTTTCCATAGACTACCATGCCGAGTGAGCCAACTAGGTCTTCCATCCCTTGGGATCAGCACACACGTACCAACACATAGGTTACTATGGTGTCCTACTGTTGGCCTGTTCTTGGTTTGCTGTTGCCACATTTACGCTCCACCCAAATGATCCTTCAACCCTTGGCAACATGTTCTGAGGAGTTTTGAATGATCCACGCAGGCAGGTGTATTACTGTCGTACCATTACCAATATTCGATTACAATTACAATCACTGTCATTAGGTCAGGAACACTTCTGAAGCGTCCCTTGAAGAGGGGCTATATATATGTGTGATTGCAGTTACTATTACTTTGACGTCTTGTCTGTCAGTAACTGTGAACTACCTGTGATGAGCCGGGATTTGTGATGTTGACTATCCCGGCCGCTTGTTTCTGCTGCAGGTAGCTGATGAATCCCGCCCTTAGATTGTTGCTTTGCATAATAATGTCCAGGTGATCCTGTCCACATGGAAGGGCAACCAGCATGCAGTACTCGTTCGGATTCTAAGACACAAAGACACGACAAAATCTGATTGTTTGGAATACACGTCAATATGCGACGCGTTTCAACAAATTGTTTATCGACCATAAGACATCATCTCTTGTTCTTGAACTGATCATCTAGATCTGTTCTTTTCGTTTTATTGTTCCCATAATAAACAATCGTTTACAAACATGTTTTGTGGATCGTAATCGTAAACTCCATATTTCTAGAGCATTACTCTAAAGCGAAGTGCAGGGCAACAGCTTATTCATGAGTGATCTGTCATATCATGTCCAGAGAGCAAAGTCTAGTGGAGGTCCGAATCTGATAATACCCAAGAGACCAAAGAGAGGAGGCAGAACAGCTGCTAAGGTGGGTTTCGTCGAGGACGAGAAAGCGAGATGGGATTGGATAGGTGGGGTGGCTGGATGGTGAAGAGTGTTCGAAGGTACTGTGGCTGGGAGTGTTGTAGGAGGTTGTACGTTAGTGACAGAACTTTGAAGGGGATGCAAACAGGGATTTTAAGCCAATGGAGTGATCTAATGATGGGAGTGGTATGATGATGCTCTTTTTGACAACTTAAACACTGCAATAGTTGAGGACAATATGACTAGACCCCATGCACTATTGTTGGGAACCTCTGTTGGCAAGTATATGCACATTCAATCAGAAACTGAAGCTAAGAAAATAAACTCGCTTAAACCCGGGGTCAGCCTAAGGCACTGCTCTTATTTTTACTTTCTGCATAGGCTACCCACATTGCATGCCCCAAAACAGAAAACGATTGCAGAATCCAGTATTTCTATGAGCCTTGTATATGATTAGCTTACCATCATTCGTTTTGAGACCTGTTCAAGTTGTGATTGTTCAAGGCGCATGCGTTGCGACAGTCGCAGCTGCGAGTTTTCAGGCAGCGACAACTCAACGAGCTGTTTGTTGCCAGCAACGAAATGCATCTGAACGGCGGAAAAGTCGTTCTTGAGGGACAGAAGGCCCTGCCAGACAACCGGATATTTCTACAGACAAATCAAATTCATTTCTGATTACTCAACGAAGAACACAAGATTTCTTTCCACAACACCTCTAGGTTCTTACTTCCTACTCCATCCAGCCTCAGGATTTCTGAAGTGCCAATGTCATAAACAAAATGCATCAAATGATGGTAGTTTCAAGGTAAGGTAGTTCCAAGCAACCAGTTGCTGGATTGCTACTGTCGATCCAAGCAACCAGTTGCTGGATTGCTACTGTCGATCCAAGCAACCAGTTTTTAGATTGCTACCGTTGATCCAAGCAACCAGTTGGTAGATTGCTACTGTCGATCCAAGCAACCAGTTGCTGGATTGCTACTGTCGATCCAAGCAACCAGTTGCTGGATTGCTACTGTCGATCCAAGCAACCAATTGGTAGATTGCTACCGTCGATCCAAGCAACCAGTTGATAGAGGCAAAACAGTTCCAAGGCTGCCACTTTGAGTCCATGAGACTGGGCAGTATACATTTGATATCATAAATCACACTTGTTTATATCTGTTATCTGATAATGAACTCGTCACTGACCTTAAGCAACAGCATCAGTACGTCCGTGTGTTCTGGAAGCGACCGTGAGATGGCGACCGGTTCCGGTTTAATGGTCATGGCGGCGCGCTCGGGCGGTGTGGCCGAGGCCGTGCTTCTCTGCGGACAGTGGACCGGGACGTGTTCGGGACGCTTCGGAACCAGGGCTTCGTGTGGCGGCATCGCTATGACGCTTGGCGGCAGAACAAGACCCTGGCTGAGAAGATGCTGCTGCTGTTGTTGCGTCATGGCCAACAGCATCCGTTCGTATGACGGGATATCGACACCTACGTGCAGGTAGGACATGAGACGCAGGTTCGGGTAGAGCGGCTGTGGGTAGACGCCGGCCACGGGTGACTGAGCGGCGTGCGAACTGCGCCCGTCTGGGCGTATCCCGCTTACGCTCGGCGTTAGGTACGTGTCGGCAAAATGCGGCGCCACAGCAGCGGTTGGCGGATGGACCTGAGATTGGGATGGAGTCGATGGAGCGGATTTTGCATCCAGTCTCGACGGCGCGATGCTGTTGTGGAGCTTCATCTGGTTCCAGTGCTGTGGGTCGATGCCGGAGATGAACTCCGGAGGCAGGAAGTTGACCGGATTGCACTGTGAGACGGGCAGACCGCTCTGCGGGATGGATAGCGACTCGCGCTGGCGGCGTTGCTGCTGTTGCAATAGGTGTTCCTGTTGCTGAGCCAACATGAACCTCAGATGCTCCCCGGCGCTGGTCGGTACAGAAGCGGGGAGGAAACCCTGTGACCTGTTCCTTGTGCCACTTGTAACTGATGCCTGGACGTCGGTGCTCTCTCCTCCATGCATATGATCCAGAATTTCATTTACGTCTACAGCAAGAAACAAGAACAGAATTCACTGCAATGTTGAAATCGTCCACCAGAAGACTATTCATATTTAACCCTCCCTGCTTTGGTCAAACAGTCACCCCATAATGTGGAGCATAAGCATTACAACCATCCCCTAAAATGACTGCTTGAGGAAGTCTTTCAGGCATTATTGCATGTTTCACACATTTCTTGTTTCCAAAGACTTATTATGAGACTATTGAAAATGAGCTTTATTGTTATTCATTGATTAATTGATTGATCGACTGAATGACTAATTGAATGATTGATTGGATACCGTTAAAACATGAACTTGTTCAAAATGCAGAAGGATAAACGAAATTCAGAGATTACTCAAAGAATAGGTTGCCTAGTACCTAACAACATCTATAAGCTCCTTGTTCTATCTTTTTACTTCCATTGAACACCATTTTGTTTCATCCTGGTTTACCATCATTAGGCCAGAAACGCCTCTGATGAGTCACTCTGGAAGAGGCGATCTATATAAATAAATCGGGCATTAAAATAACAATTACAGAAACGGAAATACAGACCTCTGTTGCTGTTAGTTGGAGTCCGCAAATTGACCTCACGGGGTGCAGCAGGGAGCGGAGAAATGCGCTGACCAGCCTCTGCAGCAGGTAACGTAGGGTCTCTTGTTGACTGGATGTCTTTTGTTGACTGGATGTCTCTTGTTGACTGGTTGTCTCTTGTTGACTGGTTGTCCCTTGTTGACTGGATGTCTCTTGTTGACTGGATGTCTCCTTCTTCCGCAGGGTTTGTTCTCGTGTTTGGATTTGGAATTCTTTCAATCACCTGCAGAACAGAATGGAATCAGACAAAATATGCAATGATCGAAGACGATATCCAGATCTTTCTCATCCTCAGTGAAACTCCTCCTTGTCCTCAATGAAACTCATCTTACCAGCTCTTCTTCAACCACCCCTCTCTGGTCTTTCTAATAACTGGACTCATGTCTTCCCTTAACACAGTGATGTCAAAGAGCAGGCCCGCGGGCCATTTCTGGCCCGCCGATGATTTTTTTTCTGGCCCGGGGCTGTATGCCTAAAGACTAAAAAAATTGAGAATAAGTGTTCGATTTTTTTAAATTTTTCACAGTCAATACCAAATACATAGAGTTTTTTTGACTGTTTCTATGTTAAAAGATGCACTATTTAAGATTTAGTTTTGCAAAATTATCTCACCGATCCTCGATCCCTACCACATTTTGCTCAGGAGCCTTCGACACCTTGGCCCGCCACTTGCTGGAAAGTAATGCCACTGGCCCGCCATTGAAAAAGGTTTGACACCCCTGCCTTAACATCTCTGGACAACCCCTCCTGACATGACGCAGCACTTGTGAATAAGAACTTAGCTTTAGAGTAGCGCTCTAGAGATTTGGAGTTTACGATTTCGATTACCATATTAAAGATAAGTAGCCCTCGCTGGACAATCCTCATTAGTCAGAATGGCCCAAGATGGGATCACGCAGCTCCTTGTTCCTCTTTTAAATAATCTGAATGGACAATCCAATACAATCTGTATCCCAAGGTACCAGCTCATCCCAGGCTGTCCTACGCTGGCTTAGACATGACAAGCTTTGTCATGTGTTTGACCATCTTCCCGAACCAATCTTCTACTGAAACTCCAGCTGTTCCACTCGCCACAACTCAAGAAGCATTTTCAGCTGATCAAGTCAAAACCTTTGCATTATAATTATTATTACGAACATTTTTACGCACACAATGTCACACAGAAATGCGAATCCGAGGCGCGGTTAGTCGACGCCAAATGAAGAGTAGTTAGATATTCAGATACTTGAAAGCCAATGTAGATGTCTCAGATAGCCACGTTCCAGTGCCTTCAAGAGTTTGTCAAAAGGTGCTGTACATCTTGGTAGCAGCTGTTGCGAGAGTTGTTTCAACAGTTGCTGAAATGCTTACCTGTTCATGTGGGAGATGATGCCGAGATGCACCCGGTGAGTCATCGGTTACATCAGCCACACAACTCGAATCATCACGAAGGCTGGTGGAAGTGGGAGACACCAGGGTGCTGCCTTCTTCGACTTGTTCTGTTTCAGCCTCACTGCACGGGCCATCCATCTCTGTACATAAGCAACAAAGGAAAGTCATGTCAAGCCTATAACTCGCTTTATTCAGCTCTCCATAAATGATTCAACCGTCGGGTGCCCTCAGTGGGTTTTACCGTGAGGGAAATGCCATATAAATTGACATACAATAAATAGAGCTGTGCAAGTACAGAATTACCTGATATTCAAACCTAATGATTTTGTCATCAATACAGTACAATACGACAGCATTGAAATCATCGTTTCAAACTTCAGAAGTTTACACATGACCACACAAAAGGATATATCGAAGGGGCAGAGCAATACATTGTGAGTGAAGACATGCTCAAGGGTCCTACACAGTAATCGCCTCAGAGAAAGCTGAAACGCGTACTTTCCAGGCTGAGCGCACTATCCCATTTGGCTACTGTGCCCCAGTGTTAGCCATCATCTGGTCTTGCTGTTATGATGGTACAGAAATTTCACTCTATCCACTTGTAATCTCTAACATCTCTATTATTAACAGACCCAACTACACCAGACAGATGATGATTGTTCCAAACGTTTATACACAATTTTTAAACGCTTTAATGATGAGCTGCACTAGTTTCAAAGTTACTTCAAATTAATACACTCTCGTCGCTAAAGTGTTAAACCCTAAGAGCAGAGCTTTCAAGTCACATTGTGGAAGTTGAGCTTGTCAGAACATCAAAGGCCGGCATGCACACCAAACAGAATGCATAGAGCAGACAAGTATAACTAACAGAAGAGCTACGGCCCACCTGTACTAGTCATCTGACAGTGCTGTGGTGAGTTCGAGTTCTCGGCAGCAACTGAGGCTGATCGAACGATTCTAAGTGGCACCACCGTCTGTTGTACGACGGACAGATCGGTTGTCGTCTCAACGTCATCCGAGGACATGGTAAATCCCTGATCGAAGTTTCCTCTGGCCACCTCATTTATCACCTTCTCCATGTTGCTCTGTACCTCATCAACATCAACCGGATCGGCCTCGATGGCTGGCTTCGACGGGACTTCTGCATCTGAGGCAGATGTTGTTACTATGACAACAGGGTCCTTTCGGTTGCTAAGCGCCGCAGCACAAGCAGCGGCTGCTTGGCGTTGTTCTTTCATCTCGAGCTTCAGTGGCAGGTGTCGCGGTTCGGACGCGGTCGTCGGCTTTGGAGACGACTGGTCGTCAGATGTACAGACGCGACCATTTTTTGTTGGGACGTTTGCCCTGGTTTCCGGTCCAGTACTTCCGGATGAAACGGACGACTCGTTTACCACCGGATTTACCTCGGCTGGTTTGCTTCGCGTCACCCTCCCTCGTGTCTTCCTCTGCGACAGCTTTGATGACCTCGCCTGTCGACCTCTCGTCCTACCTTTCACCATTCTCTTGGGTCGTTTAGGCAGGGGCGGCTGCGAGCCGGCTTCGTCTTCATCCGTGCGAAGGTCGGCTTTGGTCGCATCGGCCGGTTCTGTCTCCTTGACGCGTTTCAGGGGACGCTTGTGGGTGTACTCTGGAATTGGACCAACTTCGTCCTCATCCTCAAACTCGTAGAGATCCTTGACGCTGTTTGTCGCCATCTTTACCTCCTTCTTCCCCTTTCCCGCAGTTGGTCTCCGACCACCTTCCCCCTTTCCTCCCACATTCGTGTAACCTGACGGCATTGCAATCTTGTCGAGCTGAATCACAAGCGACTTGGCCGAACCCGTGTCTGGCTTGAGACATCGGCCCCTGGCGGTCGAACGTCCGTACTTGCGGGCGATCGTCAGTGTTGCCGTTTCCTTCGCGCTGATCTTCTGACTATCGTTCGAACGCAGGCTCTCCGCTCTTTTGCCTCGATACACATTGCCAAAGTCCTTCTTCCATGTCCTGCCAACGTCTTGGGCCAAGAGTTTTCGCTGCATCAGTGGCCGCAGAGACGTTTCCTCAGCAATTTCCGTCTGATTGCAAGTCTTGTCGACCGCTGTTCCATCATCACTCACCTTCTTTCCAGGCCTTATGTCCGAACCAGCAGGCAACTTTCCCCTCCTGCCTCGCCCCCTGCCACATCCTCCAGCACCACCTCCAACTGCATTCGCTGCTCCAGACTTTCCTGGACACTTTGAGCCAGGCTGCATGAAATCTACGTCTCTTTCTTTTGGAATGATCTTCCTTCCTCTCGATGAGAAGCTTTCGACGATCTGGACATTGCCCTGGAGTCGAGTTCGAAGAATCACACCCTTTGGTGTCGCCGGCATTCCGGACACAACCCCCGATGCTCTTCCACTTTTGTCACTGCCAGCCGCTGTTTTTTTGTTGCTTCCATTTCTTCCTGCCAGTCGTCGACTTCCGTTTTTCGATGGCACAACATCAGGTTCGTCGCTCTCGGGGAACGCGGTGCTTTCGGGAGGGGTGCCACCGACGCTTTCGACCTCCAGAGAACCCTTTTCAATGGGTGCTTTCTCCTCCTCAAATGCAGGTCCATTGCCCAATTCTTCCTCTAGTGGGGCATTCGATACTTTGTCGTCAACTTCAATGCCCTTGCTTTCAACAGACGATTCAACTTTGGTTGCCTCTTCGAGTGTATCCTTTGTTATTTTACCCTTTGTTATTTCACTGGCTGATTCTTCATCCAGCAACTCTTTCTTTATTTCACCATCATCTGGATGAATTTCACAGCCTACATCCGGTTGCTCCGGAGTTTTTGCATTAATTTCCGTGGGTAATTCGACGGCTGACGGATTAACCGGCTCTTTGATATCTGTCGGATTAACCGGCTCTTTGATATCTGTCGGATTAACCATCTCTTTGATATCTGTCGGATTAACCGGCTCTTTGATATCTGCAGATATGCTTTTATCTTCTTCGTCTGGAGACTTAATTTCGTGAGGTGGCTCGACTGGTTTCACCCAAACAAACATATTGAGGAATGATGTCAGCGGATATGGGCAATCCACGGGGCAATCAGCAGTCGTCACTCGATCCACCATATTGTCTCGCCTTTCCGTTACGCTGTCAAGCGACAAAAACGTAACGTCCTCTACGAGGAATTCCTCAGCCGTGTCTTCATCCACACCCAGCTGTTCCTTCTCTTGAGCATACTTCAAATCCACACGTACCTGCTCCTCCTCCTCCTCCTCGTCCTCCTCCTCATGGAGCTCTGGTTCCTCATGACTTAGTACTTGTTCCTCACTGCTTGGTACTGGTTCCTCGCTACTAGGTTCCAGTTCTTCACTATCTGGTTCCAGTTCCTTCTCGATAAGGTTCTCAATAGCTGCCGTCAGTTCACTGAGAGCTTCTTCTGAGTCAAACATCCCTGGAGCTTCATTATCACTTTGTGCATCGTGCTTGCGATCAGCCTCCGTCTCATCCGGCGTAATTACGACATCTCTTCCTTCCGTACCAGTCAACTCAACCTCTGATGTTGTTACTGCGTTCTGTGATTCCTGAGTAGTCTCATCTTTTGCTAATTCCTGCTTTGGCAGTTCCAGTTTCACATCGGTAGGGTCTTCTATAGCATCCTTCTTATCCATCGCGGGTCCCGCGTCGGAAGCCTGCGCACGCGGCACTTCATCCTCAACTTCGTATCCCAGATCGCTAGAACTCGCACCGTCGCTGTCAAAGCCAGCCTCTGACAGAAGGGACTTGACCTCATCTGCAATGGACATATCCTTCTCTTCCCTCTTCAACTCCCACTCGCACTTCCCAACTTTCTCCTCTTCCTCTTCCTCTTCTTCCTCCTCCTCGTGTTCTGATTGCTTATCCTCCTCGGCGTCATCCACTCCCTTTTCCATCACTGGAAGCTTTTCATCCAGGCGTACCAAAACTCTGTCAGCCCTGCCATCGTTCTGTTCCATCTTTTCGAAGATGTTATCCAACCGCGAGAAAGAAGAGCTTTTTACCACATCCTCCCTGGTCAGCTCTTTACGAGCGCCATCAGTCGACATCGGAGGCTGGCCGCTGTTGCGTGCTGATGGTTCGTAACTTCGGTCCCAACCCACTTTGCTGAGATTCGGCTCCATCGTTCCATCTGCCAGTCCAGGCACTGGATCATCCACAGCTTCTCCATCACTATCCCTAACCCTGGTACCATTTCTGTCATTAGCATCCTTTTGCATGATCTTTTCGTCTGCTGTGAGTTTACTGCCAGCGAATCCTCTCTCGTCATCGCTCTCCTCTGACCAGATGTTGTCAATTCTGCTGAAGTTCTTCGTGACTTTGTGTTTCTGAATCTCATCCGTTACGCTGATCACCACTTTGACGCAATCTAGCTTTTCGTCATCATCGTACTCCAGACCGGACTTCCGTCTTTTCTTCGTCATCTTGTTGCGCTCTCGTATCTCTTCGAACAAATGCCTTGCACTGTTTCGATCGACTGGAGAAACGTCGATACCGTCGCCGTTACCGACCGAAGGAGCAGGCTTCTTAGGTTCACACTTTTTAGAAGATTTCTGCACAGAATTCTTTCCTTCCTTTTTCCTGATCGATTCGTCGCATTTTTTGGAAAACAGTGGAGTCGAAACAGCATTCGAAGGAGATCTTAACTTTTCTTTTGACATGATGACTGAACCAGTTTTCTCGTGAGTGGGTTTCCTCACCAGTTCAAGCTGATCGTCTCTCTTCTTTGAAATAGCGCTCACAGCCACAGCTCTCTTGGCATCTACATCTGATGATTCTGATGAAGATGAAGAAGATGACGAAGTAAACAGAGCGAATCTTCTTGGCTTTTCCTTTCGATTGGTCGTCGTCTTCACGCTTTCTGTCCTGACGATCGGTTGGGGCTGTGGCGTTGGCCGCGGTCCTTTCATCATCACAACCGGTTTATTCCTTCTCAGAGTTGAAAATTCCTCGTCCGACTTGTCGTTTTCCGAGTTGGTGTTGTCACTCGACCTACAGACTGACAGTGTGGCCACCTTTTCCTTTCGATTGGTCGTCGTCTTCAAGCTTTCTGTCCTGACAATCATTTGGGGCTGCGACGTCGGGCGCGGTCCTTTCGTCGTTACAACTGGTTTATTTCTTCTCAGAGTTGAAAATTCCTCGCCCGACTTGTCGTTTTCTGAGTCGGTGTTGTCGCTCGACCTATAGACTGACAGTGTGGCAGGCTTTTCCTTTCGATTGGTTGTCGTCTTCACGCTTTCTGTCCTGACAATCATTTGGGGCTGCGACGTCGGGCGCGGTCCTTTCGTCGTTACAACTGGTTTATTTCTTCTCAGAGTTGAAAATTCCTCGCCCGACTTGTCGTTTTCTGAGTCGGTGTTGTCGCTCGACCTACAGACTGACAGTGTGGCAGGCTTTTCCTTTCGATTGGTTGTCGTCTTCACGCTTTCTGTCCTGACGATCATTTGGGGCTGCGACGTCGGGCGCGGTCCTTTCGTCGTTACAACCGGTTTATTTCGTCTCAGAGTTGAAAATTCCTCGCCCGACTTGTCGTTTTCCGAGTCGGAGTTGTCGCTCGACCTACAGACTGACAGTGTGGCAGGCTTTTCCTTTCGATTGGTCTTCACACTTTCTGTCCTGACGATCGGTTGGGGCTGTGGCGTTGGGCGCGATCCTTTCGTCGTCACAACCGGTTTATTTCTTCTCAGAGTTGAAAATTCCTCGCCCGACTTTTCGTTTTCCGAGTCGGTGTTGTCACTCGACCTATCGACTGACAGTGTGGCAGGCTTTTCCTTTCGATTGGTCTTCACGCTTTCTGTCCTGACGATCGGTTGGGGCTGTGGCGTTGGGCGCGATCCTTTCGTCGTCACAACCGGTTTCTTTCTTCTCAGAGTTGAAAATTCCTCGCCTGACTTTTCGTTTTCCGAGTCGGTGTTGTCGCTCGACCTATCGACTGACAGTGTGGCAGGCTTTTCCTTTCGATTGGTCTTCACGCTTTCTGTCCTGACGATCGGTTGGGGCTGTGGCGTTGGGCGCGATCCTTTCGTCGTCACAACCGGTTTATTTTTTCTCACAGGTGAAAATTCCTCGCCCGACTTTTCGTTTTCCGAGTCGGTGTTGTCGCTCGACCTATAGACTGGCAGTGTTGTGGACTTCCTCGGCTTTTGCTGTTTCGGAATGCCCTTCTTCAGCGTTCCACCAGATGGCAAACGTTTTCTACTTGCCGGAATGTACTCTTCCTCCTCCTCCTCGCTGCTGCTCAGACTGCTCTCGTCCGATTTTGCCGAGTCATTGCTGGGAATTTTCTGCATCTGGCTGAGCAGCGCCCTAGATCTGGACATTGTTTTTGCGGGACAGTTGTCATCGTTTTCGCCATCATCTTCCTCAGCAGAAGATGACGAAGATGACAGTGACGAGCTGTCGACGATCAGGTTTCTTGATTTCGACTGTTGTTCGTCATTGGAGCTCTTTCTTCTCACTTTGTTGGACTTCGATCGAGAACTGTTGACGACGTCTGCTCCATGTGAAGAGTTCTCATCAACGCTCACGTTGGACTTCCTTCTTTGTCGACTCCGGCATGCCTAAAACAGAGAACGGGTGTTCCTAAAAGACATCATTATTATTAACATTTTCAGAGCGAACAGTCACACTGAAATGCGAATCTGAGGCACGGTTAGTCAGGTGCCAGGTGAAGATCTGTTAGCTATCCAGATGTTTGAAGGCCAATGAGAAATAGTGAGTTCTGAGGCGTTTCTTGAAGGAAGAAAAGGAGTTCGAGCAACGGATAAACATTGGTAGTGAATGCACTAGAGCCCGTGACAGTGCTAAATTGAGGCTCAGCCAAAAGACCCACAACCTAAGATCGCAGACTGGAGCAGGATGTACGGAGATAATAGTTCGTTGCTCGAACTCCATTCACAAGCGCATCCAATTTAAGATCCTTTCCCTCATGTTTAACTGTCTTGCTGGCTCAGCTCTGCTGCATCTCAGGACTTATTGCACCCCGGTTTCCAGTTTGCCTGGTCGGGTCTCTCTCCAGTCATCTGCCCTTCCTTCTTGGTTGTTCTTCCGATGTGCACTGCTACAGCCCAGTCTTGTAGAGGAGCTATATAAATAAGCACTTAAAAGTACAATAAATGCGAATGCACTTAGAAAAATGAATACACACCTGAAGACGGTTCAAGGTTTTCGACCGCAGTTGCTCCATCTTAGCTGCCTGTTCTTTTTCGCGTTCTTTATTTGACCTGCGCTTGACCATGTCGTACATAGACAAGTATGGCGCCAGCATCAGTTCTTCATCCTGTTCTTGCAGCAGCGCCTTCAGCTCTCGCTTTTCTTCTGGGCGTTTCAACTTCTCTTTTTTTACAGATGAAAGTTCCGGCGTTTCATTCGAATCCTTCGGAGGCTTTGATTCCTTTTCTGGTCGAGATCCTCCAGTGCTCGCCTTTTGGTTAACCTTCCCTGGTCTGTGTTTTGGAGTGTTGGATGAACACTTCTCCATGTGCCGTTGTGATTTTTGCATAGCCTCTACCGAGTTCCTCTCCTTTGACGTCGTTCCTTCTTGTTTTGTAACAGTGACGGAAGATCGATCTGTAGGGGTGCTCGAACTATCCCGTATTTTGTCCGATATGCTGTTCTTTCTAGAATGGGATTTTTCGGATTTCGTGGTGCTGCCGATGACCGACACCTTCTCATTTGTCCTGCTCTCAGACGAACATTTTGATGTCGACGCTTTTTCATGTTTAGTTCTGATAGATGTTTTTGCGTCGCTGCTCGGTGTGTGGTTTTTGTGAAGCCTCTGGTCCAGACTTTTCCTCTCCTTTTCATCGCTTGGTTCTACCACTGGCTCCCTGTGAATTTTGTGAGTCTTTTCGCTGCTGTTTCCGTTAACTTCCGGCGCTTTCTTGTGCGTAGGCAGTTCCAGTGATCGTTTGCCTTCGATAACCAGACAATTTGATTTGGTCTTGTGTTCTGAGTCTCTCACTTTGTTTTCGAATGTCGATCCACCTTTGCTGTGATGGTCCTGAGTCTTACGAGATTCTGGTGTATTCTTATCGCTGCTGGAATGTTTTTTCCGGTCCAGGCAACTAGCCGACTTGGAGAGTGAATTTGAAACAGATGAACCGGTTTCCAATTTCTTGCTGCTACTGTTGCAACTTTCCCCCTTCCTGTTCGTATCCTTCATATGTTCGTGGGAGTGGCATTCGGCTCGTTCTTCTCCATCGGCTGGTTTTCCTGATGTCGAGATGAGTCCAGTGATGCTTTTCTTTGTATGACGCTCTTGCCTGCTGTCTCCCGCTACTTCACTAACAACTTTGGCTGTCATTTTCTTCATCTCATCTTTGCTCTTTGCAGATTTGTCAGATATTTTAAGACTATCATGAGCTTTTTCTGATCCTTTCCTCGCTTTTGCATCTGATGTCTCCAACTCTGACGGGCGTTTTGTACACAAGCTTTGCTCACCATCATGCCGGACCTTTTTCTCGTGGCCCTTGTCGCAGCTAACGGTAGTTATCCTACTAACTTTTGCATCAGTACTATTCAAAATGTACTGATTCTCTGTGTTTTTTCCACTGCTGTTTGTTAGCACCTTGCTCCCTTTCTTGTCATCAGTGCTGCCACCTGGGACACTCAAATGCTTCGTACTGCCATCTCTGTAATGATCGGATTTCTTCATAGTCACATGCGGCAACTCAGAGGATTTCTTAGAATTTCCTGATTTCACGTCACCACCGTCATTACCAGAGGCACATTTCCTGTCCTTCTCTCGAACACCATCGTGCCTTTTCATCACACTAGAAGTTCCAGTGTGCTCTGTGACTTTGCCAAGGCTGCGTGAACTGTCTGAAATCGTGGGCTTGTCGTGGTGCTCCTTTTTAACTCGCACCTCGGAGGCCGTTTTTGAGTGAGAATGTGAACTCTGTCTGTTAGCGTTCGATATACCAGATGAAGTTTTTGATGACAAATGGTGAGATTTCTCCAATTCTTTGCGGTGTTGCTTGTGTGCAGACGCGTCGGGTGCTTTCTTGTCTGCAACCGAATGGCCGTCATCTAGCTTCCGGTGTTTACTGTGGGGTGATTCTCCTTCATCAACCTTACATCTTTCCTTTTTAGTTTCAGAACCAGCAGTCGTGATGCAGGCTAAGACAGAATTCGTAGCCACAGTCTCCTGACTCTGGAATGCAACGTCCGCTTTTCGTTTTAGACCCAGGCCTTCTCCAACGACTTTTGTGTCTTCTCGTTTCACTGGACATTGTCTTTTCTCTTCCTCAGATTCTCTCTTAACCGCTGAATTGCTGCACTCTTCCACATCAGTTTTCGACTTGCTGTTCGTCGAATTCTGTCCAAGGGAGTCTTCTTCCATTTTCACAAATGAGACTGATTCCGTCGTACTCTCTGACTTTTGATCGTGAGATTTTGTGCCTGACTCTTCCACGCGTTCTGCAGCAACATCTGCTGTCAGTGTGGGATCTGGTTGTGGCAACAGGTGTAAAGAAACGGGCTGGCTCTTGATAGCATCCAAGGCAGCAGACAAAATATCTGAGGGCTGATGGGTGTTAGGTAAAATATCAACACTTCCTTGTTGCTGAAGAAAGATTTCTGACTGGACTACTTCGTTACTGTGTAGCGAATCTGTAGGTGGGAACTCTTTTACGACTTGGATGGAATCTGCGACTATCAGCGGTCTGCATGTCGGGCTACAACTGTTTTGGTCAGGGATTGACGATGGGTGACACTCAGTGTCAATGCCTTTACTTTCCTTTAGGTCCTCCAGGACACCAGTCTGTCCTGGAGACTTTCTTGTAGGATCTTCCACTTCTGTCGAAACTGGTAGCGAGTTTCCGTCCGTTCTTGTGACATCTGCTTGCTTCAAAGCGGTAATATCCCGATCTCCACCTTCTTCCACTTTTTCAGACATTATCCTAGCAAACAAAGTGCCGCCTTCTCCAGATATTTGCTGATCGGGTGACCTGCAGTTATCTTCATTCGTTCCATTGACCTGCGTCTGTTCCAGTCTCTCCGACAGTGAGCTGTCCTGGTGTCTGTGTTCTTCGACGAACAATGACATCATATTCTGGTCATGGTTCTGCGACCTCGAACAAAAGTCGACGTCGTCCTGGCTGATGCAGTCTTCGATGGAGACCCGGCCGGTGCTTCGTGACTCTGACTTAAATCCCAGACAGGAGTCTTCTGATCTCATCGGATTTGGAGAGAGGTGTGGCGACAGGATACCTGACGAACAGCTGGTTTTCACTTCGAGCAGACAGGTCTCGTCCGACATCCTTCTCTTGACGCCTATTTCATTAGCGGACGATAGTACCCAGTGGGCGAACCTCGGTAGAGGAAGTGAGAGAGCCCTTCGTCTTTTCGAGACACCCCCCTCTGGGCCGCTACTGGCAGGGTCGTTAAGTTTTGACTCGGATACGACTCGGCCTGTCTTTAAGGACAGGACTCTTGGGTCCTGTTTGACATCGGTACTCGACTCTGCATGTTCATGCCAAGGAACGGGCAGACTGGCCGCCGAGCGACTCGGCTTCGAGGAGTCGGACGACTTTACAGATGTTGCAGACAGATTGTCGTTTTCCAGATTTGGCTCGGAGGCCGACGCGTCGACCGGCCCAACTGCTGCCTTGAGGTCTTCCAGTTTCTTGTGTTTCGTCTGGTAATATCTTTTCATCTGCTGGAGATTATCAATGTCTACCATGTCCGACTTTCGCCGGGTCCGGCTGGAAGATTCTTGTGAAACCGTCTCAACTGCGGACGGCTGAACTGTTGTCAGGTCTCCGGTGTTGTCGTCGGTCCTTGTTCTTGCGGTCTGGAACTGTTTAGTGATTGACTCAGATAGATTGGTCCCTGGCATCAGCTGCTCATCTGCCTGACAGTGCCTCAATTCCTCGTCCGAAAATTTCCGCAAACTTCGGGGCGAGTCAATACCGGCCGGTCCGGTCTGGAAGCCAGTGTCGGGAATGCGATTTTTCAAATATTTACCCTCCCCAGTCAAGTGTCTGCTCTCTGTAGCGCCACCTACCCCGGTCAAGTGTTGCGGATTTGCAAGCGTTTTGGCAGACGCGTCGTTCTTTGAGCCGGCAGAGAAGACGGGCAATACGTCCTTCGTCTCTTTGGAATAGTGGTTTGTGTTCCAAACCGATCCCTCCCCTTGCGCTAAGCTTTTCCCAGAAACAGATCTGGAGGAATGGGAACCCCTCGGCATCCCCGGCGGCAACGTGTCTTGGGTCTTTTTGTTCGCTGATTTTACCCCCGGCTGTTCCCTCGCATTCTTTTTTGTTATAAATCCATCACAGTTGCTTTGCGCCGGTCGGTCAGAGTTTCTCTGGAAAGTTTCGTGATGCCCGGGAGTGCCAGCGGCGGCGGGCGAGTTTTTCGAGCTGGCACTACCACCGTTGCTGCTGGTGCTGCTCGTGGAAAATCGCCGGTCGGGCTTAACGTGGTGGCTGTCAAGATTCTCGGGTTTGTCGCGCGACAGTTGTTTTACGAAATACTCCGCTAGCGTCTGTTTCTTATGTACATCCTTTGACGCAGAAGAATTTCTGAGATCGCAGGTCGCAGGGTCCGGCAAAGTTTTCAAATGCCCCGGCCGGTCGTCGCCAGCATCAAAGTTTGAGGATTCGACGACAATCGCAGCTTTACCCCTAAGACCCCCGTCGCGTGCCGGCGATTCGTTGGACATGCGTCTGTTTCGTAATGATGACTGCAAAGTGCTACAGTTTTTGTCCGTAAGGGTCTTAACAGAGTCCGAGTAGAGACTTCCCGAACCCGGAACGAACGTGTCGACCGGACACTTGGATCGAACGGCACAATCTCCGCTCGCTGGAATACGATTGGACGAACATGTGTCCCTGGCAGCACCAGTTGGCCTTTGCATGTCGAGGTCCACCATCGATGCGGCCTTGTTGCGTGTTTCAGCGTCCAATCCTTTGTTCCGGTCAAACTGTTGGCCTCTGTCGTGTCGCTGGTCCAAATGACTCGACAGTCGCTCCAACGAGTTGGTTGCTCGTAGTGGTCCTAAGTCCTGCCCGTTATCCCTGAGAGCTTTTCCAAAGTCATCGCCGCGGTTACTGAAATACCAGACAACACCACAACAGAGATGCAAAGTCAGCAAGAGAAAATTCTCAAAAGGAACTTATATGTGTTGATACAATGTATGGTACTTCTGTGTGTTGATACAACGCATGGTACTTTTGTGTTGACGCAATACATGGTGCTTCTATTAGGGATTGACCTGAAACCGTTTCGGATACTCGGCTCGGCCGTAAATCCAGTTTCCGGAAGTATTCGCCTCGGCAAATGTTGTAGACGCAAATAGTTGCAAAAAATTTGTTTCTTTCAGAATTTATTTAATAAACTTACGTATAGAAAATTATTAATGTTCAGCCTTAAAACAATTAAACATCCATTGAATTCAATTCCATTTTCTTGAAATGCATTAACTATTAACTGATCCGAAAATGGCGTCGCATATTGTAGCGCTAATTTAGGCTAGCTTAAGGGACTGCTCTCTCTTCTAAGCTATGAATAGTCTTTGCATTGTTTGCAACTATGAGTACATCATGTGACTTTTGACGTTATAGAAATTTTTCGTTTCAGAAATATAACAGACGATTGGCGAATTAGAATCGGATTGAGATTTGAGACTAATAACTATATATTATTAAAACAACATGAAAATTTTGAAAATGTGAAGCTTCGCATATGGAACAAATGGTACCAGTTCGTTTCCGGTTCGTTTCCGGCAAATAGTTCATCCAAATACTCGGTTCCGGTTTCCGGTGGAAAATCTCTTTCCGGTCAATCCCTAGCTTCTATGCGGTGATACAATGCATTACAGCTAGCATCAATTCACATCCTTTTTCAACAACCTAATAAGAATTAAAGTTAATAGTAAAGGCGAAGTTTTAGCTTTGTCTGCAACTGAATTTTGTGATTGGCCATCAACTCAGATTGCGCAGCTGTTCAGACAACATATGTTCACACAACATATGTTCACACAACATATGTTTGGACATGTGTTCAGAAAAAATAAGTTCAGACATCATTATGTTCAGAAAATATATGTTCAGATAACATATGTTCAGACAACATATGTTTAGACAACATGTTTTTGGACACCATAAGTTCAGACATGATATGTCTCTGTCATTTTCAGGTTCCAAGCGTCATTCACCTGTGGATGAACTTGTTGTTCTTAATGAGACTTCAACAGCGTTTAAGCGGTTACCGAACAATTTGGCACGAGACAATTCGTACAGGAAACATTAGATTGATTTGAAATTACAGCACAGTTGCAGTCTTTGAATTAACCTTATTGAACACTTGTAATGGAATTGGCATAAAATGAAAAATGTGGACTAAAACTATCAAATATCGTTAATTAGAAAGTTGTAAACTGTTTTCTTTATTGTATGTGTATTTATAAAATAAAAAGAGGAAATTCACGCAACATGACCCTCTTTCGGAAAGTCAGTTTAGCACAGAAGTGATGTGTCAGAAATAGATTATGGGGCAATTCACTCACTATTTTGTAAACAAATGCTCTAATCTCTTTTGGGTAAAGAGAGTATCTAGCTAGCCAAAACTCTATTTGTGCGAGGTGACCTATTTCCGCAATGATACAATGTATGGTACTTCTGTGTGTTGATACAACGCATGGTACTTTTGTGTTGACGCAATACATGGTGCTTCTATTAGGGATTGACCTGAAACCGTTTCGGATACTCGGCTCGGCCGTAAATCCAGTTTCCGGAAGTATTCGCCTCGGCAAATGTTGTAGACGCAAATAGTTGCAAAAAATTTGTTTCTTTCAGAATTTATTTAATAAACTTACGTATAGAAAATTATTAATGTTCAGCCTTAAAACAATTAAACATCCATTGAATTCAATTCCATTTTCTTGAAATGCATTAACTATTAACTGATCCGAAAATGGCGTCGCATATTGTAGCGCTAATTTAGGCTAGCTTAAGGGACTGCTCTCTCTTCTAAGCTATGAATAGTCTTTGCATTGTTTGCAACTATGAGTACATCATGTGACTTTTGACGTTATAGAAATTTTTCGTTTCAGAAATATAACAGACGATTGGCGAATTAGAATCGGATTGAGATTTGAGACTAATAACTATATATTATTAAAACAACATGAAAATTTTGAAAATGTGAAGCTTCGCATATGGAACAAATGGTACCAGTTCGTTTCCGGTTCGTTTCCGGCAAATAGTTCATCCAAATACTCGGTTCCGGTTTCCGGTGGAAAATCTCTTTCCGGTCAATCCCTAGCTTCTATGCGGTGATACAATGCATTACAGCTAGCATCAATTCACATCCTTTTTCAACAACCTAATAAGAATTAAAGTTAATAGTAAAGGCGAAGTTTTAGCTTTGTCTGCAACTGAATTTTGTGATTGGCCATCAACTCAGATTGCGCAGCTGTTCAGACAACATATGTTCACACAACATATGTTCACACAACATATGTTTGGACATGTGTTCAGAAAAAATAAGTTCAGACATCATTATGTTCAGAAAATATATGTTCAGATAACATATGTTCAGACAACATATGTTTAGACAACATGTTTTTGGACACCATAAGTTCAGACATGATATGTCTCTGTCATTTTCAGGTTCCAAGCGTCATTCACCTGTGGATGAACTTGTTGTTCTTAATGAGACTTCAACAGCGTTTAAGCGGTTACCGAACAATTTGGCACGAGACAATTCGTACAGGAAACATTAGATTGATTTGAAATTACAGCACAGTTGCAGTCTTTGAATTAACCTTATTGAACACTTGTAATGGAATTGGCATAAAATGAAAAATGTGGACTAAAACTATCAAATATCGTTAATTAGAAAGTTGTAAACTGTTTTCTTTATTGTATGTGTATTTATAAAATAAAAAGAGGAAATTCACGCAACATGACCCTCTTTCGGAAAGTCAGTTTAGCACAGAAGTGATGTGTCAGAAATAGATTATGGGGCAATTCACTCACTATTTTGTAAACAAATGCTCTAATCTCTTTTGGGTAAAGAGAGTATCTAGCTAGCCAAAACTCTATTTGTGCGAGGTGACCTATTTCCGCAAATAACTTTAATTGTAGTTGTAATTGAGAATTTATATAGCACCACTCAAAAATCAGAGGCGCTCCCGACCCGGGTCAGTGTCTTCACTGAAAAAGATAAATGTTTTCAAACGCTTACGAAACTGGGCAGGAGAGCGAGAGAGGAGGACAAAGCTAAAGCCCTGAGGGAGGCTGTTCCAGCTGGAAGGGCCCACAACCGCAAAACTATGACACTTGAAATATTTAGTTTATAACGTGGCTCATCCTGTTACCTATACTTCACCTAACGTCTTGCCTCATTAAGCTGTGTAGAATCCCTGCATGATCTGTCCCTGCTTTGAATTGTCACGCGCCGAAATGTCCCTGTGCCGAAGTATCCCTGGGTCAAATTGTCCATGTGCCGAATTATCCCTGGGTTGAATTGTCCCTGTACCAAATTGTCCTTGTGTCACATTGTCTTGCGCCGAATTGACAGGCATATAACTATTTCTTAAACTTAAAGTAGTGTTAGAAAGCGGTTGAATACAAGGAACGTTGCTCGTCATCAACAAGAATTAATAGGAAGAACAATAACTGAAATTAAGGCCAGGTGTAGTTGACTGAATGACATTAGTAAGTGTGTCTTGCTCTGAAAGTACAGTTGGGATCCACTGGTCTAAGTACTGGTCTCAGCTGACCTTTGTGATCCAGTCGGTCGGTGTAGAGGACCAACAGACGTTGTCGCTGTAGTCATCTGCCGATTGTCGCTCGCGCTCAGTTTACTCGCCTGCCCCGTCCGCTCCAGATTCTTCAAGAAAATCGCTTGACATTCCTTACTCGCAAAGTCGATCTGCAAGTTTACAAAACTGCCAATCGTAATCGTAATCTCTAAATTTCTAAAGCGCACTCTTAAGCTAAGCGCAAAGTACACGCTTTGCCAACCCAAATGATAGAAACTATGTAGGTGGTCTTGCATAGATCTGCTTACTTTCTGGTGTTACCTGAACACCTGGTGTTACCTGTTACCCAAGTGATACAGGAATCAGTGTCTAGATCAGTGGTCACCAACCCGTGGCTCGTGAGCCGCATGCGGCTCTCGAAGAGTTCCGTGGCGGTTCTCCAGAGCTTTCCAGGAAATGACATTTTCTATGTACCGAAATAAAATTGCACTATAACAATGGACTGTTTCCGTGTTGCTTAAGCCCAAAATGCTATGGCGTTATTGTTTTGTGGGTGGGTCCATGTTATATTATATATTATGGTTAACGCTAGTGGCTAATAGTGCTATCCGCTAGTATTTGTTGTGCTTCTAAATCCGACCAAAAACCATGGCGGCTTCCAAACGTTGCTAAACTTTGCAATGCGGCTCCCAGAACCTGCTAAACTGCGCAATGCGGCTCCTCACCGAAAAAAGGTTGGAGACCACTGGTCTAGATGGATATGTGTAGGCCTACTGGTATGTCTGAGTGTACTGATATACCTAAGTGTACTTGTATCTCTGAGTGTACTGGTATACCTGAGTGTACTGGTATATCTGAGTGTACTGGTATATCTGAGTGCGCTGGTATATCTGAGTGTACTGGTATGTCTTCACTAACAGTTTTTACACAAGTATACATAAGTATGCATCAGTATTCAGTAGGTATGTATTTTACTACGTAGCACAATAATGAAATACTGATAATAATATCTTATAATAATAATACTCGGTTATTACTATTATTATTTTTACTGTTATTATTTCTTTTACCCGAGGTAGAAATAATTCCTCAGGAACAAAAAATTATGTTAGGTGTATAAAAATTCATCTCAAAGAAATCAGGCCTCATCACAGGAGTTTCACAACCATCCACAAATGTGCCTCTGAATGCGATGGCAATAATTATTATAATTATATAATTATCATAAAATCATTATTTTATTAATATTGTTATTATTATTAGTAGTAGTAGCAGTATGCATTTATTAATCACCACTATCTAACAACCAGCCATAAATTGACAGCAGTGAGCATTTAGTGAGGAAGGACTTGCTCAAGGTCCCTCACAATAACCGTCTCAGATGAGGAGGAGGCTCGAACCCATACTCTCCGCGTTACAAGGCAAGCGCTCTAACCAATCTGCCACCATGTCCCACAATTCAACACGAAAGAGGTATTAACTCAAACAGTTCCAAGAAATCATTTCGAGAGCAAGCATCTGCCAAGTACCTGTATTCTTTTCCCAGCGAGTGCCTTTCCCTGTAGTTCCGTCAGGGCTCTCTGTGCGTGCTTGGAACTGTCGTAGTAGACGAGGCAGCGGTGCATATCCTTGTCCATTTGACTGGAAAGCACCTGACCGTAGCGGGTAAACAGACGTTGCAGGATCTTCTCGGAAACGGTTTCAACGATGCCATCGACCCACAGACAGTTCGTCGGAAGCGTCTTCCCATATCCGAGCTGCCATTAAGAAAAAGCATCGGTATTGACATTTATATTTAAGATAAATTGTTCATCAGTAACTGCAATATATATATATATATTATTATTATTATTACAAATATTTTTAATGTGATGCGCGCAAAGTCATATAGAAAAGTAAAGCTGAGTTGCGGTTAGTCATTTGCCAGGTGAAGAGCAGTTAGATATCCAGATGGTTGAAAACCAAAAAGAAATAGTCAGTTTTGAGGGGTAAATGACTGGAAGATTTCCGATGATAGCCCAACAAACGAGAAAGGCATGGTGGGCCCAAGTTTAAGTGCAGAACCTGCATATCTCCACAGCCAGCTGAGCACAATTGCCTACCCGCTTGACTCAAGACAGAAACAAAGAGCTCCCTGATGAATGCCAGGGCATTGTTGACAAATCACGCACGAGATGATCTTAAATCTGTGTATGGGTTGATTCAAAGAGCAATGTGCCGAATGGAATTTGAAAAACAGACTCAGTGGTGTCAAGGGTGAAGTTTACAGTCAAACCAATATGCTACTACTGCACTGTATCAATCTTATGATGCACATATCAAGGCAGCCAATTCCCTTAACACTTCTGTCATTTAGTCCCACTTTCACCATCAGGGCTATTCTAATGGTTAGCATGCTGGGCCATTAACTGAGAGGTCGGTGGTTCAAATCTCTGCTAGAGAAGAAATTTGTTGACACTTCTGCTCCACCTGTGCCCCTTAGCCAACTCAGCTATAATGAGTACACTGACCATACACCGTTGGTGGGAAGATGAGACGGCGAGAGTCAGAGGATGGGCCACCCGCACTCATATCCCAAGGCTGAGAAGATGAAGTCGCTAACACTTCACACCCATGGCTGCCCCTCAGGCTAGCCTAAGGGACTGCTCTTCTTCTTCTATCACCATTGTCAAGTCATGTCAACCCCATAAGGGGGAAATATCTGTCCAGTTGCACATTAATACACTTCAGCTGAAAGACCTTACAACTCTAAGAGGGAGGATGAACCACACCTAACATGATGTTAAACCTCAACAACACAAAGTGAGCTGTGATGGAAAACAGGCCAGACATTAGTTGCCTTCTGGCTCAATGTAACACAAAGCCGACATAAATCATTAATTTTTCGGCTAAACGGCAACAACAAGCAACCAATGTTTGCAACGTAAACAAGATGTCAGTCGCATCTAAACAGGAGCCACACCACTTAAGCATAGATTGTTCTTCATTGGCCCTTTGTCAAACCTCACCGTAACTTCACATCTTTGAACCATTGCCATTTCCAACACCATATAAAGAGCAAGACATTCTAAAATATATGTCTACACTGCATACGAAGCCAATGCAATGATTCAACTACTGTGGTTATGTGTAAACTATCGGTAACAGTCTTCCATTGAACTTACGAACTATTCGTCACAGACAGCTCAAGGAACATTTTCAAGCCATCTTAAGATGCACCTCTTACATCTGTTAGATTATGTTTAGTGTCCTTGTGAGACTCTGAAAAGTCTCTTAACAAGGAGCCAGATACATGTACATACGTTCATACATACAATGTCATACATGTATACAATCAACAATTGAACATATTGGACAATTTTCTGACGTACGACCTAATGATGTCAAGTTACTGATACAGCAAATCTCGCTGGAACTCGGCCACTACCCTACCTGTGGCAGTGCCAGTTCCAAGCCTGGAGAAAGGAGGAGGGCAGCGCTAATCATCTTTGTTATGACTAAGTGTTGTTAAACAGTAACAAACCAACAAAATCTCGCTGGGAGGATGGATGGATGGATTGCCTTACCTTGATCATGTTTTTGCCGATGTACTTGTTGTGCATGTCTTTAACCGCTCGAACTACGCTGGCAATGCTGTCATATTGGAGGTAGGCATACGACAGAGACTGACCTTGTGCCTTCAGCTCAACGTCCTGAAGAGTAGAAACAAGTGACGACAATTGTAAACTATCAAGTACGATGCCATAACACTATGGTAAGAAAATCACACGTGTTCCTGCAAAAGAACGGTTCTGTTCTTCCAAGTCTTGCATGTTCAATCGAGGACTTATTATTATTATTACTATCATTAATTATTATTATATTACTATTATTATCATCACTGTGCACGTATTAAGAGCCAACTTCCAATGACTGAGTAACAGTCGATGGCGCTGAGCAATTGTGAGTGAAAGACTCCAGGTCTAAACACATTAACCGTCTCAGGGGAGGAGGACCGAACTCACACTCTTCGCGTTACAAGGTGAGCACTCTAACCATTTGGCTACAGTGGATTCATCATGAGTAGTCTGGAAATGTTTCTCATGGTTAACCTGATTTATTTTGAGGGGATATCTGTGAGAAGTCAACCACTGTGTTGAGATATCATAAAAGCAATCATCTTTTACGTAATATACTTTGCACCGATCATATCCAACGTACAGCATTTCAAACAGAAGTTGTCTGTTTCAACTTGCTTGCTGACCTTAGCTGACCTTGGTCTCTCTGACCTCCTGAATTTCGACTCCACTTCAACAGGTTAAAATTTTCGGTGAAACGATCACTGAAAAAGAGACTGTCAATTGATACCCTGTGAATTATGATAACAGTGTCAAAGAATTCCTTTGACTATACACATATATAATTATGACTGTGGGACATGGTATCCGATTGGTTAGAGTGCTTGCCTTGTAACGTGGAGAGTACGGGTTCGATCCTCCTCTCCGAGACGGTTGCTATGTGGGGACCTTGATCAAGTCCTTCACTCACAGTTGGATGGTGTCATCGATTGATGCTTAGTCATTAGATAGCGGTGCTTAATAAATGAATAATAAATAAATAACAATGTATGTATGGGATGCAGTGGTGTAGCAGTATGTTCTGTGTCTTGTAACCAGAGGGTCACAGGTTCAAATCTACACTTCAACCCTCTGCGTAGAAACTTTGGACAAGTTGCTCATCCACAATTGTGTGTGAGGAAGGCAAAGCGAAACCACCTCACTCATCTCATCCATGGGAGGCATCAAGCAGATGGACCTGCCTTCGGGCAGAGAACTCATCATAAAGTATTTGTATGTTTCATGCATGCAAGAATGGGTATATAATAATGATAACAACAACAGTAGTAGTAACAACAAAATAATAATAATAACAATAGGAATAGGAATAGCAAAGTGAAGGCACATCTTAAAACGATGGTCTTTGTCTGTGTACAACACAGAAAGTTTAGTGTTCGCCATCTAATAACTCGGACATATAGGTCAAACTTACTGTCTCCTAAAATGCACAAAATGCTAATATGTGATCAACAAATGAAAGGAAATACGTACAATGAGGAAACCGTATTTGTCAAAGACTTGTTGCAGCTGTTCTTTTGTGACAGACGGTTCGAGATTGCCGACGAATAGCGTTCGTGTTGCTTTGTGGTGGTAATCATCATGCCTTGTCTCACTTCGCTTCGCTTCTGGTGTGTAACATATGCAAAACAATGTTGCAGTATATGACACAATGTAATATGGTACACATGCATACTGTATAATGTACTGTACTGGAATACTGTAAACGGTACAATGGTACGCTGGTGGAATACAGTGATGCTACCCAGTGGAGTGAGGCCACATGTTGTAGAGTGGAATGAGGCAACATTCTGCAGTGGAATAACATGAACAACATCAATGAACAACATGTTGCAGTCGAATGAAACAAGTTGTAGTGGAATGAAGCAACATGTTACAGTGTAATCTGATCATTTCACATGAAGCACCAGCTGATAATTTCACATGAAGCAAAATCTGCTAATTTCTTTTGCAGTATAGCAATTGGTAATTTTTTCATCCAATTTGTTGTCTTTTCCAGCAGATATATTGGTCATATCTTCTACCACAGCATTTGTTCATATCCTGTGGGAAAGGAATTGGGTCATTTCTCATGCAGCGGTTGGTCATTTCCAGCACAGCAGGACATCCCTTCGAACGTAGCCATGCACACCTGTGACCGCACACTGACCAGCCTCTCACCACAACTCCCCACAGACTCACAGTCCGGCCTCAAATAGTCTAAGTTCGTCTGGTTTTATGGCCTGAACAGCGCTCCAGACTTTATCATAGAAGAAAAACAGCCCCTTAAGCTACCCTGAGCGGCTTCCACATATGTGGGCGGATGGCTAGTCCTCTCCCTTGCTGTTTAATCTTCCCACGGTCAATGTACTCATTATCGCTGAGTTGGCCAGGGGCACAGATGGAGCAGAAATCTCGAAACAGATTTCTGCCCCAGTAAATCAAATCAAATCAAATTCTTTTATTGTTCACCAATCTTTGAACAATTACACGGTTTACATGGTAACACGAACTTAAGTTACATTGCGATCAGTGACAAAAGGAAAACCCAAAGGAACGAAACCGTTCCGCTGTCAGGGTCGCCTAATTACAAAAACACTATATCAGACCAATGAAGTGGTGCTTAACAATGCAATAAAAAGTTTATTTCTAAAAACATCTGTAGCATAATAGGGTGATTCCGTGTCAAATCAACCAAATTTGCAACTGAAATTGACACGACCGACTCAGATTTACTTGAAATTTTGCCCACTTGTTGGGCCACATAAGATATGTATAAACCTGCAAAAAAAATTTTTTCGGTCAACTACATTCCGAGATACGGGTCGGCGAACTTTGACCCGACCCGCTCGACCTCGTACCTTTGGACGTCTGTATCTCAGCTTCTATGAGAGCTAGGAAGGTGTTCTTGGTGTCATTATTCAGCTCTTTTGATGAACTATTTGGGCAAATTAATCATGACTGTTTAAAAGTTTAACATCGAAACCATATTCCACAAATTAGCACTTTAACCTTGACCTTGACCTTTTCGCAACTTTTTTAAAATCTGAAAAAATTCACACTTATACATTGAAGTGTCTTGAACATCCTCAGAAAAAATCAGAATGGGATCTCTAACGGTTTTTTTTCTATAATTTTTGTGTGTATACAGTTACGTGCAAACTTCAATATCGCTGTCTCCTTAAATTGATATCGAACATGTTCAACTTGCTACTTTTGTCAATAGTTCATTCTAGTAATTTTGAAGTGTCTTGAACATCCTCAGAAGACATCAGAATGGGATCTCTAATAGCTTTTTTACTACAAAACTTAGTCTAGATGGAGGTATATGCCAATTTGTAGGAAATCTGTTTTCTGCCATCACTGCTTGACACATAACATATAAATTTCTAAGTCTTAAGACAATATAGTTTATGAACTATACTCTTGAATTCAGCTGGTCACTGACACGTCATCTGCAGCATCAATAAATGAAAAGGTGATGCTTGTGGGGAGCAACAATCCTACAGCTAAATATATGATGAAGGAAACAACGTCAGCCAAGATTAAAAAAGGCGACAAATATCACGGATCTGCTGTGCTGGTGGCCAGTTGTAAACAACTGTACCGCCCTTGTTTTTTTTACATAGTTTGCAAAAGTTGTCCAGCCAATGTATAATGCACAAGACATCAAAACCAAGCCGTAATGAGGCCAATATCCGGAAGATCAGTACGTAAGACAGAGAGGCAGCCTATGATGGATTAGCAAGTTGAAAGAGCAAAATGACAAAAGCAACTGAGCAGAGCAGACAGACAGTTCCAAGGTCTAGGTTCACCAACTGAAAATGGTTCTTCACCAGGAATAGTTCTACTGTAGTACCCTACCAAACTTTGCCTCTGAGAATGACAGCTATCTCTGTTAAGTATAACTTACCAAAGCCTTCGTGTTCCGATATCGTGACTTCGTAGCCAAGAAACGACTGAACATTGGAGTTGCCTTCAAGACATCGCAACACATCTGCACGCCTACACAGACAAGAAATCTATTTATTAGGGCAGTATTATATGTCACATCTCAGCACAAAACGAATGGACAAATTATCGTTATGAGCATTATTTCTTAAATTTATATGGTGGCTATATATAATGATGAGCAGGTGATTTAGTAAGTGCGTTTTTCTACAGCATCTTCAAAGTTGCTCTAGAAGGTGCTCCTCGTGGCCTATGTGGTTCATTAGGAACAGTGAGTTCATGGTCATATGTTTCATGGCATGGTTAAATATTGAACAGAACAAAAAGAGAGCAGATGGGAGAAGAGGATATAGAGAACACTGTCAGAAAAGAGAAGATTAAGATGGATCAGACATGTGGTTCATATGGATAAGGATCACTGATCCCTGGAAGGAAAAGGAGAAGGGAAAGACCACGGTAGAATTGGCCGGAGGTGTTTGGGGATTTTGTGGGACAAGACTGGAAGACTGGCGATGGACATAGATGAATGGAGAAGCAGGGTTGCCCAATGTGCAGACCTCAGTGGGAAGGACTAAGTGCAAAGTGTGTCTTCTAAATACCTCTTTAAGGCGTTCCTTGTGACCTAAATGATGCTAGACGGAGTCCATTATGAACAGCAAAGTGAGCAAACTCATCCTCTATGTAACTCAGCAGTCATAATAATTACCTGTTGAACTTTGACCATGGCACTACTCTTCTCAGCTGTTTCTACAGAAGAAGGTGTTGTACCCTCACCTTTTTACCTTTGACCTTGCCACACCCATGAGCGTATTTTATTAAATCGATGATGGGCGGAGCTTCTGACAATGGGCGGAGCTTCTGACGATGGGCGGAGCTTCTGACGATGGGCGCCCCTTGTGCAAAAGGGCCGAGTGCAAAGTCATAGGTAACAGACACGGTCACGGGAGGCAAGAATCTATCTAGACGCACAAAGAACCGTGTGCAAAAGGGCCATGTGCAAAAGGGCCATGCACAAAAGGGCCGTGTGCAGAGTCATAGGTAGCAGACTAGGTCAAGGGAGGCAAGAGTCTAGACTCACAAATGACCGTTGAATCAAGAGAGTGGATTCACAATCAATGTAAACAAGGAAGACGGGTGATTTAGTGGCTCCTTACTTCATGAATGTAATGATCCCGCAGCGGTCGTCTTTCTGGCCAGTAACGACAACCGACAGAACTTTGCCCATCTTTCGGTACTGATGGTAGAGACCGTCCTTAATGCAGGCGTCACTCAGAGTGGCTGGGAAGCCTCGAACACAAATGCCCTTGTTCTCCAAAGCAGTCGAACCTTCCGGATGACCGGCCGATGACCTCTTCAGCCCATTTTCAACACATGACCGGTGGGTGGGACTATACCGGCCGAGGTGGAGCCGTCTCTCGCTCATCAGATCCATGCTGAAACAATACAATACAATACAACTGTATGCAATACTGCCCTGCTTACAAAGTTCAGAAGTGCACCCATGACCATACAACAGAACATCAATAGTGCAGAGCACCCGTGAGTGAAGAACTTGCTGAAGATCATTACACAGTGATCACCTGAGTGGAGGCTGGAAACCGTACTCTCTGCGTTATGGGATGAGCGCTCAGTCCATTTGGCTGCCATGACCCACTACACGGCATAACACATCGTACGTTGCACCTTTTAAGATCTGCTACTCACCTGTGTTTCAGAGTTTCTTGAAAGGAGCTAAGATATATTGTGACGTTCGTCGCTCGAGATCAACTAACCCTTCATCAGACATGGCACCAATTTGTGTCGGTCTTACCCGAGACGCTGCTTCGTCGTCGGGCTGGGTTCGGCTCCAGCCAACTGGCCTTCTGGAGTCGCCCGGGTCACTATCCTGTCTACTTCTGCTGTAGACGAGCGGTTCCCTGTCTCCGCTCTCAGTGCCCATTTCTCCAAGAGGAGGTTCCGAGGGTATCGCTTGTTTGCGAACAGTGTCGCTGTCAAGCTCCATCTCACTTTCGGACTCTGCCACTGCCGCGGTCGCCGGGTGGGCAACGTCCTCGTCCTCAGGATGGCCGTCCTTTAGAACAGGGTTCGCTCTCTTGCCGGCAGGAGTCCTCAGCTTCCTGTGAGATCTCTTAGTCAAAGACTTCCTCTTTTTCTCCACCTTAACCGAACCCTCACGTACCATTCTGCATCTCATGACTCTCGAGTTATCGTCAATAGGGGAAAACTCTGAACGTTCTCTTGTCCGAGAGGACAAGGTGTACATCTGACGAGTCGTCACGTCGTGCTGTCTCAAACACGCGAACATCTTGCGATAATATATACACGTGTAATATTAACGCGGTATACTGGTCTCACGACACTCTCTTCTGATAGGACAGGTTCTAGGTCTAAAACCTCCCTAACCGCACGCAGAACTGTGTTCCGACCGGCGCACGAGGTGGGCCCTACTTCGCACTTCGGTCAGTTCTCGGAACTACGTGTTTCGATCACCAAGTTATTTGCTCTGAATAACGACTGGTTTGAATACAAGATTTTCCTGACTCTATCGTTTTCCTGGTCTTACCGCACTGTAATCAGTTGTCGGGCGGTCTTTTCCCGTACTGCGGTCTTTCGGTAACAGTGGTCTTTCCCAGTAACTATTTTTAGTTACCGGGCGATGGAGCCCCTCCAACGCTCCACCGGCGTGTCAGCCATCCAAGTGTCACAATCCAAATGTAACGCCGACCCCGTAAGGTTACCAGAATGTCCTGAATTTTGTTCCCAAGAATTTCCGAATTTTGGTTCCCTAACGAGGGTCACGCTTACTCTCACAGGTAACCGGACAAGCTCCGATCCTGCCTGTCGCCAAATTTACCCTTATTATCGTTTTTGTACTAAATCGGGTTTTTCAGGTATCCCGACGGTCACTTCACCGAGTGCCGAAGTCGCGTAAAACTCTCCCAGCCGAGGACGCCGAAGTCGCGTAAAATCCTCCCGGCCGAGTACGCCGAAAGCGCGTAAAACTTCCCTTGTGTCGAGTACGCCGAATTCGCGTAAAACTCTTCTCAGTGGGTAAAACCAAACACTGTCGGATCTTGGAGTTCTTCGAACTCCAAGAGGGATTTCCTTGCCCGACGTCAAATTCACTCTTGGTTTCAAGGATTTCAGAATTCCAGAAAATGGCTACTTTAAGACGGTCACCTCTACTCCCAGGGGTTACCGGACAAGCTCCGATCGCGGAGTTCTTCAAAACCCAAGAGGGACTTTCCTGCCCGTCGCCAAATTCACCCTGGTTTTCGATCTCACACTGAATTGGTTTTCCTGTGTATCAACGGTATCCTTCCCCGAGTATTACTCAGCCGTAGATTTCCCACGATCGGGATCTAGCCCGCTTCGCGATCAACTGAGGGATCGGCGCTGTCGGCCCGTCTCCCAACAGTGAACTTCTTTAGCTGTACTCGGGATCGCCTGATTATATTATTCGGACGCCCCTTTCGTCCGTAAATATATTTGTACTAACCGGAAACTCGAACTCTGACTCTGTCGTAACCAAAATCACTCGCCTACCACACTGAGTGCAGTATATTTGAATCGGTAACTGAATCGCTAACCAACAACGCTGTTTGACAGTATTGCTATGTATGAAGAGTCGAACCAACTCTTCACGTATAAAGCAGCGCACTGTGAGGCAGGCTCTATGCATCCCAAATTAACGCGTCTGCTCGCTATGCACTGGCTTTACACCGTCGATCGGGCTTCCCTATCACGGTCGTTGCCGGACCGTCGCCTATTGAAATTAAATAAAAATTAAATGATCGATGCTGGGTCTTCGCATGAAAAATTAAGAGAAACGATGCTGTTCCCTTCGCATGTAAACTGAAAGAAAACGATGCTATTCGCATAAAATAAATCTTCCCACTTACGCACTGTGGCCTTGACCGCCACACTCTCCCCACCTTACTTAGATGCGGAGCATCTCTGCCAAAATCGGGGACCTTAATCAAACGTGACAGGAACATCCCCAACCCAGATCCACTTAGAGAGCAAGGAACCAAATGCACCTTTGGTTATAGGGCGGTCTATCGACAATCTCGGCACCCTGCACGTACGCCAAACACGATGAGAACCGTGATAGCGACAGCCTTTTTAATGATGCTTTCGATCTCTCGGCACCCCGCACGTACGCCAAACACGATGAGAACCGTGATAGCGACAGCCTTTTTAATGATGCTTTCGATCCGAACCACCACCCTACTGGCAACCTGTCGTACCTGACAAATCGCCAACCTTAACAGGCCCTCTATCATGAACCTAGGCTCTACCGGACCCCAAGGGCCAGGAGAACTTAAGGAGAGAAAAGTCGCCCACTGTCTCCCGATCTGGTAACCATCGTCGATCAGTCACACCCGGTACCACTTCCAAATCGTGAAAGCAAAATAATAGTACAAGTTATCATATTGTAGAACCAACGCAATGAAGCGTCCTAGTACTGGAATCTTTACTCGTTTCAGTACTAACCACTAAGCCAATGTTTAACCGAACACATATATCATCAAAAGGAAACTTAAACAGTCATTCACTGACAATCTGTCAAACCAACGCAATTAAGCGTTGCTGGTAGCACAGGTACTGTATGCTCCCAGATACCGCTCAAAAGAAATACTCTCATCAAAAGGGCAACTGAAACATGGTTCTCGAATAGTCAATGAAACCAACGCAATTAAGCGTTTATCTAGTTTGTCCTAGATACACGTCTGCTTCAGAAGGTCACTAACAAGGACTTCTACAGTCGTAGTCATCCATCCAAGCGAGGTCTTCGTCTCGTCCGTCGTCCAGGTGGCAATTCTGGATCAGCGGTCTCTTCTGGATTCTCTGAAGGTTCCTCTGGTTCATGTTCTGCGTTAGGATCTTGAGCCAGGACTGGCCAGTCTACTGTAGGTAACTCAAGATTTCTGTCCCTCTCCGGTAACCAGGTACTCGGAGGTTTACCGTAGAACGGCTTCAATTTATCCACGTGCACAACCATTAGCGTGGATTTCGGACTCTTCTGGTTCACCGACCACAGGAGTCTGCATGTAACCCTGTCTTGGAGGTTTCTCCCTTCGATAACGAGCACAGCGATCGCACCTTTGGCAGAACCGTCTAACATCGTCCTTCCAACTCGGCCAATACGCCCGGCGTTGCAACTGAGTCAAACTCTTCCGAATCCCGAAATGTCCTCCGGCAAAGCTTGCGTGTGTTAACTGAAGCATCTCTTGCCGTAGAGATAAGGGCACAACTAACTGAGATCGCTCAGCTTTTCCTGTGTTACCCTGAATCCAGCCTCTGTGTAACACTCCTTGCAGGACTTCCAGCTGATTCCAGTTGCTCACCACCACTTTCACCTCTCCGCTAGCAGGTGATAGTTCTGCCTGTGTTGGATGATGCTTCGACTCCTTCCAATCAAGGACCGTACCAATATTGCAATCGCTCTGCTGTTCTCTTCGAAGAAACTCCTTTGTCCAACGGATTTCCTGGCCTGTATCTTCACTGGTAACCTCGGAGCGCGTTACTTCTCCGATCGGACGTGCCCACATCACGTCTTCATTCGTAACTCTCATGGTAACCACTTTAGGTTGTTCCTCACCCGGACCTCTAGACATCGCGTCTGCGTTACCGTGTTTTGCTCCCGGTCTGTGACATATCTCCATGTCAAACTCCTCTATCATCTCTAACCAACGAGCCTGTTGGCCAATCGGTTCCGGTGTTCTGCGTAACCACTGAAGTGCGGAGTGGTCTGTTCTGAGTAGGAATTTACTACCCAGTAAGTACTGACGAAACTCTTTCAAGAAATACACCACAGCTAACAACTCTCGCCTGGTAACGTTATAGTTCCGTTCCGCCGTCGACAAGAGCCGACTCGCGTAACAAATCACTGTCTCTTCTCCTTCTTGTACTTGCGATAACACCGCTCCAATGGCGTATGCCGAGGCATCCGTATCTAGGATGTACTGGCCCTCGTCGTTCGGTAACCCAAGTATAGGTGCGGAAACCAACTTTCGTTTAAGTTCTTCGAAAGCTCCCTGACATTCGTCAGTCCAATGGAACGGTACATTTTTCCTGGTCAGGAAATGAAGTGGTTGAGCTACCACCGCGAAATCATGTATGAAACGTCGGTAATAGGAGCAAAGACCAACGAAGGATCTGACTTGCCTCAAGTTCCGAGGAGCAGACCATTCTTCTACGGCCTTGATCTTGCTCGGATCCGTCGCGACCCCTTCTTCACTCAAAACGTGACCAAGAAACAATACTCTCTGTTGTAACAGGTAACATTTGGATGGTTTCAGCTTGAGATTATACTCTTGTAATCTCCTGAAAATCATCTCTAGACGTTGCATGTGCGTCTCTACGTCTCTCGAGAACACAATTGTGTCATCCAAGTAAACCAGACAGATGTCATAGTTTAGCCCTGTCAAGACTAAGTTCATTAGTCGACAAAACGAGGCCGGACTATTGCACAATCCGAAAGGTAACACTTTGAATTGGAAGCTGCCCCTTCTCGTAACGAACCCGGTCTTGTGTTTGTCTCTTGGGTGCAAGGCCATCTGGTGATAACCTGCTCTCAAATCGAACGTACTGTACCATCTGGCGCCACCCAGGGTATCTAAACTCTCGCGGATAAGGGGTAACGGATGAGCATCTTTCCGTGTCTTCAAGTTCAGTTGCCTGTAATCGATACAGAAACGCATACTGCCATCCTTTTTCTTAACCATTACGACATTGGATGCCCATTCCGATATCGAAGGTTCAATGATTCCTTGTCTCAACATGTCTTCTACCTGACGATCAACTTCCGGTAACATGGAAAGCGGTTGACGTCTCAAAGGTTGCCGAACTGGTTTCTCCTGTCCCGTATCGATCTCGTGTTGGATCACCGAAGTGAATCCGTTATCACTTTCGTTAAGGGAAAACGTTGCGCTGTACGTTAGCACAAGTTTTCGTAACCTGATTCGCTCTTCTTCCGAAATGTCTGCTGGCACTTCTTCCCATAGTCGTTTTAGGGTCTGTTCGGCAAGTGGGTTGAGCGTCTGCTCCGCCACACTGGCCGTTGTACTAATCTTCGATCCAAACCGGTCAATCGTACTTTGCTGCTTTCCTCGGCGTTCCTCCGGATAACCTGGGCCCATAGGCTTCTCCGGATTTTCGCTTCGGTAAGGCTCATCATACGACTCCGTTCTGGCTCGATTAACTGTCACATCGACTACGTTCACTCGCTCCAGCGGACATTCAGTCCGTTTCTTGACTAGCGAATCTCTGTCTCCAACATTCAACATCCTGATCCACACTTCCGTGTCTCTTCCTGTCACCAACGTACGTCCGATTATCAAATCTTTTGATAATTCCATTGGAATGGTCGTCCAATCTTCGTTATCCTTTTGGAAATGCGGGTATACTACCCAAGCTGGAACGTCAACTTCGCTCCTTGGAGGAACTATTATGTCCTCTTGCACAATAACCTTCCGGCACATGGACTCGGTAACGACCTCTTTCAGAGGGATCTTCTCGCTCCCAAGGAAAACGCATCGACTTGCGAAGTCCCATCTTGCCTGATTGGCTTCCAGCCAAGATAACCCCAAGATCACTTCGGTCACTTGGTCTGTAACTAGACAGGGTACAGGGTACACCTGCTTTCCGATCCGAATCTTAAGGTTAGTTTCACCATCCACCTTAATCTGACTTCCATTAGCGGCTAGGAGTCGCTGTTCTGACGGTACTAGCACAGCGTCTAGCACGAAACGTCGTGGCACAAGTGACATTTCACTTCCAGAATCAAGTAGACAGTGTATACGTTTTCCTGCCAGTCTCGCAACCACGTAGGCCACCCTACTGCCTTTGACCAGTCGGTTTTGGGTTTCCTCTTGTATCGGTTCAGCCTTTGTAGGTTCACTGGTGCCGGTTGCACCATTCGTCTCAGCGTTTCTCTGAGGACAAAATCGCTTTATGTGTCCTTTTCGTTTGCACAAGTAGCATTCGATATCCGGGTTACGCAACCGTGTGGGCGGATAAATCCGTCGCCATCCCACATTTGGTTCGGTTGTCCTCTGATCTCCCACAGCTAGATCAGAACTGTTCTCCCTTTCATGAGGTTTTCTCGGAACGATGCCCAAATTCTGATTTATTGTCACTCGATCAAGTTCTCTTGAAAGATTTTTAATCTTTCACTCGAGATCTTCTAGACGACGAGACTGTTGCCCCTCAGTGCTCGAGTCTTTTCGGTCTTCCATGGTAACTTTAACTCTCGCGTGTCTCCGGTCTAAATCACCACCTTGTGTCGAAGATCGACCATAGGCATCCAACCTCACCGCATGTTTATACGCCGCTTCGAGGTTAACTGGTTCTCGCTCGCGCACCTTCTGCCCCAAATCCTGGTTTGCCAGTGCATCAATGAAAGCGTCACAAGCGACCGTCTCGACGATATCACTTGTCGGTCCTGGGTATGCCAAAGCCATTAGCCTCCTTACTTCCTGCACTACACTACTCAGAGTTTCTCCATGAGCCTGCCGGTAAGTGCGAAGTTTCATCCGATATAGGCTAGTTTGGTCATCAGACCCGTACCGGGCCTTAAGCCGCTCAACAAGTTCTCGCCAAGACACGTCCCTCTGTGCACCCATGTCCCACAACAGCTGCGAAGCGGGACCCGTTAGGGCACACATTAACTGGTCTGCTTTTTCCTGATCACTCCACCGGTTGCACCGTGCACAAACTTCGAACTTTGCTAGAAAGGCTGCGATCGCTGACTTGCCGTCGTACTTCTCTAGCTTGATTCGTATACCGCGATCCGATCGGTCTTCGCCTCTTGTCCGTGTAACAAGTGATCTTCCGACACTCTTTTTGGGATTTCCTCTCCGGTTGTCCTCATCGTTACTCCTGGAACCGTTTTCCTCGTCTGTCCTCACCACTGACCGGTGCCGACTCTGTCCCCTCAGAGTACCCAACGTCTTCCCTGTACGCCACTTAGAAGACATCGTAGTCATCTCTCGGTCGCCTGACGTTGCACTGTCTTCATCAGAGATGTACTCAGCCTGTCTCTGACCTTTTCTACGAGGCTCACCACCTGCGTAGTCTTTGGACTCCGATCGTTTATATTTATTGCGAGAGCTCTGAGAGTTTCCGTTGACGAACGTAACTCTTCTGTCTTCTTCGCGAATATCTCTTTTTCCTGACTCTGGCGGTCTGTCAGATTCGTCGTACCTAAGACAATTACGACTTCTCGAATCTGGTTTGTGCCCTTTAGAGTACCGCTCGTGGGTCTCATCCCAGGCCAAATGGTCTCTGTCTCTTCCTCGTTGACGGAGGTTTTTCCTGTCAAAGACTCCGGTTCTCATGGCCTCTTCTGGACCAACACTATCGGTGTCTGAATCCGAAGAACTCACTGACGAACGTAATTTCGCCTCAACTCTTCCTCTTGTCAACAGACGTTGTCGACTCGATTGCCTTGCCGTTTTTCCGTGTGACTCTCTCCCGCTGTCCTCGGGAAGATAGCGGCTACGTAACTTTTCCGAAGTTTCCGAAAGCGAAACTTCCTCGCGTGTCTCTGTGTTACCTCGGCTCCGTGCTGGCTCTTCGATCTGCAGCTTCCCTCGGCGATCCATCTGGTAACCTGGGCCCGTAGGTTTCCCCGATGTCTCGCGTCGGTAAGACTTCGCATGCTGAGCAGCAGGAACAGACAGTTCTTCAAGTTTCGAACTCATCATTGCCACACTCTGTCGCAGGTAAGACATCTCCGCTTGCCAATCTACCTCATCTGTCACAGGTCTTGGGCGACCTTCTTCCATGTTGGTAAACGGTACTCGATTGCCTTCGTTTCGCTGATGCGCCACGATGTCACCACTCGTTTTCTGCACTACCGCGTCACCCCGCGGTTTCAGGCCTGTCTCAATGTCTCTTGGCCTATCACAAGCCTGTCTCAACTGTACAGGTTGCCTGCCCCGTACAATACTAGGTACTTGAACCTGCACAAGGTTCCCCGATCTATTGTCGAACGTTCTCTCATGTATTATACGCGGAACTCTATTGTCGTCGAGTGGTTTGGACCTGTCAAACCTACTCTCACCAACGGTCTCTCGCCAGTGTGTGAATGTCTCGTTATTCACATCGTTCCGTACTACCTCAGTAGTCTTTGGAACGGTTATCAACCATCCGTTATCCTCATGGAAACCTCTTTCACGCCCACTGCGGGTTCCAGCTTCCGTTTCAAATGCACTGGTTTCGTCAGGTGCACCCGTTTCATCAAGCAACCTTCGTTTGCTTTTCCGTTTACGTAACTTTGGACGCGCGCCTCCGTGCTCACTATGGGGCACTTCATCCGACTCGTCCTCGGTATCTTCCTGACCTTGCCTGGTTCTGTGACAAGAAAACGTTAGTACCCCACTTCTGGTACCAGTTTGTGACGTTCGTCGCTCGAGATCAACTAACCCTTCATCAGACATGGCACCAATTTGTGTCGGTCTTACCCGAGACGCTGCTTCGTCGTCGGGCTGGGTTCGGCTCCAGCCAACTGGCCTTCTGGAGTCGCCCGGGTCACTATCCTGTCTACTTCTGCTGTAGACGAGCGGTTCCCTGTCTCCGCTCTCAGTGCCCATTTCTCCAAGAGGAGGTTCCGAGGGTATCGCTTGTTTGCGAACAGTGTCGCTGTCAAGCTCCATCTCACTTTCGGACTCTGCCACTGCCGCGGTCGCCGGGTGGGCAACGTCCTCGTCCTCAGGATGGCCGTCCTTTAGAACAGGGTTCGCTCTCTTGCCGGCAGGAGTCCTCAGCTTCCTGTGAGATCTCTTAGTCAAAGACTTCCTCTTTTTCTCCACCTTAACCGAACCCTCACGTACCATTCTGCATCTCATGACTCTCGAGTTATCGTCAATAGGGGAAAACTCTGAACGTTCTCTTGTCCGAGAGGACAAGGTGTACATCTGACGAGTCGTCACGTCGTGCTGTCTCAAACACGCGAACATCTTGCGATAATATATACACGTGTAATATTAACGCGGTATACTGGTCTCACGACACTCTCTTCTGATAGGACAGGTTCTAGGTCTAAAACCTCCCTAACCGCACGCAGAACTGTGTTCCGACCGGCGCACGAGGTGGGCCCTACTTCGCACTTCGGTCAGTTCTCGGAACTACGTGTTTCGATCACCAAGTTATTTGCTCTGAATAACGACTGGTTTGAATACAAGATTTTCCTGACTCTATCGTTTTCCTGGTCTTACCGCACTGTAATCAGTTGTCGGGCGGTCTTTTCCCGTACTGCGGTCTTTCGGTAACAGTGGTCTTTCCCAGTAACTATTTTTAGTTACCGGGCGATGGAGCCCCTCCAACGCTCCACCGGCGTGTCAGCCATCCAAGTGTCACAATCCAAATGTAACGCCGACCCCGTAAGGTTACCAGAATGTCCTGAATTTTGTTCCCAAGAATTTCCGAATTTTGGTTCCCTAACGAGGGTCACGCTTACTCTCACAGGTAACCGGACAAGCTCCGATCCTGCCTGTCGCCAAATTTACCCTTATTATCGTTTTTGTACTAAATCGGGTTTTTCAGGTATCCCGACGGTCACTTCACCGAGTGCCGAAGTCGCGTAAAATCCTCCCGGCCGAGTACGCCGAAAGCGCGTAAAACTTCCCTTGTGTCGAGTACGCCGAATTCGCGTAAAACTCTTCTCAGTGGGTAAAACCAAACACTGTCGGATCTTGGAGTTCTTCGAACTCCAAGAGGGATTTCCTTGCCCGACGTCAAATTCACTCTTGGTTTCAAGGATTTCAGAATTCCAGAAAATGGCTACTTTAAGACGGTCACCTCTACTCCCAGGGGTTACCGGACAAGCTCCGATCGCGGAGTTCTTCAAAACCCAAGAGGGACTTTCCTGCCCGTCGCCAAATTCACCCTGGTTTTCGATCTCACACTGAATTGGTTTTCCTGTGTATCAACGGTATCCTTCCCCGAGTATTACTCAGCCGTAGATTTCCCACGATCGGGATCTAGCCCGCTTCGCGATCAACTGAGGGATCGGCGCTGTCGGCCCGTCTCCCAACAGTGAACTTCTTTAGCTGTACTCGGGATCGCCTGATTATATTATTCGGACGCCCCTTTCGTCCGTAAATATATTTGTACTAACCGGAAACTCGAACTCTGACTCTGTCGTAACCAAAATCACTCGCCTACCACACTGAGTGCAGTATATTTGAATCGGTAACTGAATCGCTAACCAACAACGCTGTTTGACAGTATTGCTATGTATGAAGAGTCGAACCAACTCTTCACGTATAAAGCAGCGCACTGTGAGGCAGGCTCTATGCATCCCAAATTAACGCGTCTGCTCGCTATGCACTGGCTTTACACCGTCGATCGGGCTTCCCTATCACGGTCGTTGCCGGACCGTCGCCTATTGAAATTAAATAAAAATTAAATGATCGATGCTGGGTCTTCGCATGAAAAATTAAGAGAAACGATGCTGTTCCCTTCGCATGTAAACTGAAAGAAAACGATGCTATTCGCATAAAATAAATCTTCCCACTTACGCACTGTGGCCTTGACCGCCACAATATGAAGGCATACACAGTTTACACACATACACATGATGAGTGGAAAACACCTACGACTCGAACCCGTCACAATAAATACTGCAAATTTTTGTTCTTGCATTACTGCCCAGATCTTAGAGTCCATGGGCCTGAACTGATTGGAGGCCCGAATGCATGAGGCATAAAATCACGAGTTTTGTTTGGCAGCAGTTGGACGGTTTCACAAAAGTCTGTCCACAAATTACGTCACAATGACGTCATATTCAAACGGGAGACTGTCCAAGATAGAAAAAACTGTTAACCACTACAGCAAGATAAAAACCCATTTGAATTTCCTTATATTTCTGAATATTGTCGTATTGGCATGCGTGATAGCATAGTGGTTAGCATTCTGGACTGTCAATCAAGAGGTCAGGGTTCAAATTCCCATCAGAGCAGAAATTTGTTTCGATATTTCTGCTCCACCAGCACCCCCTATAACCAACTCCGCTATAACGAATACACGGACTGTACATTGTCAGTGGGAAGATGAAACAGCGTGGGAGAGGGTCAGTCATCCACTCTCATATGCTGTGACTAAGAAAACGAAGTCGCTCACGCTTCATACCCATGGCTGCCTCTCAGGATAGCTTAAGGGACTGCTCTTCTTCTTGTAGTCATATAAATAGGCTGTCACTATATTTCCGCACTCACTGTACGTAATTATGTTTATACGTTATGTTACGTTCAAGAGAGTGCATAAATGAGAGTCACTTACAGCATTTTGTCGGAGGTGGTACAGTTGCACGGAGTGGCTGCTGAAGCAGGGGTCGGTCGAATGCATCCTTTCTCTCCCTGTCCCATATTTCCATTGCTCAGCTCTCCAGGCGGTTTCTGCGATGACGACGACGACGATGACGTCTTCTCATGACATTTCCGGCTGTACGTTCCGGAAACAGAATGATGTCGCGCTTCGTCTCTCGTCACCTGAGGCGGTCTACGACAGAAATCAGACGAGATCAGATGGACTGCAGAACGGAATTCATCTCAGCATTCTGACAACACCTCTAAGGAATCGCTCATCATTTAACAATGAAGTCCTTGCAAACGGATGCAAATACATACGCATATATGTGTCCAAGTATGTATGAATGTGCTTATGTATGTATGTATGTATGTATGTATGTATGTATGTATATGTGTATGTATATGTGCAAGTGTGTATTAAATGTCTGCCCATATTTCACCCTCTCTCTCCCCCTCTGGCTCCATTTCTTTCTGTCTCTGATAGTATCCAGGGCCGTACGCGTGTCCATGTCTTGTTCTTTAAGATCTTGTATCACGTTTTCCATCCATATAGATTGTCTTCCTCGACTCCATGTTCCCTACACGTCGCAATATAATGCCCTTCGTGGCCACGGAGCATTGGCAATTCCAAATCACAGGACTCATGATATGAACACGCATATCGACTGTATAGAGCACAAACGTAATAAGTCCATGGTGTTAAGCATTGGACATATTACGTTTGTCCTCTATACAGTCGATATATAGATGTAGCAATGATTTCTTTTCGTAGGACGCAATATTATTTATGAAAGACCTCGTACAACAACGGATGAATGCAGTCATTTGTCATTAATAGCAACGCAGAGATTTAGACAATGCACAAACATCGCCCGAAACAACGTCAGGAAACAAAATGATATGGACGGCAAGATTAAGAGCCCCTTCGAAGCAGACAAACTATGATAAAGAAGCAAATTAAACATGAGACTAACAGCCACACACAAGCAGACACACCTAAAACAGACCCTGAAGGCACAGGACAGCAAGACTGGCTGGAAAAGTATCAATAAAACGGAGACATAAATGGCAGAAAATTAAGAATAAAACGTAGACTAGGATAATCTTTTCTGTGGGTTTGTATGAGTATTCCATTCTAGGAAATGGAAGCACAGAAGAATAAAAAAAGAAGACAAAGTGGAAGAAGTGAAAAGTAAGTAAGTATATTCTTTATAAACCGATTGCTAATCGCACTTTGGTGTACAGACATCTAATAAACAAAGTTAAAAAGTATTATAACATCCAAACTAACTAGTTTTGTGCATCAGGCAAGAAAGGAAGATAAGAAGTCCCTTAAGGCCTACACTGAAAAAATCAGCGACTTTATTTTCTTAGTCCACTCCCTCACTGACTCCCCTCCCATCGACAGTGTACAGTCTATGCACACATTTGGCCGAGTTCCCTAAGCGGCACGGTTACGATAGAAATCCTGAAATAGCTTTCCGTCGAGCACTTTAACCGTGGCTAGACTATCAAGCACTCACAAAAACCGGCCGCTAATGGAATATCGATCGATAAAGGACAGATTATGTTGGAAGACATTGACAAATCTATTGGAAGGAAATGGAGAAATCACAAAACCCATTGTCGCGGTCTACGCGGGTGCATGCATCAAGGGAAGAAAACCGACGCGTCAACAAGCTTGTTTACATCGCACGGAAAATTCTGCAGCAAGCTGTCAACATTAATTCGGTGCATGCAACAAGGATATACGTGTTCAGTAGGACTTTCCAGGGAAAAGTACAGTGACGTCACAGAACGTTCTGGAATCCGGGAGAACTCTATATAAGATAGACCTGATGTACATTAAGGGCCTTTTGACGAAGATTTGTAAACGTTGAAACATTGATCGTATAACGTTCAATCGAGACCAGCCAACCTGTGTGCTGTCTACGATTGTGATATTTGATAGACGAGTTGACTTACTCTACACTTAATCGACTTTATTTTTAAATAAAGATCTTTTAATAGTTCCTTCGTTGGTTCGTCGTTGCGATCGAAGGAGTCGACCGCGACATTATTGGTGTCAGCGGTGGGATCATCGGTGTTGGATCCGGTGAAGAAGACGCGAGCCGACGGAGGAAGGAGTCAACCCGGAGGATCAAGAGACGGTCTGTTCCAGACAGCGAGCGGATCGAGACGCCTTTCTACCGTGGGAGACGGGTGAATCGGCATACGACAGTCGGACGGACGAAGTGCGTCGTTCGGCTGAGACAGCAGAAGACAGCAGTCAACATACGGGTAAGATCCTAGGTGTTGTCGTGGCTGAGAAGGAGAAAAGAGAGTGGAGTTGCAGCCGAGTGGGAGGCAGCCATTATTTCTCTTTCAATATCTGCTGATTATTTCTTTGAAATTTGATCCATTGTTGTGATCGAGGCCAGACTTGCGTGAGCTTGTATAGTTTTTGCGTACTTGGCGAGTGTACTTCTTTGGATACTGCATAATTGCACTTTGGGTTGTGGAATTTTCCTTTTGTGTGGCGGGTTTGCCGCGTGGTGTCTGTTTTTTTTTTGTTGATTGTTGTTGACTGACTGTTTGTAAAAATGGAAGCGTTGACAACAGAGATGCAAGCGAATATTCGCAAAATGTCGTCTGAGCGCCTTAGGGTGTATCTTATGAAGGCAGGAAGGGACGAAGATGATGTTATGTCATGGGATCGAAATCAATTAATGGAAGAATGGGCCATGGAGATTGGAAAAGAGGAACAGGAATTTAAGGGTAGTCCAATATCTCCAACAGGAGTGGATTACGAGCTGCAGAAGCGCCGTCTGGAGTTCGAAATCCGTAAATATGAAGAACAAAGGGAGGAACGGAAGGAGAAGGAAGAAAGAGAAAGGGAGGAACGGAAGGAGAAGGAAGAAAGGGAGGAAAAGAGGAGAGAGGAAGAAAAGAAAGAACAAAGGGAGAAGGAAGAAAGAGAAAGGGAGGAACGGAAGGAGAAGGAAGAAAGGGAGGAAAAGAGGAGAGAGGAAGAAAAGAAGGAACGGAAAGAGAAAGAAGAAAGAGAAAAGAAGGAACGGAAAGAGAAAGAAGAAAGGGAGAGGAAGGAAAAGCAGGAAGAACGAAATGTTAGAGATTCTTTAGCAAGTCGTACTAAGCGTTATAGTGATGCCCTCAAGAATATTCTTTGGAAATTTCCTTCCGACCCTATAGAAATTCCAGGTTTCTTTGATCACTTGGATGGTTTGTTTAATGTGTATGAGGTGGATGAAGATGTTAGAGCAAAATTATTGCTAGCCATTTTAAGTGAAAGAGCTAAGGCATTAACCATGCGCCTTACTGAGGCACAGCTCCATGACTACAAATTCCTGAAGGAGTTTTTGCTAAGGGAGTTTAAGATAAGCCCTTCAAATCTTAGAGCCCGATTTTGGTCGTTGCACAAAGCATCGGACGAATCATTTACGATCTATTCATCCAAATTGCGTGTGGCTCTTATGTATTATTTGAAAAGTAGAAAGATAACTGATGAGTTTGATAAACTTATAAGTTTATTGGTTGCGGATCGGCTTAAGGAGTCCTTGTCGAAGGCTTGTTTAGATTATATCTTGGCCCAAGAAAAAGAGGAGTGGTTGAGCTGTGAAGACATAGCTAATGCGGCTGACATTTATGTAGCGTCGCATGATGGTGGGAATGACTTAGTGTGCCGTAGTCATCCGACACCGAAGTATAACAATTGGACGAAAGGTCAACCACATGTTCAAGTCAATAACCAGACAGCTCAACCCAAGTCTCCCAAACCGGAAATAAGGGGTGAAGCCAAGATAGGTGCGAGGGTGTCTCAGGAGGAGGCCAAGGTAAAGGGTCTCTGTTTCCTATGTCATCAGAAGGGTCATAGGGCAAGGGAGTGCCAGACCAAACCAAGTTCTAAAAAGGTGAGTACTTGTATATTTGGGAACCCAACTGAAGAAGTGATCGACTCATTTGTTGAGAAGGTCAACGTGTTGCATGAGATACCTGAACAGGTAAAGCAAGGGAATTTATTGGATAATTCTAAACCAATAGGGTTGGAAACTGCTGTAAGGGTATACGAGAATAGTATTGATGGATTACACGAGAGGTCGTATATCAATGTACAGATTGAAGATCTCCCTTCTCAGCCAGCATTATCTGATTCAGGAGCAGAAATTTGTTGTATTGATAAGAAATTAATTGAGTCACTAAACTTACCCGTGATTAAACGGATTAATATAATTGGTTTTCAGGGAGAAGGATGTAAGGCAGATGTAGTATACCTACAAATGAAATTAGCTAATTCAATGGAAGGAACGACGAACATTGCGCCATCTTTGTGCGTCATGTTCGCTGCAGTCCCTGAACTAAATGAACGGGTTATTTTGACACCCCATGTTGTGGACCTATTAAGGGATAGTTCGCAATATGTAGTGATGGTAGCTGGCGTAGATCGATGTGTTCAAATAAATAAAGGGGCAGAAGAAGATAACTTAGAAGTTAATATCGAGAAAAGTAACAGCAACGAATCCTTGCCGTCAGAAGTGAATGAATATTCTCAGGAGCAACTAGTTGATGATTCAGATAATTTTCTTGATGTTGAGTCAACAGAGTTCAAGTCTGATGAGGGAGTAGCGAATAATGATACTTTATTGCGTGAGCAACAGAATTGTCACAATCTTATATCTTGCTGGCAACAAGCGAGACAGAATAAAAATAATTTCTTTATAGATAATAACCTCCTGTACCACAAAGGGGAAATTATGGGACATAAGGTTAATCAATTATGTTTACCGGAAGATAGAATCGAGGTTGTCTTGCGAGTAGCACACGATGCCCCATGTGCTGGGCACATGGCTTTTAAGGCAACGAGAGCCAGGATCAAATTAAACTTTTGGTTTCCAAGAATGGATGAGAGGATTCGCGAATATTGTGCGTCTTGTCAAATTTGTCAACTAAGAACTCCAGTTAAAGTGGCAGATCGAGTCCCGATCACTCCTATTCCGAGGGCGGATGAACTCTGTTTTAACCATCAAAATATGGATTGTATTGGCCCTATGGTAGTGACTGGAGAATCCAACAAATCGAAACCCCAGTACAATTATGCTCTGGTTCTGGTGGATAAATTTTCTCGTTGGCCGATGGCGTATCCTCTTAGATCGCTGAATGCAAAGGGAGTTTGCGAAGCTCTGTTGCAAGTTTTTACAACTTTTTCTATTCCAAGGATCATCAGTTCTGATTGTGGTACCAACTTTACCAGTCGTTTGACGAAAGAATTCTTGCGGCGAATGGGTTGTAGTCCCAGATTTAATACCCCTGGACATCCTGAGGCAGCTGGATTGGTTGAAAGATGCAACCAAAGCTTGAAAACCATGATCTTTAAGCTTGCTCAATCTGATCCTCGTGGATGGCACCAATTGTTACCGTTTGTTCTGTGGAGCCTTAGAGAAAAACCTTCAGGCACGACTCATATTTCGCCATTCACTATGGTTTATGGAACTCTTCCTCGGGGTCCACTTAGTGTGTTGAAGGAATCGTGGGCTGGCGAACGAAAAGTACCTCTTAACTTAGGTAAATCACCCGAAGAGTATCTCCAATCACTGAAGGAAAACCTCGAATTCGCGAAAGTTTATGCAGATTACTATAGTGATATAGAAACAAAGCGGTATGCAGATTATTATAACTTGCGTAGTACTGACAGAAAATACGAAGTTGGAGATAAAGTAGCAGTATTAGCACCAGATTTTGGTAGTTCTAAATTTTATAGTCGATGGCAAGGACCTGCTACCGTAGTCAAGGTTAAATCCCCATATTCTTATATAGTAGAAATAGAGGGAAAACAAAGACATTTACACGCAAATAAGATCAAGCGATACCATGAACGACTCGAACAAGCGATGATCAATAGCTGTTCAGTAATTGTTGATCAAGATGAAGAATTTGGTATAGTAGAGGTTGTAGATCAGGAAGAACGTGATCAAATAAGCCCGAGTAAGCGAATTGATCCTCTGATTATAGCGCATCTTTCGCAAGAGGAACAGAAGCAACTTTTTGAAGTTTTGGATCGGCACACGGCAGTATTTGTGGATAAACCTGGGTATTGTCCAGTATTAGAACATGAAATTAAGATAACTCATGATTTCACTCCTAAGCGTTTAAGGGCATATAAAGTACCTGAGCTACTTAAACCTGAAGTACAACGCCAGATAGAAGAAATGTTGGCATTAGACATCATTCGACCATCGAAAAGTGAAATGGCCAGTCCGGTAGTTTGCGTTTTAAAAGGACCCAAAGGTCAAAATGGCGTTCGATTGGCAATTGATTATCGCCATGTTAACAAATATTCTCTAGGTGATTGTTACCCGACCCCAGACATTGCTGACGTCTTACAAAAGGTGGGACGGGCAAAGTTTATTAGTGTTTTCGACGCGAAATCGGGGTATTGGCAAATTCCAGTTCGGAAAGAACATCGATGGCTTACGGCATTCGTATGTGATGCAGGACTTTTTGAGTTCACAAGAATGCCGTTTGGACTCAAGTCCGCTAGCAATACCTTTATTCGTGCTATGACCCAAGTTTTACATCCAGTGCGAAGTTTTACCGAACCATTCGTCGATGATATGGCAGTGGTTTCAATGAATTGGAATGACCATTTAGAACATCTAGAGAAATTCTTGCAAACTATTGAGGAAGCAGGACTCACTTTGAATTTAAGAAAATGTAATTTTGCACAAAACAAAATAAAGTTTGTTGGCCATATAGTAGGGTCAGGTTGTATTGAACCTGATCCAGGTAAGATCGCTACGATCAATGATATCCATCCTCCAACAACAAAGAAAGAAGTTAGAAAGGTTATGGGTTTTTTCAGTTATTTTCGAAATTTTATACCTGCTTTAGCTGAAAAAGCACGGGTAATAACTGATTTGACACGAGATAACATACCTACGAAGGTGCCTTGGGAGCAAAAGCATCAAGAAGCACTAGATAAGTTAAAGGATGATCTCAGTAAAGCTACACAGTTGCATACCATTGATTTCACTAAGGAATTTGGTTTAAGTGTTGACGCAAGTGCCACCGCGGTCGGGTGTTGCTTGTTTCAGTGGACCGAAGAAGGTCAAGAAAAACCAATTGCTTTTGCTAGTCTTAAACTTACAGATACACAGATGCATTGGTCTACAATTGAGAGAGAGGCTTTCGCAGTAATTTGGGCACTTAAACGATTCAAGTCATGGATATTTTTATCAAGGATAATCATTTATTCAGATCATAATCCTTTGTCTTATCTCACAGATGCAAGCCCTAAGAGTGCGAAACTGACTCGTTGGGCGTTAGCATTGCAAGAGTTTAACGTGGACTTTCGGTATCGTCCTGGACGTCAGAACACGGTGGCTGATTTCCTCTCTCGGTTGTGACTCGGATGGTGAAGGGGGGGAATGGCCCGACACACAGGGATCGAGCCCGCAAATTGTATAGATAAATTGACTAACTGATGTGTTTTGTTTTGTTTGTGTATGCTGTGTCGAGATGGAGTCTGGAGGCCCGGCTTGATCGTGATGACCCGTTCGGGATGGTGCTGAAGACGTGTCATCATCTGAGGGCGGAGGGAATGTCGCGGTCTACGCGGGTGCATGCATCAAGGGAAGAAAACCGACGCGTCAACAAGCTTGTTTACATCGCACGGAAAATTCTGCAGCAAGCTGTCAACATTAATTCGGTGCATGCAACAAGGATATACGTGTTCAGTAGGACTTTCCAGGGAAAAGTACAGTGACGTCACAGAACGTTCTGGAATCCGGGAGAACTCTATATAAGATAGACCTGATGTACATTAAGGGCCTTTTGACGAAGATTTGTAAACGTTGAAACATTGATCGTATAACGTTCAATCGAGACCAGCCAACCTGTGTGCTGTCTACGATTGTGATATTTGATAGACGAGTTGACTTACTCTACACTTAATCGACTTTATTTTTAAATAAAGATCTTTTAATAGTTCCTTCGTTGGTTCGTCGTTGCGATCGAAGGAGTCGACCGCGACACCCATAAATACAACTGACCCACATTATATATATATAATACAACTGTATTTGATTTTGTCCTCTTTCCAAAGCTCACAACTGCACACAACAGAACAGCGATGGTGCTGAGCAATTGCGCTGATGGCGCTGAGCAATTGTGCATAATGGACTTGCTCAAAGTCCAAACACAGCAATGCCTTGGGCGAGGCTCGAACCTGTACTCTCGCTATGCAGGCTGAGCGCTCTAACCAATCGGCAACCATGCCACACATTACGATGCATGCCTCCAAGGAATATGGTCCAGCTGGTAAGGTGGCAGACTGCTTACACATCCATGTCTTTCATCTGTCTGTTTGGAGATTGTCTCAAGGGAAACTGACAGGTCTATCTGAAAGTAAACTGTAGTAAAAGGATGTCCAGTTGTTGCATTGCTTTGTGTGTATCAGTGCTTCAATTACCAACAGATGTGCATTAGAAATTTACAAATAGTATTAATAATGATATATATAATCAGTAAATAATAACAATCTCTAATCATCAAACTTCTTGTAATGCATAATGCATCTAAAGTCAATAATTGCTTTAAAGAACAAACAAGAACAACCACAGCAACAACAACAACAACAACAACAGCAAGAAAAACCAAAGCAACAACCACAACCACAGCAACAACAATACACAACAACCACAGCAACAACAATATACAACAACAACCACAGCAATAACAACTACAGCAACAACAACCAAAAAACAACAATAATAAACAACAACCAACACCAGCAACAATGAAACAATCGATACGACAACAACTGACGCAAAATTTCCGAGGCCATCGAAAATCCCCGACAGCGCAGTGCTCCTCTTCCACATCCACCCCTGCACATCATTTCCAATTGGAATTGGTCACAAAAGTCCCGCAGACCGGTTTCAACTGGTTCGAACCAGCTACGCCTGCGGACAATCTGCATGCTGCATTCCACCAAGCAGCTCATTAACGCATGCTAAATCTGGATAAAACAATCACCGCGGAACTGGAATTTCCAATATCTTCTCTACATATGTGTCCCTTTTCTGATTCTTGGAAACAACGAAACCAGTTCCACTATTCCTTCAACAAATATAAACAGGCTACGGTAGAGGGGTCTTTAATTGTAATAAACACAAAATTCTCTAGCAGTAGGCAACACCGAAATTTTGTCAGCACTAGACAGTACAGGTGCACAAAATAACGATGATAATGAGCGAATTATACAAATTGCTGGCTATTATCCCAAATATCAGTATTTCTTGGCACGTTTTCGATTTAAGCATAATATCTGATACAATATTTTTAAACAGTGATCCAGGTATGTGCAGTTTAATCGATTAAAGCTAGACTAGAAATTGCTTTATATAAATTATTCCATGGAGCCTTTGTCTTCACCTCGGAGTCTGATTTATAATGTAACAACACATTCAAACTACACTTATCCAATTACTTCATGGAACCCTTGTGTTCCCGTCACGGAACCCTAGGGTTCCACGGAACCCACTTTGGGAAACACTGCTCTAGAGACACCAGCAGCATGGAGGGAGGTCGAAGTCCAGTTGCTAGAAGATCAGGAGAATAAGGCAGAGGATCTGACAGGGTGGATTCGGTCTGGGACGAGAAAGATTGAACAGGATGGACAAGCTTCACCAATCTTCACCAGTCATTATTACGTATAATGTATTTGTTTACTTCAAATACAACAGGCAGAAGGCAGTAGTTTGCATAGAACAAGTTCAGTGTGACGACTGATTAGTGGTTCTAGTTTAGTATATGTTCTTGAACAAAAGTCGAGGAATAAAGTTCTACGTTCTATTAACCCATGGTCGCTAGAATAACTCAAAAGCTTCTATTCTCATCAAGAAATCTCCATCTCCCTAACAACCTCCAATCAAATTATGCCGCAGTCGATCATTCACTACCATGACACAGTTTTCAGCCACTCAGCGCTTATGTTACAAAACTGGTCCGTCGCGTCATAGTGTGAAATAATTTTAAGCCACTCGGCGCTGACGTTACAAAATTGCACCGTAGCGTCATACTGTTGACATAGTTTTCCGCCAATCAGAGCTGACATTAGGAAAGTGAATCGTCGCCTCTCACAGCCAATCAGTGGACGCCAGGTCAGCTCGGCACATGTTTAATTGGATATGTCCATTAGAACGACAACTGGAAATCCTTCTACCCGATGGACTTTCATTGACGACAGTCGACCGAACTTCTGCCTACAGCACACACTGTACTCTAGCACTCACACAGAGCAACAGTCCAACCTAATAATCTAATCTCGGCCTTTCTTCCAATCCAGTAGGCAGGCGCCACGTGGCAGCGTTTCCTCGCCCTAACCAGACAAGAATGGGTCCAGCCAGCGATAGGTCGCTCGGTACAGGCCGACGTAATCTCATGCAGCGACGAAGGGACCGTGTAAAAGACCAAACAACAGAATAAGAGATGGGCTGGGTGAGAGTGAAACACGACCTCAGCAAGACACACAATCAGGCAGAAACTGCGCTCCAACTCCCCATCCTTAATCCCCTCCTTAAACTCCGCAGTTATTCTAGCTTATCAGGCAAATGTTACCAACTGTACTCTGCCACATGCTCAGCTTTGCTTTATCTGTTGCTCATTTGTACTCTATCAGTTCCTCAAGTGTACTCTACCTGTTGCTCAGCTAGAGTAGCTATACTCTACCAGTTCATCAGCTATACTGCACCAGTTTCACAACTGTACTACAACAGTTCTTTTTAACACAGCTACACCAGTACACACCAAACGCAGCGGTATTTATTAGTAGACTTACAAGACGCTTCCTTAATTAAATCTGCATCAAGCCAAAGTTTGGCAAAACAACCGATAAGACGAAGACTAATCCACGAACTCCTATGACTAATCCTCCATCCATCGCCGTCAACAGATGATATTCTGAAGACATTTTCATCCCTTCAAACAGACAGCACAGAAACTGGACAAAGAGTTTGCATCCAGCTTTAAAAATCACTACCTGGAGGCAGTTTCATCTCAGAACTTCCCGGTGGTAGTAGTAGTAGTAGTAATAGTAGTAGTAGTAGTAGTAGTAGCAGTAGTAGTAGTAGTGTATAGTAGTCATTTTATTGATCACCAAAAGGTTACAAATTTTACACACAATCAGGTTGAGGATATCAAATAGGCATCAAAGGGAAAACTCAAAAGTCCAGTTTTCTGTCGAGTCACCCAAATACAAAGTAATGTTCTACAGGTGGTAGCATCGATTGTTACATTCTTAATTACAACTTATTTTATTATGCTAAAGAATAGTTTTTATTTAAGTCCATTATACAGTGACAATCATTATTCAGTGTCATTAAGTATTGTTTTAGATGTGCTTTAAACTGGTGCAGAGTGGGTAGTCGAGTAAGAGCATCAGGCAGTATGTTCCACATAGCTGGCCCTTTCACCAAAATGGAAAATTTCTTTTTGTCAGAAGTCAGAACTCCCGGACTAATAGAGAGGCCTATTAACATATGTTTCAACAAATTCATTCAGTCTGGTTTTCCCATACCATTTCATACATTTTTCCACCACATATATTTACTTGTACCCAACAACGCTTGCGACTAGAAAGTGGCACGGTAATGGGGAAGGCGGCGGTAATACTATGGGGGTGGTACCAAGGTCTGCGGTATTACAATTGGGATGGAAACACAAACGCGGTATTTACCATGGTGACGGTTGTCACTTCGTCGATAGTAATTATATTAATTACTAATTAATTATATGTTAAGCCAACTGGTTTTCATACAATGTTAAGTTATCGCGCTATATAATCGAAATCCTTGAATATTCCATGTCTTTTCAACTTGAGATCAGTACTCTGCTTTTAAAAACTCAAGATTTTAACGTAAGTCTTAAATATAGGGGATCATTTTTATCTAGCTATTTTGCTTCATCGACCAAGACGTTCACCTCAAACAGCTCTTTCCCTCTTCCCAAATCCTTAAACATGCTGGAAACAGAGGCTAATAGAAGCCAGCCACCGATGCACGGATCAATACAGACCGAAGGATGAACGCCGAGCAGACCTGACAGACATCATAACAGACACGAAAGCAACGCATTCGCAGCCGAGTCGGTCGACGGCAGACGCAGCAGCAGCAGCAGCAGCAGCAGCAGCAGCAGCAGCAGCGCTCTTCCTGTATTGATCCGTCGTTCGTCCAGTCTCACTTCGAGGACGCAAACCTCCTTCCCCATCTCTCCTTCGTCGGCCACAGACATAATCCACCCATTAAAGCCATACCACCATTAGTCTTATTATATATACAAAGCAGACGAACGTACTATGGCCGCACATTATATACCTATATATAATATACACGCACGGTTTCTGTCCACACGTGTTCAGATGCGAATTATATATATTATATATATATTTATATATACATATATATATATATATGTACATATATATATATATATACAGATATACATATATATATATAACAAACACTGCCCAGAACCTGAGGCACAAGCACGTAAGCACGCAGAGAGTGTTGACATCGTTAGAAAATAGTATTCTTTAGAGAGAGACGGAGAGGCCTTATGCAGCAATGTCACATTCCAAGAAAATCCGTGTTTACGGTCCAGAAACGCCTGACACCACCACCACACCACCTCGTTGTCCGACATTCACCAATATCATTATCACCACCACCACCATTCACACCACCACGACGGTTTCAGTTAAAAGTCCATAGTCCACATTCAACGGACGCACGTATTCAGCTGCACTCTCAATTCATCTAATATTCACTATCTTGAACGAACGCACGGCGCTGGCCATTCTTTCAGTCAGTCGTTCAGCCAACAAGCCAGCCAGCCATGCAGCCAGCCAGTCATGCAGCCAGCCAGCCATGCAGCCAGCCAGCCAGCCATGCAGTCAGCCAGCTGCCAGCCATGTAGCCAGCCAGCCAGCCATGCAGCCAGCCAGCCAGCCAGCCATGCAGCCAGCCAGCTATACAGCCAGCCAGTCATGCAGCTGCAGTCAGCCAGCCATGTAGCCTGCCAGCCATGTAGCCAGCCAGCCATGTAGCCAGCCAGCCATGCAGCCAGCCAGTCATGCAGCCAACAAGCCAGCCAGCCAGCCATGCAGCCAGCCAGCCATTCATATAAATCAGCCACTAAAGCCCCTTTGTGTCTAGTTGCATGCTCTTGTAAACCTCCACACTTAATCGAGCTGACTACTTCTGGTTTCCCTGACGTGGTGCAGGATTTCAACGGGATTTCTCCCATGGAATGACGACTTCTGTCTGACGACAGCTGCACCGCTTGAGGCGGACGTCAACTGATGCCACCGCCCACTGAGAGATGATAACTGATCCATGCCACAGATGAGATTAGATTAGATTAGAAACAGGTGGCATTAGAAGTGAACTGATAAAAGGCAAAGGTCATGTAATGTCATTGGACATTATACAGCGCCGCTCAAAGGCCAAACCAAATCAGAGGCGCTCTCTGCGTTGGACTATACGATGTTAAACCACCACCACCACCCCCCCCCCACACACACACAGGCCTACTCTTACTGACTGATCTGGATGTTGACCTGATTGCGGCTCGGTTGTGGAACTTGTGGTGTGCCATCAGTTGAAGCCTTGCGCATTAGACACCAGCGCAATAGAAGTCACTAATTGCAATTATTAATATAGGCCCTAAGGCCAAAAAAAATAATGGTGTGTTTCCGGTAACAGAGTTTTAAAAAACTGGGTAGGTAGGAAAATATTTTTTTTTGTAAAATATTTTTATACATTGCTATTTTATAGCGGCCGTATCACCTTATCGTTTTTCTTACGTTTTGAGAACAAAGAAGATGTAACTAAATAAACACCTTGCTAAAAACAGTTCAGTGTTCTTTAAACTTATTTGTCAATAAATTCAATTTTAAAAATGTTTTCTATATATATGCTAGAAGACTAATATTTTCACAAGTGTAGTTCATCAAAATCATTTTCTAGAAGCCATCAACAATAATGATATAATTTCACCCCAGCTTGTACGTTTGATTATTATGTTGTTGCAAATAAACAAACTACTCATAGTTGCAAAAATCGTTTTCTTCGTTTTTTATATTTTTCCAAAAAACTTCGTTTTTTATTTTCTTATCGTTTAGTCTGTCTTTTATTTTTTGTATATAACTTTATTTATTTATTTACGGTCTGTTAATTTTTTTTTTCATTTTCAGTTTAATTTTTTTGTCTAATGTCCCTTACATCACTATTTACGTGATCATTTGAGAAATAAATACTTTATGAAATAGCACAGTACAAGAAATAAAATTGTAAAAAGTTATTTCTGAGTTATCTAAAATGCCAAAAGAAAAGGGTGCAGAATGGATTCACGTTACTTTGATGAACGAGAAAGACAAAAACTCAACATTGGCTAAATTGAAATGCATTTGCTGTGAAAAAGTTTACACTATTATAATCCATACCTACAAAGTTTAGTTCTTAATTGTGTTTGTTTAGTCAGCATGGACTTATGTGGACTTATGTTTGTGGCGGTCAAGGCCACAGTGCGTAAGTGGGAAGATTTATTTTATGCGAATAGCATCGTTTTCCTTCAGTTTACATGCGAAGGGAACAGCATCGTTTCTCTTAATTTTTCATGCGAAGACCCAGCATCGATCATTTAATTTTTATTTAATTTCAATAGGCGACGGTCCGGCAACGACCGTGATAGGGAAGCCCGATCGACGGTGTAAAGCCAGCGCATAGCGAGCAGACGCGTTAATTTGGGATGCATAGAGCCTGCCTCACGGTGTGCTGCTTTATACGTGAAGAGTTGGTTCGACTCTTCATACATAGCAATACTGTTCAACAGCGTTGTTGGTTAGCGATTCAGTTACCGATTCAAATATACTGCACTCAGTGTGGTAGGCGAGTGATTTTGGTTACGACAGAGTCAGAGTTCGAGTTTCCGGTTAGTACAAATATATTTACGGACGAAAGGGGCGTTCGAATAATATAATCAGGCGATCCCGAGTACAGCTAAAGAAGTTCACTGTTGGGAGACGGGCCGACAGCGCCGATCCCTCAGTTGATCGCGAAGCGGGCTAGATCCCGATCGTGGGAAATCTACGGCTGAGTAATACTCGGGGAAGGATACCGTTGATACACAGGAAAACCAATTCAGTGTGAGATCGAAAACCAGGGTGAATTTGGCGACGGGCAGGAAAGTCCCTCTTGGGTTTTGAAGAACTCCGCGATCGGAGCTTGTCCGGTAACCCATGAGAGTAGAGGTGACCTTCTTAAGGTAGCCATTTTCTGGAATTCTGAAATCCTTGAAACCAAGGGTGAATTTGGCGTCGGGCAAGGAAATCCCTCTTGGAGTTCGAAGAACTCCAAGATCCGACAGTGTTTGGTTTTACCCACTGAGACGAGTTTTACGCGATTTCGGCGTACTCGACACAGGGGAAGTTCTACGCACTTTCGGCGTACTCGACACAAGGGAAGTTCTACGCGCTTTCGGCGTACTCGGCCGGGAGGATTTTACGCGATTTCGGCGTCCTCGGCTGGGAGAGTTTTACGCGACTTCGGCACTCGGTGAAGTGACCGTCGGGATACCTGAAAAACCCGATTTAGTACAAAAACGATAATAAGGGTAAATTTGGCGACAGGCAGGATCGGAGCTTGTCCGGTTACCTGTGAGAGTAAGCGTGACCCTCGTTAGGGAACCAAAATTCGGAAATTCTTGGGAACAAAATTCAGGACATTCTGGTAACCTTACGGGGTCGGCGTTACATTTGGATTGTGACACTTGGATGGCTGACACGCCGGTGGAGCGTTGGAGGGGCTCCATCGCCCGGTAACTAAAAATAGTTACTGGGAAAGACCACTGTTACCGAAAGACCGCAGTACGGGAAAAGACCGCCCGACAACTGGTTACAGTGCGGTAAGACCAGGAAAACGATAGAGTCAGGAAAATCTTGTATTCAAGCCAATCGTTATTCAGAGCAAATAACTTGGTGATCGAAACACGTAGCTCCGAGAACTGACCGAAGTGCGAAGTAGGGCCCACCTCGTGCGCCGGTCGGAACACAGTTCTGCGTGCGGTTAGGGAGGTTTTAGACCTAGAACCTTTCCTATCAGAAGAGAGTGTCGTGAGACCAGTATACCGCGTTAATATTACACGTGTATATATTATCGCAAGATGTTCGCGTGTTTGAGACGGCACGACGTGACGACTCGTCAGATGTACACCTTGTCCTCTCGGACAAGAGAACGTTCAGAGTTTTCCCCTATTGACGATAACTCGAGAGTCATGAGATGCAGAATGGTACGTGAGGGTTCGGTTAAGGCGGAGAAAAAGAGGAAGTCTTTGACTAAGAAATCTCACAGGAAGCTGAGGACTCCTGCCGGCAAGAGAGCGAACCCTGTTCTAAAGGACGGCCATCCTGAGGACGAGGACGTTGCCCACCCGGCGACCGCGGCAGTGGCAGAGTCCGAAAGTGAGATGGAGCTTGACAGCGACACTGTTCGCAAACAAGCGATACCCTCGGGACCTCCTCTTGGAGAAATGGGCACTGAGAGCGGAGACAGGGAACCGCTCGTCTACAGCAGAAGTAGACAGGATAGTGACCCGGGCGACTCCAGAAGGTCGGTTGGCTGGAGCCGAACCCAGCCCGACGACGAAGCAGCGTCTCGGGTAAGACCGACACAAGTTGGTACCACGTCTGATGAAGGGTTAGTTGATCTCGAGCGACGAACGTCACAAACTGGTACCAGAAGTGGGGTTCTAACGTTTTCTTGTCACAGAACCAGGCAAGGTCAGGAAGATACCGAGGACGAGTCGGATGAAGTGCCCCATAGTGAGCACGGAGGCGCGCGTCCAAAGTTACGTAAACGGAAAAGCAAACGAAGGTTGCTTAATGAAACGGGTGCACCTGACGAAACCAGTGCATTTGAAACGGAAGCTGGAACCCGCAGTGGGCGTGAAAGAGGTTTCCATGAGGATAACGGATGGTTGATAACCGTTCCAAAGACTACTGAGGTAGTACAGAACGATGTGAATAACGAGACATTCACACACTGGCGAGAGACCGTTGGTGAGAGTAGGTTTGACAGGTCCAAACCACTCGTCGACAATAGATCGGGGAACCTTGTGCAGGTTCAAGTACCTAGTATTGTACGGGGCAGGCAACCTGTACAGTTGAGACAGGCTTGTGATAGGCCAAGAGACATTGAGACAGGCCTGAAACCGCGGGGTGACGCCGTAGTGCAGAAAACGAGTGGTGACATCGTGGCGCACCAGCGAAACGAAGGTAATCGAGTACCGTTTACCAACATGGAAGAAGGTCGCCCAAGACCTGTGACAGATGAGGTAGATTGGCAAGCGGAGATGTCTTACCTGCGACAGAGTGTGGCAATGATGAGTTCGAAACTTGAAGAACTGTCTGTTCCTGCTGCTCAGCATGCGAAGTCTTACCAACGCGAGACATCGGGGAAACCTACGGGCCCAGGTTACCAGATGGATCGCCGAGGGAAGCTGCAGATCGAAGAGCCAGCACGGAGCCGAGGTAACACAGAGACACGTGAGGAAGTTTCGCTTTCGGAAACTTCGGAAAAGTTACGTAGCCGCTATCTTCCCGAGGACAGCGGGAGAGAGTCACACGGAAAAACGGCAAGGCAATCGAGTCGACAACGTCTGTTGACACGAGGAAGAGTTGAGGCGAAATTACGTTCGTCAGTGAGTTCTTCGGATTCAGACACCGATAGTGTTGGTCCAGAAGAGGCCATGAGAACCGGAGTTTTTGACAGGAAAAACCTCCGCCAACGAGGAAGACACGAGAGTTATGAGAAAACTGAAAGGGAGACGTATGGTAAGGAACGTCTACCAGAGTACGAGAGACGCGGTTTAAAACAGGCACTTGATAGAGAAACCGAGAGAGAATCGAACATGGGAAGAGACAGAGATCATTTGGCCTGGGATGAGACCCACGAGCGGTACTCTAAAGGGCACAAACCAGATTCGAGAAGTCGTAATTGTCTTAGGTACGACGAATCTGACAGACCGCCAGAGTCAGGAAAAAGAGATATTCGCGAAGAAGACAGGAGAGTTACGTTCGTCAACGGAAACTCTCAGAGCTCTCGCAATAAATATAAACGATCGGAGTCCAAAGACTACGCAGGTGGTGAGCCTCGTAGAAAAGGTCAGAGACAGGCTGAGTACATCTCTGATGAAGACAGTGCAACGTCAGGCGACCGAGAGATGACTACGATGTATTCTCAGTGGCGTACAGGGAAGACGTTGGGTACTCTGAGGGGACAGAGTCGGCACCGGTCAGTGGTGAGGACAGACGAGGAAAACGGTTCCAGGAGTAACGATGAGGACAACCGGAGAGGAAATCCCAAGAAGAGTGTCGGAAGATCACTTGTTACGCGGACAAGAGGCGGAGACCGATCGGATCGCGGTATACGAATCAAGCTAGAGAAGTACGACGGCAAGTCAGCGATCGCAGCCTTTCTAGCAAAGTTCGAAGTTTGTGCACGGTGCAACCGGTGGAGTGATCAGGAAAAAGCAGACCAGTTAATGTGTGCCCTAACGGGTCCCGCTTCGCAGCTGTTGTGGGACATGGGTGCACAGAGGGACGTGTCTTGGCGAGAACTTGTTGAGCGGCTTAAGGCCCGGTACGGGTCTGATGACCAAACTAGCCTATATCGGATGAAACTTCGCACTTACCGGCAGGCTCACGGAGAAACGCTGAGTAGTGTAGTGCAGGAAGTAAGGAGGCTAATGGCTTTGGCATACCCAGGACCAACAAGTGATATCGTCGAGACGGTCGCTTGTGACGCTTTCATTGATGCACTGGCAAACCAGGATTTGGGGCAGAAGGTGCGCGAGCGAGAACCAGTTAACCTCGAAGCGGCGTATAAACATGCGGTGAGGTTGGATGCCTATGGTCGATCTTCGACACAAGGTGGTGATTTAGACCGGAGACACGCGAGAGTTAAAGTTACCATGGAAGACCGAAAAGACTCGAGCACTGAGGGGCAACAGTCTCGTCGTCTAGAAGATCTCGAGCGAAAGATTAAAAATCTTTCAAGAGAACTTGATCGAGTGACAATAAATCAGAATTTGGGCATCGTTCCGAGAAAACCTCATGAAAGGGAGAACAGTTCTGATCTAGCTGTGGGAGATCAGAGGACAACCGAACCAAATGTGGGATGGCGACGGATTTATCCGCCCACACGGTTGCGTGACCCGGATATCGAATGCTACTTGTGCAAACGAAAAGGACATGTGAAGCGATTTTGTCCTCAGAGAAACGCTGAGACGAATGGTGCAACCGGTACCAGTGAACCTACAAAGGCTGAACCGATACAAGAGGAAACCCAAAACCGACTGGTCAAAGGCAGTAGGGTGGCCTACGTGGTTGCGAGACTGGCAGGAAAACGTATACACTGTCTACTTGATTCTGGAAGTGAAATGTCACTTGTGCCACGACGTTTCGTGCTAGACGCTGTGCTAGTACCGTCAGAACAGCGACTCCTAGCCGCTAATGGAAGTCAGATTAAGGTGGATGGTGAAACTAACCTTAAGATTCGGATCGGAAAGCAGGTGTACCCTGTACCCTGTCTAGTTACAGACCAAGTGACAGAAGTGATCTTGGGGTTATCTTGGCTGGAAGCCAATCAGGCAAGATGGGACTTCGCAAGTCGATGCGTTTTCCTTGGGAGCGAGAAGATCCCTCTGAAAGAGGTCGTTACCGAGTCCATGTGCCGGAGGGTTATTGTGCAAGAGGACATAATAGTTCCTCCAAGGAGCGAAGTTGACGTTCCAGCTTGGGTAGTATACCCGCATTTCCAAAAGGATAACGAAGATTGGACGACCATTCCAATGGAATTATCAAAAGATTTGATAATCGGACGTACGTTGGTGACAGGAAGAGACACGGAAGTGTGGATCAGGATGTTGAATGTTGGAGACAGAGATTCGCTAGTCAAGAAACGGACTGAATGTCCGCTGGAGCGAGTGAACGTAGTCGATGTGACAGTTAATCGAGCCAGAACGGAATCGTATGATGAGCCTTACCGAAGCGAAAATCCGGAGAAGCCTATGGGCCCAGGTTATCCGGAGGAACGCCGAGGAAAGCAGCAAAGTACGATTGACCGGTTTGGATCGAAGATTAGTACAACGGCCAGTGTGGCGGAGCAGACGCTCAACCCACTTGCCGAACAGACCCTAAAACGACTATGGGAAGAAGTGCCAGCAGACATTTCGGAGGAAGAGCGAATCAGGTTACGAAAACTTGTGCTAACGTACAGCGCAACGTTTTCCCTTAACGAAAGTGATAACGGATTCACTTCGGTGATCCAACACGAGATCGATACAGGACAAGAGAAACCAGTTCGGCAACCTTTGAGACGTCAACCGCTTTCCATGTTACCGGAAGTTGATCGTCAGGTAGAAGACATGTTGAGACAAGGAATCATTGAACCTTCGATATCGGAATGGGCATCCAATGTCGTAATGGTTAAGAAAAAGGATGGCAGTATGCGGTTCTGTATCGATTACAGGCAACTGAACCTGAAGACACGGAAAGATGCTCATCCGTTACCCCTTATCCGCGAGAGTTTAGATACCCTGGGTGGCGCCAGATGGTACAGTACGTTCGATTTGAGAGCAGGTTATCACCAGATGGCCTTGCACCCAAGAGACAAACACAAGACCGGGTTCGTTACGAGAAGGGGCAGCTTCCAATTCAAAGTGTTACCTTTCGGATTGTGCAATAGTCCGGCCTCGTTTTGTCGACTAATGAACTTAGTCTTGACAGGGCTAAACTATGACATCTGTCTGGTTTACTTGGATGACATAATTGTGTTCTCGAGAGACGTAGAGACGCACATGCAACGTCTAGAGATGATTTTCAGGAGATTACAAGAGTATAATCTCAAGCTGAAACCATCCAAATGTTACCTGTTACAACAGAGAGTATTGTTTCTTGGTCACGTTTTGAGTGAAGAAGGGGTCGCGACGGATCCGAGCAAGATCAAGGCCGTAGAAGAATGGTCTGCTCCTCGGAACTTGAGGCAAGTCAGATCCTTCGTTGGTCTTTGCTCCTATTACCGACGTTTCATACATGATTTCGCGGTGGTAGCTCAACCACTTCATTTCCTGACCAGGAAAAATGTACCGTTCCATTGGACTGACGAATGTCAGGGAGCTTTCGAAGAACTTAAACGAAAGTTGGTTTCCGCACCTATACTTGGGTTACCGAACGACGAGGGCCAGTACATCCTAGATACGGATGCCTCGGCATACGCCATTGGAGCGGTGTTATCGCAAGTACAAGAAGGAGAAGAGACAGTGATTTGTTACGCGAGTCGGCTCTTGTCGACGGCGGAACGGAACTATAACGTTACCAGGCGAGAGTTGTTAGCTGTGGTGTATTTCTTGAAAGAGTTTCGTCAGTACTTTCTGGGTAGTAAATTCCTACTCAGAACAGACCACTCCGCACTTCAGTGGTTACGCAGAACACCGGAACCGATTGGCCAACAGGCTCGTTGGTTAGAGATGATAGAGGAGTTTGACATGGAGATATGTCACAGACCGGGAGCAAAACACGGTAACGCAGACGCGATGTCTAGAGGTCCGGGTGAGGAACAACCTAAAGTGGTTACCATGAGAGTTACGAATGAAGACGTGATGTGGGCACGTCCGATCGGAGAAGTAACGCGCTCCGAGGTTACCAGTGAAGATACAGGCCAGGAAATCCGTTGGACAAAGGAGTTTCTTCGAAGAGAACAGCAGAGCGATTGCAATATTGGTACGGTCCTTGATTGGAAGGAGTCGAAGCATCATCCAACACAGGCAGAACTATCACCTGCTAACGGAGAGGTGAAAGTGTTGGTGAGCAACTGGAATCAGCTGGAAGTCCTGCAAGGAGTGTTACACAGAGGCTGGATTCAGGGTAACACAGGAAAAGCTGAGCGATCTCAGTTAGTTGTGCCCTTATCTCTACGGCAAGAGATGCTTCAGTTAACACACGCAAGCTTTGCCGGAGGACATTTCAGGATTCGGAAAAGTTTATCTCAGTTGCAACGTCGGGCGTATTGGCCGAGTTGGAAGGACGATGTTAGACGGTTCTGCCAAAGGTGCGATCGCTGTGCTCGTTATCGAAGGGAGAAACCTCCAAGACAGGGTTACATGCAGACTCCTGTGGTCGGTGAACCAGAAGAGTCCGAAATCCACGCTAATGGTTGTGCACGTGGATAAATTGAGGCCGTTTTACGGTAAACCTCCGAGTACCTGGTTACCGGAGAGGGACAGAAATCTTGAGTTACCTACAGTAGACTGGCCAGTCCTGGCTCAAGATCCTAATGCAGAACATGAACCAGAGGAACCTTCAGAAAATCCAGACGAGACCGCTGATCCAGAATTGCCACCTGGACGACGGACGAGACGAAAACCTCGCTTGGATGGATGACTACGACTGTAGAAGTCCTTGTTAGTGACCTTCTGAAGCAGACGTGTATCTAGGACAAACTAGATAAACGCTTAATTGCGTTGGTTTCATTGACTATTCGAGAACCATGTTTCAGTTGCCCTTTTGATGAGAGTATTTCTTTTGAGCGGTATCTGGGAGCATACAGTACCGGTGCTACCAGCAACGCTTAATTGCGTTGGTTTGACAGATTGTCAGTGAATGACTGTTTAAGTTTCCTTTTGATGATATGTTTCGGTTAAACATTGGATTAGTGGTTAGTACTGAAACAAGTAAAGATTCCAGTACTAGGACGCTTCATTGCGTTGGTTCTACAATATGATAACTTGTACTATTATTTTGCTTTCACGATTTTGAAGTGATACCGGGTGTGACTGATCGACAATGGTTACCAGATCGGGAGACAGTGGGCGACTTTTCTCTCCTTAAGTTCTCCTGGCCCTTGGGGTCCGGTAGAGCCTAGGTTCATGATAGAGGGCCTGTTAAGGTTGGCGATTTGTCAGGTACGACAGGTTGCCAGTAGGGTGGTGGTTCGGATCGAAAGCATCATTAAAAAGGCTGTCGCTATCACGGTTCTCATCGTGTTTGGCGTACGTGCGGGGTGCCGAGAGATCGAAAGCATCATTAAAAAGGCTGTCGCTATCACGGTTCTCATCGTGTTTGGCGTACGTGCAGGGTGCCGAGATTGTCGATAGACCGCCCTATAACCAAATGTGCATTTGGTTCCTTGCTCTCTAAGTGGATCTGGGTTGGGGATGTTCCTGTCACGTTTGATTAAGGTCCCCGATTTTGGCAGAGATGCTCCGCATCTAAGTAAGGTGGGGAGAGTGTGGCGGTCAAGGCCACAGTGCGTAAGTGGGAAGATTTATTTTATGCGAATAGCATCGTTTTCCTTCAGTTTACATGCGAAGGGAACAGCATCGTTTCTCTTAATTTTTCATGCGAAGACCCAGCATCGATCATTTAATTTTTATTTAATTTCAATAGGCGACGGTCCGGCAACGACCGTGATAGGGAAGCCCGATCGACGGTGTAAAGCCAGCGCATAGCGAGCAGACGCGTTAATTTGGGATGCATAGAGCCTGCCTCACGGTGTGCTGCTTTATACGTGAAGAGTTGGTTCGACTCTTCATACATAGCAATACTGTTCAACAGCGTTGTTGGTTAGCGATTCAGTTACCGATTCAAATATACTGCACTCAGTGTGGTAGGCGAGTGATTTTGGTTACGACAGAGTCAGAGTTCGAGTTTCCGGTTAGTACAAATATATTTACGGACGAAAGGGGCGTTCGAATAATATAATCAGGCGATCCCGAGTACAGCTAAAGAAGTTCACTGTTGGGAGACGGGCCGACAGCGCCGATCCCTCAGTTGATCGCGAAGCGGGCTAGATCCCGATCGTGGGAAATCTACGGCTGAGTAATACTCGGGGAAGGATACCGTTGATACACAGGAAAACCAATTCAGTGTGAGATCGAAAACCAGGGTGAATTTGGCGACGGGCAGGAAAGTCCCTCTTGGGTTTTGAAGAACTCCGCGATCGGAGCTTGTCCGGTAACCCATGAGAGTAGAGGTGACCTTCTTAAGGTAGCCATTTTCTGGAATTCTGAAATCCTTGAAACCAAGGGTGAATTTGGCGTCGGGCAAGGAAATCCCTCTTGGAGTTCGAAGAACTCCAAGATCCGACAGTGTTTGGTTTTACCCACTGAGACGAGTTTTACGCGATTTCGGCGTACTCGACACAGGGGAAGTTCTACGCACTTTCGGCGTACTCGACACAAGGGAAGTTCTACGCGCTTTCGGCGTACTCGGCCGGGAGGATTTTACGCGATTTCGGCGTCCTCGGCTGGGAGAGTTTTACGCGACTTCGGCACTCGGTGAAGTGACCGTCGGGATACCTGAAAAACCCGATTTAGTACAAAAACGATAATAAGGGTAAATTTGGCGACAGGCAGGATCGGAGCTTGTCCGGTTACCTGTGAGAGTAAGCGTGACCCTCGTTAGGGAACCAAAATTCGGAAATTCTTGGGAACAAAATTCAGGACATTCTGGTAACCTTACGGGGTCGGCGTTACATTTGGATTGTGACACTTGGATGGCTGACACGCCGGTGGAGCGTTGGAGGGGCTCCATCGCCCGGTAACTAAAAATAGTTACTGGGAAAGACCACTGTTACCGAAAGACCGCAGTACGGGAAAAGACCGCCCGACAACTGGTTACAGTGCGGTAAGACCAGGAAAACGATAGAGTCAGGAAAATCTTGTATTCAAGCCAATCGTTATTCAGAGCAAATAACTTGGTGATCGAAACACGTAGCTCCGAGAACTGACCGAAGTGCGAAGTAGGGCCCACCTCGTGCGCCGGTCGGAACACAGTTCTGCGTGCGGTTAGGGAGGTTTTAGACCTAGAACCTTTCCTATCAGAAGAGAGTGTCGTGAGACCAGTATACCGCGTTAATATTACACGTGTATATATTATCGCAAGATGTTCGCGTGTTTGAGACGGCACGACGTGACGACTCGTCAGATGTACACCTTGTCCTCTCGGACAAGAGAACGTTCAGAGTTTTCCCCTATTGACGATAACTCGAGAGTCATGAGATGCAGAATGGTACGTGAGGGTTCGGTTAAGGCGGAGAAAAAGAGGAAGTCTTTGACTAAGAAATCTCACAGGAAGCTGAGGACTCCTGCCGGCAAGAGAGCGAACCCTGTTCTAAAGGACGGCCATCCTGAGGACGAGGACGTTGCCCACCCGGCGACCGCGGCAGTGGCAGAGTCCGAAAGTGAGATGGAGCTTGACAGCGACACTGTTCGCAAACAAGCGATACCCTCGGGACCTCCTCTTGGAGAAATGGGCACTGAGAGCGGAGACAGGGAACCGCTCGTCTACAGCAGAAGTAGACAGGATAGTGACCCGGGCGACTCCAGAAGGTCGGTTGGCTGGAGCCGAACCCAGCCCGACGACGAAGCAGCGTCTCGGGTAAGACCGACACAAGTTGGTACCACGTCTGATGAAGGGTTAGTTGATCTCGAGCGACGAACGTCACATGTTTACAATTTAAATTTGAAAAGATTGCAATATGTTTAATTTCTCAATTTCTTATTAAACCAAACTTATAAGAAATAAAATAATTGTTGTAGATTGATGTTATTAAGTGTTTACTAATAAAGTTGTGCTATTTGCTAATTAAATTCTGTAAACAAGGTTCTAATTTTAAATTGGAGTAGGGCCTACAAGATGCAAGAAAGTCGAATTATTTTTCTTTCTTCGTTTTTCCCCGTTTTTTCCGTTTTTTATTACAAAAAACGACGTTTTCCCGTTTTTTATTTAGTTTCTAACGTTTTAACTATGTAATATGTTTGTTCAAACCTTGTTTTCTGGGAAGGAGCACACTTCTCTGCTGCCTCTGACATCATCATTATTTCAAATGCAGATCTCACAGATATAGTTGTAAGGCAGCGGTTCTCAACCTGTGGGTCGCGACCCCCACGGGGGTCGCCTTACGACAGCGGTTCTCAACCTGTGGGTCGCGACCCCCACGGGGGTCGCCTTACGATTTGTCAGGGGTCGGCTGGAACTTTCAGAAATTTGGATTGCAAAGCTCCATCAGTTTTCTAGTTATGTGAAATAATACTGTTGGCCTTCTGCAGCTTTGTTTTTTCTGAAGTAATGTTTAAACTTTAAATTAAACAGCTGGCAGTGAAATTTTTAATCTTAATTGTACAGTCATAGTACACTACACAGTACACAATAAATATTAAGCGTCAAGTAAACATTTCATTTACTTAATTTAACTTTTAAAATTTTCAAAACTATTACCATCAAAAATTGCAAATTGTTTTGTTGATTAATGATTTATTATGTATGATGCGTATGGATTGTCAAATGGTGAGAAGTGAAATGCATCATAATGGTAGCAAAAATCAATTTTACTGTTGGGGGTCGCCACAGCTTTGGAAATATTGTCAAGGGGTCGCCGCATTAAAAAGGTTGAGAACCGCTGTTGTAAGGGCTGTTGCCGTTACCGGGACTATACAGAGCGGGGCGTGGGAGAGGGGGATGCTAGGCATGATAGAGAGCTATCATGGCACACGGCTTCAAAGACATGCCGCTTATCGGCCGAAGGAGGAGGGAAGGGGTCAATACACGGCGAGAAGAGTTAGGAAGCTGCGTTGAGCGGATTCAAAGACGCGTCGCCTACATGCCGAAGGAAGGATTTGTGAAATAACACTGGCGAGTCACCGTGGGAAATCCCCGACTTTCGGGCCTATTACCTCCCCCAACGTCCGACCTTTGTAGAAACTGACCGTGGGAAACTTACAGCCCATTTATTGCTCTAATTAACGGTGCTTTTATTTTCATAGAAAGATCGCTGGATTCCCAACGTCGTCGTCTTTAGTGAGTGCACCTATAGGCCTAATGTCGCAATTCTGCACCTCTGGCACGGAACGCAATGTTTTCAATTGTGGGAAATCTGTAACTCTGACACGCAGTGGGTTACGAAAAAAAATTTTCCCAAAATTATCCGAGTCGCGCCAAAAAAGTGACTCGGTCGGGTTACCGGAAACACACCATTATTTTTTTTGGCCTAATTGTATACTCAGAGGCGTGCATTGACGCATCTCGACAGAAAATCCCCAAAGCATAGCCTAAAACTAATTGATAAAAAAAGAGATGCTGGAGAAACAAGCGGCCATCATTAAAAGGCTGCTTATTTATTTAATTACTGGTCGCTGCAAGAAAAGAAAAGCATAGTTTTACATGTGTAATCCACTGGAAAAATCCAACTGAAATCCTTTTCAGTCAGAGAAACTAAAATAAAAGTCTGGCTACGGTTGGTAAGGAAGTTGAAACAGATTGAATTAGTCTGAAGCTTAGAAATGACTGACGTTAGAGCACATCATTGTGCACAATCATCATACATACTGTCACTGCCTTGTGACAGTGTCAGATAATTGTGTACATAATATGCACTGTGACAGTGTATCAGTGTCTAGTAAGTTTATATTGTAGTTAAAGATTTCTAGAGCCTCTCTAAGTACAAACTAATCGGAGTACGAGAAGCCCGAGGGAAAAGGAAAGATTAAAGGCACGGACAGAAGCAGGAGAACCCCAGTCTAATAGGATCATACAGCGAGTGGTAGGGGGGAAGATCATTATAATATTATATGTGCATATATACATATGTGAAAGTGTCTGATAAATGTGGATATGTGCAGATATGTGGCAGACATACGCAGCAGTATGTCAAGCAGTGTGATAAGAAAATAAACGAATATATATTATATATATATAATATATATATATATATATATAATATATATATATTATAGTGGTAATATAAACGAATATATATTATATATATAATATATATATACAATATATATATATAATATATATATGTATATATATATTATAGCAGACTACGGCTTCTTCTTTATGTTCTCTGCTCACCGGCAGGTTCGTATGACCAATGACTACGACTACAGCTACTGAACTAACAAAACGTCTCCCGTGCTCTAATTCCCTAAAAACGCCCCAGTAATTTCTGGAGTTCACTTGGTCCGCCAGACAACACACTCAGTGGTTAGCAGTACGACCCATTATAAATTCATGAGGTAATAAATAGGTCGATTAGCAGAGAGCCCAACATCGACCCAATCCAATCCCCGGTTCGTTCCAGATTCCCGCCCAGCGAATGCGACCCAGATAGGCGCCTAAAAGCCGAATCAACAAAAACGACGTCTTTGTAAACACTGGGCGATGGCTGGAAACACACTTTACGGTAATCGGATCCGGAGCTTTTTAAACAGCCAAGTCAAATAAACGAGAGCCATCTAGGGCTCCCCAGTTTTCCCTGCCATTCAGCTGTCGCATTGGCTTCATTTCGACAAATGAATAATGGATTTTCCACACGATTCGGATAAATCAAACCTTGGACTCTAACTGAAACCTTCCACCAGAACTTCTAGGTCAACTGAAACACTGGCGTAAACTTATCAACAATATTAGTGTGCTCAATTTCCACACGACGCTCTCGCTCTCGTATACCAGCAATCAGTGACAAAACGCTAATTGAAGATGGCTTCTGACAACACATGTGTATATACGGTGACAACACCTACATTCGGTTACAACAATTACATCTGTAGACTAAGTTTTTAATTCTAATCAGGTTTATATAGCGCATATTCATCTTTGTAAAGACGATTAGCATTGACCTCCTACTTTATCCAGACTTGAGACTGGTACATAGAGTATGGATAGTGGAGGTAGTATTAAAAATTTGAAGCTTTAAATAAAGACAGAAGCTATTGTACCAGTCCCAACATAGTGTCATTAATCAAAAACTGTTACTTGTAATTAGTAACTTCTATTGTGCTAGTGTCTAACGCACAAGGCATCAACCGATGGCACACCAAAACCATGCCCTACTCAGGTCAACTTCTAGAAGATCAGTCCGGAAGACAGTACTACCTAACCAGTAGTGCCCGCAACCTAAGGTCCCACTTAGAAGGACTACAGTGACTGCAGAAAGAGAATAATGATTGAAAACCCAAGTGAGCCTTGAAAATGGAAATATAATCGTGCATTTGTTTGCCAGCTTCATCACCCACCGAAAATATCAGAACGGAACTTCGCCCACTTAGATAAACTGAAACTAAGAAACGCACAGAAGATAAGACAGAAAGCCAAACGAACTATCAGTGCACTTTGTCACGACAAGCACTGCGGCCCATACGCCCAAACGCACGAATACACGAATTTCCTCGTAACCAGCATTCTCTTGACCTAGAATTGGCCATTTTTTTCAGCGCTCTACAGCCTCACAACGTCTCAGGCTTCTCCCACGACTAGCGAACTCTTACGCGTACAGTACACTGTTTGTTTTCATCCTGGGCAAACAGTAACAGCCAGCTTGAAGAAACCCTGAGCCAACAGGCAACCAAAGAACAACCGTTGGCCAGGTTAGTAGACGGCAGTAGGCCACGTATACCGTATTCAGCTAACGCGAAACACGATTAGATATACCGTGCGGTGGCTGAAACGGCTCCGATATGTGAGGAATTTACTACCCGTAGTTAATCGGAATTCCAAGCGAAAATACCCAACTGGTCGACTGTGGGAAGGCGGCAGAGCAAGGACAAAGGCTGAGAATATTATGCCCTACAATGCCAGACAGACCCGTAAAAACAACTGCAACGGGCCGACATGGTTTTACAGCTAAAACACCTGGCAACTTAGCCTAAAAGAGAATAACAATGGCAGTCGTGGTAGAGCTCCAAAATCACTCAGCCAGTGCAGCATATACATACGTTAAATGAGGCAGAGACCTGGTATGCTCTGTCTGCAGTCAGACAGCTCAGCTTCGGAAATATTCTCTCATTTAATCTAATCCTGAAACAACTTCTACAGCATCGTTACCATCAATCGACAACTAAGCAACATTGCACTCCAAACTCACCATCTGTTGGACTTGCTTGTTGAGCTCTGAGAGGCCACTGAGACTGGAACAGAAAGGCAGGATATATGAAGATAAGCAATCTGAAAAACTAAGACTGCTCTGATCTAAATGACTTCACAGAACTTGCCGAGTACACAGACACACGAACAGAAGAAAAGCAGTCCCTTAAGCTAGCCTTGAGGTAGCTATGGGTATGAAGTGTTAGCGACTTCATTTTCTTAGCCTCGGCATTTGAGGGCGGATGGCCAGTCATCTCCCTTGCCGGTTCATCTTTCCACTGACAGAGTACGGTCAGTGTACTCGTTCTAGCGGAGTTGGCAAGGGGTGCAGATGGAGCAGAAATCTCGCACAGATGTCTGCCCTGGCAGGGATTTGAACGCCCGCCCTCTCTACTGACAGTTGTGCCTGATAACCACTATACACTATCGTGCATCCCACACAGACAGAATTTAACAGGTGGCAAATTACAGACCACAGGGCCAGGGATGACACAGCTGATGGAACAGGATGACTGAAGAAAGACATCTTGTGATAGCAACTGCAAGATTGAAACGAACCTAGTCTATTGTACTGTGGTTTTTAAAATTTAAAACAACCCTAAACGAATGTGGTTTTTAATGGACTACGACGTCACGTGACAATGTACATTTCGATTATCAAGCAAATATTTACACGACGCTTCCTGAACGAATAGATAGGACTCGGAACAACGGATCGTTGCTTTATCTGCAAACTCAGGTAATAAAAATAATAGCAGAAGAACGGATCCCTTAAGCAGCCATGGGTTATGCAGTGCCGGCGATTTCAGTTTCTAAGCCTCGGCAGGCACTAAACGTCTGGTGCTCAGTTGCCCATCCACCCACCCATCCACCCACCCACCCGGTGGGTGGGTGGATGGGTGGGTGGTCCGTCCTCTCCCTCATCGCCTGTTCTTCCCACAAACTGTGTACACTTGGTGAAAGGAAGGAGGACTGACGCATGTGTGACCGAAAAAAACGTTGCAATACGAATGTTAGCAAATACGCTAGTAACTCTTTCTTCCTTATATAACATGGGTTTTGGTCAAAGGTAGGGAAGCATCTGATGGAACGGAGTATGGAAACTGCAACAGAAGTAGGAGTGCAGACGTTGGGACGAACAGGAGGAAAGACGCGAAGGAGGGAACATGAGAAAGAAGAGGAGGAGGATGAAGAAGATAATAGGAAAAATTTACCCAGTGTTTTTCTCTTGGTGTGATGCACTAATGTTGTGCAGTCTGTGAAATAGAACTTCTACAACAGGCGCTATGACATTATTTACCAATTACGATTTGAAGAGATACTGGCACCTGTCTCATACACCAAAGCTCCTTGGGTTTATTCCTTCACTTTGACGGTCTGAGCACCAAGCACAACTGACAAGAAATGGGCAACTCCCTACACGACACGGATTACATGAAGCGGTGAGAAGTAATTGTAATTGTAACTCAACATTTATAAAAGCACCACTCGGCAATTCTAAGCTGCTCTCGGTCCAAGTGCTATCACTAACAAATAAAATGGTCTTCAGGCATTTCCGGAACAGGAGAAGAGAAAGGCTGAGAAGATGGAATGAGCAATTATAAGAAGCCACAGAAATGAGCAAAAACGTTTAACTGAAATTTATACTTCCTCTATAAAAGACGAAACAACACCTGTATATGTAAACTGACAATTACATCAACAGAACATTGAAACATAAATGGAGTCAGATGGTTTCCAATGATCATCACATTTGAGGACACACCGAAGAGACACTATAGCACAAATCTGTTTAAAAGAACTTTAGGCTTCTAAAAGGTGTCGTAAATGTTCCGAGCAATACATCACAAGACCTATACGCATACGCTCCGTTCAAATGCAAAGCCCTCCACAGATAAGTCATCGCCCTATGGCATCTCCTCCTATCAGCCGAGATCTACAGATCCCTCACGCCACCCAGCACCACTTGCCTGACGATGGCAAGTACACAACCGGTGTCATAGCTCTACCCATTCCCCAAATACTCCAACCACAGTTTGCAATCACGCCATGTTTTTACAGCCAACCCAATCAGGCTATATTAATTACGCAGCACACAATTTCCGTCCTTCCCACAAGTACCACGTGATTTCATAACGCCCAGTCTAACTTAACCAGCGTTTTGCTAAAAACTCTTATCAAATAGCAGCCGACTGATTGATTCTAACATTAAAAAACAAGTAAGAATCAACAACTGAAAGCCGTCTGGACCATTTCCATTGATGTGAATAAGAAAGGGCAAATCCCCATAACAACCTGGATGATAAATGCAAATGTAAATCTTCGAAATTTCTCAGCGCCACACAAAAGCCACGTCAGGGAGACCCGATGATTCACCGGCGCCATATCAAATCAAGTCCGCAATAGCCAGGCTGCTTTGTCCGTTCCGGTGCCAGGTCAGAATCCGGGAAGGTGAAGCCAAAGAGACAGCATGGTACTTCGGTGGAAATCGTTGATGATGGTGGTCGGGTGATGACACGTAGGAGTTGAATCCAACCAAAATAACGCTGTCATATCGCACAAAATATATCAGCACAGGGCCAAAAAGTGGTGATGACAAAAAGCGGTCATGACCGAACACCATCGTCACAAAACAAAGCGCTCTACATCATCATTCCATTCCATTTCTAGTCAGTTCCAAAGCCTTTCCCGTGCTTAACCGAAACCTTGTGGTTGTGCAAAGCCAGACAATTCCAATTCCATCGCCCGCAATACACAGTCTATCCTTCTAAGCGCTGCCTGAAACTACTCTCTGCCTTCATAGACTTCCTGTGTCGATAGGCACCCAGCAGGAAGAGCCTGGCAGACGCAACCTCCTTCCATCCTTCTACATCAGCCTCCGTAGCAATAACAAACCGAAGGCACTGGATGTGAGGGGCAGGCAAACATACAGAGATGCGAGTCACGACACGCTGCCTGCTTTCGGCCTCCTATGCATAAGTCGGCCATTATTATCCATCCATCTGTTCTAATCTGCATTCCAAATGAAGCAGCACGGCTCCATCTCGCAGACAATGACTGGCACCGATCCAACTTGCAGCAATAGCAGCAGCAGCAGCAGCAGCAGCAGCAGCAGCAGCAGCAGCAAGCACCACGGGCACTTGCTGCGTCATCAGCACCAACAGCAGACTTTAGCAATGGGCATCTTCAAATGCAATCCATCTATTCACCCAATGCATTCACTGCACCCAATAAACACACACCCATACTATATCTCCATCTACCAAAACAATCAATCATCCATCCATCCATCCATCCATCCATCCATCCATCCATTCATCCATCCAATCAATCATCCAATCAATCATCCATCTTCAAATCCCATCCATCTAGTCAACTAATGCATTAACTGCACCGAACACACACATCCATACTATATCTCCATCCCCAAAAATAAGACCCATTTACACATCCATCCAACCAACATTCAATCATCCGTCCGTCCATCCATCCATCCATTTCTTCAGCTAAGCCTTTGGTGGTCCAACACACCAAAGCACCTGCCCATCCAACCATCCATTCACACATCCGTTTTCACTCATATGTTCAGTGCTTTCATCCATCCAATTCATTCACTCCAATCCATCCAATGCATCTGGCAATTCATCCAGTAAACTCAACACATCCGTCCATCCAGCCATTCATCGATTCACCAATTCATTCACCAATCACATCCATCCATTCAAATAAATCAAACATCCATTCGTTCAACCCAATCGTTCAACCAACAAGCCTAGTACATCCATCCATCCATTCACTCCACACATTCATCTCCATACATCCATCCCAACAACCCATCCACTGCATTAATCCATCTCACTCACTCATTCATCTCCATACATCCATCCCAACAACCCATTCACTGCATTAATCCATCTCACTCACTCATTCATCTCCATACATCCATCCCAACAACCCATTCACTGCATTAATCCATCTCACTCACTCATTCATCTCCATACATCCATCCCAACAACCCATTCACTGCATTAATCCATCTCACTCACTCATTCATCTCCATACATCCATCCCAACAACCCATCCACTGCATTAATCCATCTCACTCACTCATTCATCTCCATACATCCATCCCAACAACCCATTCACTGCATTAATCCATCTCACTCATTCATCTCCATACATCCATCCCAACAACCCATTCACTGCATTAATCCATCTCACTCACTCATTCATCTCCATACATCCATCCCAACAACCCATCCACTGCATTAATCCATCTCACTCACTCATTCATCTCCATACATCCATCCCAACAACCCATTCACTGCATTAATCCATCTCACTCACTCATTCATCTCCATACATCCATCCCAACAACCCATCCACTGCATTAATCCATCTCACTCACTCATTCATCTCCATACATCCATCCCAACAACCCATCCACTGCATTAATCCATCTCACTCACTCATTCATCTCCATACATCCATCCAAATCCAGCCAACTACCCACCTCAACCCAATCATCCAACAAACCCGTCCGCCCATTCGTCCGTCCTTCCGTTCATCCACCTACACCATCCCAACCCTTTTCCTAGATACCGAGCAACGGCCTTGCGGAAGTGCATCACAGCGCCGACCCGGAATAAATTATGTTCATCGCAGCAGACCGCCTAAACAGTCCCACCGTAAAAAGCCAACCGGCGGCTATCCGATGCAGGATGGGGATCGATCGATCCGAGACCGGGGCTGCAATGCCAGCCTCTGTAGCAGCAACGCAACACAGCGAGTGGAGGAGCATCTCATCACGTCTGCCGCTGATGCACGACGCGGTCGGTCATCTGCGAATTCCTAGCCTTGGAAAACGATGTATACAGACGAAGGAAAAGCGGAAAGGAAGAGCTAAACGGAGAAGACGAGGAGGAGGAGGCCAACGTACGCGCGTAACATCTGATTTTGTGAGCAACTGCGCGTTGCTAGGCAAGGGCTTGTAGGGATGTTGCGACACAGCCTATCTGAATCAGCGCTATGGATTTTTCTCGGTTGTTTCTGGTGGTGAATGAGATTGGAGAAGAAGAAGAGTCGACGGGAAATGGTCGATAGTCCGATTCTACGTCTGGACGTCACGTCGAATTTTAATGTCTTGCAGTCTTCAGAATTTGCAGTTCAATGCCTGCACCTTGTACCTATACTGCCTTCTCTCACGATCTGTTTAGAGTTTTGGTTTCTGAGTCAAAGTTTACGATTACAGGTATGAGATTCGAACGAGAACATCAAAGAAGATTCTGGAACGAACTCCGACTGCAATTGGTGCAGAAGACGTGACAGATTGATGGTTTCCGAGGATATGACGATCTCAGAAGAGACAACAAAATAGAGTTTGATTCTTAGGTTGCTAAGCATGCTTATGACAGCCACGGTTCAGCTCAAGTTGTTACTCCGTGGCTAATCATCCTTAATACTACATTTGTATTACCTGACATTTATACAGAACTTCTCCAAATGAACTCCTCAGATGATAATTGTCCTTTGGATTATAAGGTTAAGAATGGTAAGGTAGAGTAGAGCAAAAGAGTCAATCACTCACAATCTGTTTTGATCAATAATGCTCAATTATGATTATTATTATTATTATTATTAATATTTTTATAAACATTTTAACGCACACAAAGTCACACAGAAAGTGCAGTTAGATATCCAGATGTTTGAAGGCCAATGAGAAACAGAATATGATCCTCATTATGTAGTTTGAATACTAGGGCCAAGAACTTATCAAGCACTACTGTTTTAATGCTCAATGTAGTGTTTCCCAATCTGGTTGTCACAGCACCCAAGGGTGCCAGAAACCTGTTCTAGGATACCATGACGGGATATTTTTAGCTCAGCTTTTTCTGTCAAAACATGTGAAAAACTACTGGTCATCACTGTTGACATACACCTATAACTATTTTCTAAAACTTACAGTAGTGAAGAGATAGTCGCAACATTGAGGCTGAATACAAGGACCATTGTTCGTCATTAATATAAAGAACTAACTGGAAGAAAAATAACTGAAATTAAGGCCTGGTGTAATTGACTGAATGACTTTTAGTAGGGAAGCCTTGCTCTTGAAAAAGTTGGGAACCACTGGCTCACGGCATCAGGCAACGATCATTGCTATGCAAAAGTAGATTCCAGGTAAGTCTCGTTGAAAGCCAAGAGGAAAACTCACAAAAAACATCAACATGTATTACTGAGGAAATGACTCCAGGAGGAGAAGCATTTTCAGTTGAGATCTGGAAGCCAGTGGAGACTCTGCACAGAGCAGTGTTGCCAGAAGAGGGTTCCAGATCCTATGGCGGCTGGTTACAAGGTTGTAGGATCTTTGACTGAAGCACATATGTGACACAACCACCACCAAGAAACCTTCGTCCAATTAGACGTGAATCACGTGATCATGCCTATGTGACTGGCCTGTGCTTTTGGTGTGGCTGGCTCATGCTTTTCATTTGACTGGCTAATGCCTTGGTGTAAATGACCCATGCTTTTGGTGTGACTAGCTCGTTCTTTTAGTGTGACTGACTCTTGCTTTTGGCATGACTGCTTTGGTGAGACTGGCTCTGCTTCTTGTGTGACTAGCTCATTCTTCTGGTGTGACTGTCTGACGTTGTTAGAATGACGTCCAATGCATCTGTTTGACTATAAAGATTTTGGATGCATTGAAGTGCAAAAGAGTATTTTTCAGCAGATAGCATTCTCTGAGACATGTTGATATTATCTGATATAACGTCGACACCACATCGAAAACAACTTATTTCAAAAATATCTTAAACAGCGAACCGCATATTTGCAGGCCGAGATATTTGTGACTGATGAGTGCTTTTTAAAAATTTTCCAATCTCCTTTTCCGAATGCAAGCGAGAAAGTCGTCGGATGCTGTGACGCTCAACGCAAACAAGTCAGGCGAGAACGTCATTAATAACGACGTGTCTCATTCTGAGATGATTTACTCTGCACCTGTTTTTGCTCATCCCTTACTGATGAAGCAACCATTCTTGGACAACAACATTCTCAAAAACTACCGGGATCGCTAATATTAATAATAATAAAAATAATAATAATAAAATACTAAGAATATAATAATAATATATAATAATACCAATAATATATAATAAAATAATAATATCCTACCCCATGAAGTCAGTGTCCAATATCAATATGTGAAACTGTATTGTGACGGTAGTGTCTGGTCACAACCACTTTAAAAAGTGGTGGTGACAGTCACCACCACTTTTTAGCCCTGCGCTGAAATATTCTTCGAGCAGGACAGCACTATTCGGTTTGAAGCAAGTTCAAGCGATTAACGGCCGCGTATTCCTGCATGCTTAACTATCTCTCTGGCAAATCGGACTCGGACCCTCACTGGACATCGATCTCTCGACAACCACTCTGATACGCTCATGAATAACCTGGTGCTCTGCGCTTAGCTTTAAAGTAGTTACGATTAAAAAGTTACGCAATGCTGATAGCTGCCTTCAAATTAACTTACTTATCTTATGATGCATACACTGATGATGTGATCCATCCAGTTGTAGTTGACAGTATCACGTCAAGTTCATGAGAAGGAAGAAAGGAGGGAGAGGGGGGAGGTAGAATGGGATTGGTCAACAGTATGGGTCCTATAGTTCAGTGGTTCCCAAACTTCTCTGGGTCGCGACCCACTTCTGAATATCTTGGCAGTCTCGGCACCTACTGTGTAAAATTAAGCATTGTGTACTAAAATTTGCTTCGTAAAATTATATCGAAATATGCGGATTTACGTACAGCATTAGAAATTTAAGCATGTAAAGGAAACTTAGGTAAAAAGTTAAAAACAGTTCACAGTTTATTGAAATCCAGCTAATTATAGCCAAATCATAGCCAGATGTTGTTGCTGCAAAAAAAGTTTCTTGAAAAAATTTGGCGACCCACTTGCCAGAGCTTCGCGACCCACTTTTGGGTCGCGACCCACAGTTTGGGAAACACTGCTATAGTTCACATATTTATTTATTATTTATTTACTACGTACTTATTTAACTTGTGCAAAGTCACAAAGAAATGTGAATCTGAGGTGTGGTCTCCAGGTGAAGAGCAGTTAGATATCCTGATGCTTGACAGCCAATGAGAAAGAGTGAGTTTTGAGGCATTTCTTGAAAGAAGAAGAAGTCCAGCAACAGATAAACATTGGTAGTTGATTTCATTCCTTGGGGTCTGCAACACGAAATGAAGAGCCTATGGCAGTGCTAGGTTCAACCAAAAGACCCATAACCAAAGGCTGTAGACTGATACGTTCATGGCAATGCTGGCAGGTTGTGTAACAAGCCACTACATGCTTCAGAATTGTCAACGTGAAATATCCCATCAGATCGCGAATTAACGACCACCACACACTTTTACTTTCCCGAACATGTTGAACCGCGATCTTTAGAACGAGATGTTCTTGAGATCTTGTAGGCAACAGTGAAACAAAACAAACCCTCTTGGAGCACAGGAGACTACGTGGTCGAGAGAGAAGTACGTGGCCTAGAGTTGCCAAGTAGTCGATAAGTAGTAGTACATGTAGCAATAATATCAAATGCTTTACGACATCTTATGACTGCCACGGTCACGTCGGTCAGGGACATCGCTCTTAAGCTGACTCATTCCGAGAGTGGCAGTATAAATTTCGGTCTGAACGTGTACAGCTTCGAGGTGAACCTGGATGAGAACGCTCCTATAAATCAAGGTAGAGAAAACCACAACAGATCAGTGGTTGTGCACTTGTGAAGTACTTTAAAGGCACTAAATCCAGTGCCTTCAGACATAAATACTAGGCCAGTAGAAATTCACGAAGTCACGGAAGTCACGAATTCCGTGATTTTCGGCACTTGCCATGAATTTCCCCAAATGCCGTGAATTGCCGTGATTTTGGGCAAATTTAGTTAAATTAATGTAACAATACATTCAGAACAGATATGTTTTGCAACGTAACAATTTGCTTTGTGATCTATGTTATTCATATGGTTAGGTATATCTTAGTAAATACAAACGTCATCTGATGCAGGACATTTACACTGACATTTTCTGTGGCATTATACATAACGATGGCGTCGTTTCATTGCTATTTGCATTGTTGTTCAGTGGGATCATCGTAAATAAAAGCGCGATCTCATGCTGTGAATTTGCCGTGATTTCGCCCATTTTTACAAAATCCTACCGTGTCAGACTTTTAAACTCTTTTGCCATGAATTTCTACTAACCCTAATAAATACATACATCCACATATTGCTGGCACATCGTGCTTTCTCCTGGAGCACATTCTACCATTAAACATACAAACCACACAGACAGTTCATGAAACATTCTCAAGCCTCCTTGAGACGAACCTTTCAGATCTGTTAGACACACACATCTACCATCTCTACCATCCACTCTTAGCACATCTTTCAGATACTGACCTGATTACAGCTTGGTTTTGGTGTGCCATCAGTTGATGTCTTGTGCATTAGACACAGGTGCAATAGAAGTTACTAATTACAATTACAATGGCACAGAGGTGGGAGGCCTTTCCAAAGTGGAAAGCTGTAATGACCGAGTCCTCTGAGAAATCTAGTGGATCGACTGCGACGTTGGACTACAGTCTTCGATCTTACTTTTAGGAACCATCGATCATGGCACAGGTCAGGCAATATTAGAGGAAAGCTAAACAACGGAAGCCATCAGGTAAGATGAGATTAAATGACAGATGGGCAAAAGAAAACGATCTATCACTTGGAACACATACATACCACACACTCAAATACATACATACATCCTCACATACATACAAACTTACATACAAAATACATACATATAAACACATATATATGCACACATATAGTTTTTATATACACACAAACATACATACATATACATACACAAAACGACATACACCTAGAGGGCAAAATGGTAACCTTTGCTTCACACTAAACAAAGAAAGAGAAAATAAAAGAGACCCTCAACCATTGATATAATGAAACACACTCTCTACTACCACAACTACTAGCAAATTAGCAGACACGCAATCAAGCACAGAGGCTAAAATAGGACAACTAAACAAGGAATCAAATGAAAGAAAGACAAAATGACCTAACCTAGTGATTATAGTCTAGCGGTTAGCATACTGGACTGTCAGTCGATGTTGGGGGTTCAAATCCCCGCCAGGGCAGAAATTTGGTTCGAGATTTCTGCTCCACCTGCGCCCGGTAACCAACTCAGCTATAACGAGTAAACTGACCGTAGGCTTTCCGTGGGAAGATGAGACGGCAAAGGAGAGACTGGCCACCTGTCCTCATATGCCAAGGCTACGACACTTCATACTCATGACTGCCTCCAAGGCTACATTAAGGGACTGCTCTTCTTCTTCTAGATGCATACGTATACAAGTATTTTTCAGCGGCAAACCCTCGCCAGCAGACAAGGAAGAATTGATTGGGATTACCCATGTAGCTTACCGGTCAATGGAGATGTCAATCGATCATCCCTAACATCGACATCTTTTTAAAATCGATTATTGCCCATGCGCAATCACAATCGTAAAGCAAGCCACAAAATGTAACGTGACAGCAGCTTTGCTGGCAACTGAAACAACGTCTGAGTCATCATCAGACGGAGGAGGTTGATCGGTACAAGATGCGTTGTAAAGAAATATTGTCACTCTACTCAACTAAGAGTGGTTTCTAACTTCCCTTCTTTACTTATCCCACCTTGACAGAAGAAGACTGGTTCCTTTGGCAAGCCTAAGAGGCAGCTATGGTATGAAGTGTTAGCGACTTCATCTTTCTTAGCCTCGGCATATGAGGGTGGGTGACAGGTTCTCCCCTATGCCGTCACTTCTTTCCACCGACAGTGTACAGTCAGTGTACTCATTACAACTGAGTTGGTTAGAGGTTGCAAGTGGAACAGAAACCTTCAAACAAATTTCTACCCTGGGGATGATTTGAACCCCCGCCCTTTCGGTTGGCAGGCGAACCACTAGACTTTCCCACTCCCCTAAACAAAGATAAAGAGGACATAATCAGTCTGGCAAGCACAAGTTGGTCATTATTTCAGAAAAACACTCGTATCTCTTCCAAATAAACGGACAGCCAAGCTTAGGACAAGTGATTAGAGGAAGTCTTACAAAATGAACTTTCTAATCTTGCAAAAACAAGTACAAGCGAGAAAGCAAAGGGAGGTCTTATAATGGAACTCCATGTAACACGTAACGGACCAGGACCAGGAACGATCAGTGTCGGGTTAAATTTCAACTGTACGCAAATATTATTTCTCACGCTTCCGATGCCACGTGCAATCGAAGTTCATCACAGCGTACGTCTCCGTCGACCGGTTCAACACGCTCGTTCATGCTCCTGCGTCACTTGAAGCATGTGTCAGGACTGTCAGGGTGCACTGGGTAACATTTGCCTCTCCCCTCCGCGTCTTAAGTTCAAAAACCCGGTGCATTAACTGACAAATCACTGTCTAGCCGTGTTTAACCTCTGGCATTTCTTCGAGACTGTATGTATGTATGTATGGAAGCGCTGACCTAAATTACACATATTGTGGGATGTCTGTCACGATTCAACCGAGTTCCACCTGTGAAAACAGAAGAAATCCAACAGCTTCGTATGATGACCGCCGTGCGCTATCAAGCGACGTAACTGGATTTGGACTCGGGACACTCCTCAAACAGTCCCACGTTACAGTTGCATCAAACATCTAAACGCAATAGTTCACAAATTCTCAATTATGAATACAGTACAAACAATTGCAATTTGAAATTTGCTCTCCTATACCAAAGTTCAGAACCTTAGCTTAGGAACTGCTCAGCATAGTTAACGTGCTTACATATACGTCATGATATGTTTACATGCACTTCCATACATAAATATTTATGTACACACATACATGCAAACGGTTACGTACACACACATATAGAAGAAGAAGAGCAATCCTTTAATCTAGCCTCAACAGGCATCCATAGGTATGAAATCCTAGCAACTTACTTTTTCTCAGCCTCCGCAAATGAGGGCAGGTGGCCAGTCCTCTTCCTTGCCGTCTCATCTTCCCACTGGCAGTCGGTGTATTGTACTTGCTATAGCCGAGTTGGCTATTGGGCACTTGTAAGTGCAGCCAAATCTCTCGACCAGTTTCTGCCTTGGCGGAGGTTTGAACCCCTGACCTCTCGAGTGTCAGTCCCGCACGCTAACCACCATAGACCATCGCACACACCTTACATACGCATATTATTCCAAACAGACTCATAAATTCTACACACCATTAGCTGCCATTCCATCTTGTAACATGCAGGGTTCTGCCTGTGCATGATTGATTGAATAAACGACTACTCAAAGAAACAGTCGCTCTCACTGAAAATCATGCGAACAGATCCCAGCCAATCTCATGAAAACCTACTTGTTGACAAGCAGTATGAGACTGCAGTAAAATGGTAATGGTAATTGAAAATTTATATAGCGCCTCTTCAAGAGTCATAACGGCGTCTAGTTCCCGCACTTTACCCGGCCTCGCTTCAAACGCAGTACACAAATTCACATTAACTACCGCCTTTCTCAGAAAGAAAATCATTGGAAACAGGCCAACAGTTCCGCTTCTCGCGATGGGGTGGGTGGGGGAGGGGGCAGGGGAGTGGCGTTTGGTTGGACCCTTTGGGGCTGATCTCCCGACCTTCGCATCAATCACGACCGTGTAATTTAAGACAGACGGTTGCTAACGGTGTTAATTGGGCTGCACGTCGGGTCCAATAACCCGCTTCAATTCAAATTGAATGCGAAAACGTCAGCAATGTCTCCTCAGAGGAGAAATGCAAGCACACACACATACCAGACGGTTGTTCGAACGCGAATGGTATGTGGCTATATGGCTGACTCGTTTCTTCTGTTTGGGATTTTATATCAAGTGGGACCTAATACTCATGTTTACGACTCACAAGACAAAGGTCGTCGCTAAGTTCAACTGTATTTTTATGTGTGTCAACCGCTCAGTCATTCACCGCAAGGGAACAGTTTTTTTAACGCGCTAAGTAAGTAGGTACGTAGGTACTAGGTAGGTAAGTAAGTAGGTAGGTAAGTAATTAAGTAGGTAGGTAAGTATATTCTTTATTAGCCAATTGCTAATCGCACGTTGGTGTACAGACATCTCATAAACACAGTAAAAAATTATACAACATCCTAACAATATTTTGAGCATCAGGCTGTCATCTAGGGGAATTACAGTCATAGGAATGGGTTTTTACACTCTTCTAAATTTAGTAGACATTTCTTCCTATTCTGCCAGAGGCTTGAAGAAAATTCAAATGACACGGTTTTACTGAACCGCTGCCTTTACTGATCAGCAAACTCACTTTGTCCCCACTGTCTTCCAATATTCAGAGGAGATTAGAACTTGGAATGCGGTAATACAATTAACTGAACTGCTTCACTACTGCTGAGTGAACACTACACACTTCAACTTGAGATCATCGTGCCTTCTCATGCATTGGACCATCTTCGTGGCACAGTCTTCCATTGCATTTATGTTCTGTTGCATTCAGCTCTGTGCAGCAAACATTCTCAAACTGACTTATGTTGCACGTGTTTCAATCGATCAGTCAGATAGCCATCTGTGCAGTGCTGTTGTGAGGTACTTTTTATATGGCGCTATATTAAGTATCTAGATACATACATACATACTACCTGTGGTAGGTTCAAGCATTTAATAAAAGAGTACGAATTAAATTGTATTACCGCGTGTCGAGTTCTAAGCTCTTATAAATATTGGAGACAGTTGGGACACCCCTACGGCCAATTTCCTTATATCACCCTTTGCCGACCAATAAAAATCCTTATAAAGAGCACACCTACTTATTCTGAACTCCATAGTCTCTCCTTACATCGGTCCCCCTATTCTGCGATGTATATATACGGGTATGGTCTTTTGGTTGAACCACTGTATTGTACTGTATCATATTGTAAGACGAATAAGTATGAACAACAATGAGACCATGAGGAAAGCATACTAGTCTCACGGATAAAACACTTTCACGTGCACAAATAAGAAACAGAAAAAGACGAAGAAAAAGATTTCCAGTGGAAATTTCGAACGAACGGAGCAACAGAGCAGCCAGCAATGAACTCCAAGAAATGGCAGCCACCTAACTACAATCGCAGTGGCAGCTGAAATATAGAACCAGCACCACGTGACAATGGAACCAACTGGCTTCTAAACAAGTGACAATGGAATAAAAGAACTGGCAATCGCACAAAAGATATGGCAACTGAAGAAAAGATTCAGCAAAATAATAAAACAAACGCAACGTAATCAGAGATGTGGCAGTCGAAAAAGGATTAATATTCATGATAATGCTAAAAAAAAGAAACCAGACTGCCGCAAAGAAGAAACAATGAAGATGATAACAGCACTCGAATAAAAGATACAGTAATGGAAGACAAGGAAATCAATTGCAAGTAAATCTGGACGGAAGGAAGAACCAAACGCAGACTAAACAAAACGTCAGTCGAGAAATAGAATGGAAATGAAAGGAATTGGTTGGTAATGGAATGGAACAGAGCCATTTGATGACCACAACCAAAATCACCACACTCAGCAGAAACAACAGATATTGTTAAATTGGTGTCATTTAACATGGAGCTACTGAAAACGTGGTCCACAAGTGATTGGTTACCAGTCCGTGAGTGACTGGTTACCGGTCTGTGAGCGATTGGTTAACTTACCGGGAGTGATTGGTTACCGGGCCACAAAATGATAACCGGAATCGTAATTTTCCTAGTAGGCCTACCCAAGTAAATTTTGAAATTGTATACAATATATAATGTAAAACGTAAAAAAATGAGAACACAACACAGTGTTCATAATTTTATATGATAACAGTTTAAACATACAAGAGCAACAGATATAGAGTTTTGATGAACAGTAACAACATTATGAAACTGAAATTTTAATTACAACATGTCACATATTCATTCATTCATTCATAACGGACATTTATATAGCGCCTCTTCCAGTAGAACTAGTCAGAGGTGCTCCTGACTCCAGCACGGCTGAATAGAGCGATCTTAAGGCGAAAAAAGAACATTGAAGAAAAGGTTGTGGGGAACAAATGGAAGGCTAGGGGAAGGCTATTCCAGGTTACAGGGCTCACCACCGAGAAAGCGTGATGCTGACTGGTAAAGATACGGGCAAAAGGAACAGACAAGCGAAGGAATCGAGAGCCCCCCGTGTGCTAAGAACAGGGCGGCAGAGCTCGCGGAGATAGAGCGGAGCAAGGTCCAGCAAGCAGCGCCAGACTAGGGCAGCCAACCTATACGTGATATGCTACTCAAGAGGGAGCCAGTGGAGAACATCACACATGTAGCTCGAGACATGGTGAAATCTGTAATATGTAATCTGATGTTGAAAAGAACGGTCCATGGAAATGCTCGCAAAACAATTACTAGCACCAGAAAGTTTGAGAAGCACTTTCTCAACATACTGCAGTTGGCCCCACTGAAAGAGAAAGGAGGTTCATTGTGCTAATTCCAAAAGGCAGCCTACTCTTTCACTTTCAGCCTACCCTAACCCTTTGAACTCTTTTCCCCACACATACACACCATCGATCCCTACCACCTACGCAAACTCATACAATTCATGCTCTCAGTAGAGTACTGGTAGTTTAGGAACACAGCCGACTAGGAACATTTTCTTTCCTTTAATCTTGCACGGAGTTTATTTTATGATAATATTGTTATGCGTTTATTAAGCACCACTATCTAATGACAAATCATCAATCGATGGTGCTGAGCAATTGCAAGTGAAGGACTTGTGCAAGGTCCCTAGACAGTAACTGTCACCGAGGAGGCTCAAACCCCTACTCTCTGCGTTACAGGGTGAGAGCTGTAACCAAGCAGCCACCGTGTTGTATGATATGATCAAATGATGACAGTGTAAAAAAATACCTTTATATTTCAAACACCAGTCCTGTTTGGCAATGGTAGTTCCTCTAAGTTCCTAAATCCTCATTTCAATACTGTCAACGCCCACAACCATTTCTCTGTCATCAGCCACATACACTCTTTGCTAACCTACTTCCAACTGACATTCTAATTTCACTTACGTGTCACGCTTCAGCTGCTTCGCTACACAGTTTCATCTGACTGCCTTCCTCACACACTCTGACTCACAACGGTCTTTTCTGATAAGGTAGTAAACACAGCTCAGACCCAATCGATATCAAGCCTCCCTGTGGACTTCGACATGTGCTAAATATAGAAAGATGACACCATCGAGCACCCCCACGCCCATCTCCCATAACGTAGTAAACAAGTTGTTCTGTAAACATTCACCTCATCCGGTATATTAGTCTCAGGGGATAGAACATAATCCCGGAGGCTGGTATTTCCGCGGTCTGGGGCCATATTGGCTGGGTTCCGAGGCTGCTCTATCAGCTAGACGAGACTAAAGGAAAAAACACACCGTGGAAAGCCGATATTTGAGCCATACGAGTTCAACAGTTTAGGACTTCCTGTTTAGCTTCGACAGCCATTAGGGTATTGCCTTTTGGAGACCCTCTTTCGCAGACGTTATAGCGTGTGCAGCATACATACTGTTGCCTGTCGTCTGCTCTGGCCTAGATGACGGACAGGTGTTTAGTCACTTAGGCGGGAAAAAGACCGTTCCTCATTGGCGTTGTGTGACAGTACGCCATGAAGTTTGCTGTCTCTCGGTTCGTAAGCGCTGTTTTTAACTCCGCCACTGGTTGTACGTACTGCGGTAGTGCCAGTCCCACGCCTCTATAGAGGAGGGAGACGTTTTTGTAATGACACAGCGTCGTTAATCGTAATCGTAAACTCCAAATTCCTTTGGCGCTACTCTAAGCGCTAAGCGCAGGGCACCATCTTATTCACGAGCCAGCCATCTTCCTTGCCGTCTGATCTTCCACCGACAGTGTACGGCTCTCACTATAGCCGATTTGGATGCGTGGCAACATGTGGAGCTCAAATCGTGCAAAACATTATCTGCCCTTGTGGGTAATTGAACCCCTAACCTCTCTGTTGACAGTCCAGAGCGCTTACCACTAGACTATTACGAAATCTAGGCCATTGGAGCAGTCGCTATTTATAAATCAGTCACCATGACAACACGAAATCAGACACCCTATGCTCTGAAACACAGACAGAAGCAGGCTCACACAGACACCAACACAGCAATACATAAGCACATGCATACATACACACACGCGCTCGCACACACACACACACTCACACACACACACACACACACACACACACACACACACACACACACACACACACACACACACACACACACACAGGCAATCGGAGAGAGCACGGTTTCTTGTTTCTCAATATCTCCTTAGAAGGAAGAAAAACCGCACATGGCTTAGCTGAACCAACATCTTTTTTAGTTCAGCTTAATCTCTGCCCACGGCCTGGTCTGACGTCAGTCCAGCAAGTCATCAAGAATCATACAGGTAACAAGCTACAGGTAAAATAGGCTTTCCTAAAAATAAATACACAGGTAACAACAGGTAGGTAAGCCAATACAATCAACACTAATCAGACGTGTAAATAGCCTTCCCCAGGGAACCAAGAATAGTAACAAGAATGAGAACATTATGTGCAGCATTGACGAAAAGAACCTTTACAACTCAGGCAAATGCCCTTCCTCACGTCATAAAACTATGATAAGCAAAAGAACACAGGTAAGAACCACGAAGAACCTAGATGACAAGAACGTTACAACACAGGTAAATGGCCTTCGTTACAGGTAACATAATTATGGTAAGCACGAGAACACAGGCAAGAAGAATTGTAATTCTAATTAGTAACTTATATTGCGCCAGTGTCTAATGCACAAGGCATCAACCGATGGCACACCAAAACCAAGCCGTAATCAGGTCAACACTACAGGTAAATAGCCTTCCCTGCAGGTAAAGTGTTACAAGCATCAGAACAAACAAAGGCAAGAACATACAGGTAAAGTTACAGGTACAAAGAAAGGTGTTTCTTCAACTGTGCTGAAGGTTGCAGGTTGGATATGGTTAAACAAGAGAAAATATGTGTCCAAGTATTTGAACATACCTGTGGCACTATCTCAACATACCTACATACGACAACAAGAGTCTACAAGCTACGACAGGTAGAATACCTGCTGAGACATAATGAGATGCCCACAGGTAGAAACAAGAAACCAAACGGTTGTTGCGGACCTCATTAGCACAAAACAAACCGGCTTTAGAAATTTGGAGGTTACGATGCTACGCCTTCTCCTTCAATATGCCGTATCCATCCACCACCATCCAGTCCAGCATCCATCTACGTCACGGGAGCCAACCCAATGCGTGCCCTGACTTGCGTGCATACAAACATTTTGGGCACATAGAATTCAGAGCGTCCCCCAGAATTTCAAACTTCGAAATATACGATCACTCTAGAAAACCTCATTTTCTTTAATAAAGGATTTCACTTTAACACCGTTCTAAAAGCATCTTTAAAATAATGTCTTTTATTTCATTTGTTACGCTTTGTTAATTACAACCTAAATGAGAAAAATGATTACATACTGTGCAAAATTCCGAGGGCCCCAGAGGGTATTTTTCAAAATGACTTAGCAACACTTTTGGCACGTACCCCTAAAAGGTCCGCCACCCCTGATCTAGAGCTACCTCCTCCCTTCTTCCCCCCCATGATAGTTCTCAGCAGGGAATCCCCTCTCAGTATGTGAATAATCTACTTTTTCAGTCCTTCTCTGATAGGAGGCATTACTAAAAGTAATGGTACTTTATTTAATTAATTTAAAGCACTTGTCACCCACACAAGGTAGTCAATCAGAGGTTGGTTTACGCAGCAATTAACTCAATTGGGTTCGGATTACTTCACTGCAAATTGCCGTCTGCTTTAGAGGTCTCTCAAGTTAGAAAACTCATTTCGGAGAGAACTTGACCCGAAATATATCACCACTCGTAGGTTTTTACAACATAAATTACCCGGATCATAAAGTAATTGTCTAGAAAATTGCCAATGTGGTTCGGTAATTTCGACCAACATGATTTTCACCTACTGCCGGTTATCCTTAATATCCAAAAATTGTCAGTAAATATGTACTCCAAACTTCCAAAATCTAGGAACGTTTGCACTAGAACCGCCTAAAATACTGTAGTTGTAAGTAGGAAAATGGTACAAAGAAAATCAGAGCCAATCAATCAATCCAATCAATCAATCAATCAATCAATCAATCAATCAATCAATCAATCAATCAATGAAGCCGATTTAATGAATACCAGCAGAAATACAAATGACTGTAATCGTAATCGTAAATTCCAAACTGATAAAGTGTTATTCTAAAGCTAAGCTCAAGGCACCAGCTTATTCAGAGTGTTGTGTTGAGTCAGAGGGGGATGTCCAAAGAAGCCAAAGTGAAGATCTTAGTCTGGAGATATGAAGAAATGAAGAAACTGATCAAAGCAAATATGAAGAAATGGAGAAAAAATGAACCTCCTTTTAGCTTGTGAAGAATTTTTTGACAAAGTAGTCTAGTTTGGATTTCTTAACCTCTGCTCGTAGCCCAACTTATGTGCGAAGCGATCGTAGTCAGAAATGAGCTTTGAATGATGTGTATTATAATCGTAATCTCCAAATTTTAACAGTGCTACTCTAAAGCTAAGCACTGAGCATCACAAGTGCTCAGTCCTATTGCCATTGTACAAAGATAAGAGTGATACAACTTTTCAGATCTAGAGACGAAATTTTGCTCCACTCAGTCTCCAACATACAATGGGATAACCTCTCTCTGGTCTCTCTGGCAACCGGACTCGAAATACTGGACTCTGATAAAGATCTCTGGAAAACCCTTCTGATATGATGCAGCACTCATTAACAGGCTGGTGTTTTGTGGTTTAAAGTAGCGCTTTAGAAATTTATTTTAATTTTAACAAGATAAAGCAGACTCAACAACACACTATCCAACCAAATGGTCGACGAACTTCTTGCTTTACAACACCACAACGATATTAATAATACTATCACACTACCCATATGACCGACGGGATCTCTAGTCCCTGAGTAAGCTATTCTGCAATGTTGACTGCCCCTAAGGAATGCAGCCAACAACCAATGTTTGTCGGACGCTCAAACTCTTTCACATCCTTTAACAAATGTGTCAAAACTTACTATTTATCATTGGCTTTCAAACATCTCGATATCTAATTACTCTACACATGGTGACTAACTGACCGCATCTCTTTTTTCGCGTTCCTTTGACCTCATAATAATAATAATAATAATAATAATAATAATAATAATAATAATAATAATAATAATAATAATAACATATTACCACGATGGTCAATGGTATATCTAATCCTCGAGTAAGCCATTCTTCAACCGTTGAATGCAACTGCACGCCACGTCACCGGAAAAACGAGTAATAATAACCGCACTAATCTACTTCCGATTTCCACGGTGGCCAAAGTACGTAGCAACAATGGACTGGTGGCATAAACACTATAAAACACACCATTGATCACAATTCCCTAAATCACTTCGCTCGTTAATCAACACGTTAATAAACGCATCGCCCTTGGAAATCGTTTTTCTATGGAAATTAATACTACCAGTAATGAAAACATTGTCTACATTTTATAATCTGCGCTGTAGTGAACAGCGATAAGCTCTCGGCGGTTCGTGGCAAACACTCAAAGAACGCAATCGGATACATCGCTCGGCCAAAAAGTTAGAAGAATAGAACAGTCCCTTAAACTAGCGCCAAGTGGCAGCCATGGGTATGAAGTGTTAATGACTTCATTTTCTTAACATCGGTATATAATAATAATAATAATAATTATATTCTTTATTATTTCAAACCGACAGATGCAGTAAGGTTACATTGAAACACGAAAGTACAATCAATATCTTAATTAAACACACGGTTTGGCAGCCATGCAAGACGCCGCCCTAGAGGGGGGGTTACGGGAGTCGATCCGCGTACCTTATGCTCTCCTGGCCATGAGTGTTACCACTACTCTATCCCAGTCTTCTCCTTTGCCGTCTAATCTTCCCACTGACAGTGTATGGTCAGTATACTTATTATAGCCGAGTTGGCTATGGGGCACAGCTGGAGCAGAAATCTCAAACCAAATTTCTGCTCTGGCAGGGATTTGAACCCAACCTCTCAAATGACAGTCCAGCACGCTAACCACTACACTATCGCGCATCCTGACAAAAAGTTAAAGGCAATACAATTCTTTGTTCACACAAGTTTATTGAAACTCCTCCAAGGCAGGAAAGCTTAAGGTAATAATACACTTGTTTGTACACAAAACTATATAAAAGCTCCTTCAAGGTTGAAGGTAAAATATAACTCATGTGTAACATATCTTCAATATTAACGTGAACAGCATAGCCTCTGAAACCGAAACTACCCACTGGAAGTGACGTTGACAGCTGTTCTGAGAGACACTTCTAACTATCCATCAATGTAACTCTCGTGCAAGATATCTTCTAACAGTCTGCTGAAAATAATAGTACATGCAACCGAAACTCACCCATTTGGAGTGGCTAGACAGTTGTTGAGAGCGGGATTCGTCGACGACGAATGAGAGGAGGAGGAGGAGGAAGACGAGGTATTCCAAATAAGCGAATCGGCGCCGCCTGCGTTTCCTGTCTTGCCCAGCGGAAGAGGTGTTTCATGGGAATGTACCACCACCGGAAGTCCGGTTCCCGTCGGCTCGTTATAGCGCGTCTGAACGATCAGTCCGTCGATGATGTTCTCCGAGTTGTGAGCCTTCGCTGCAGACTTAATGTCCATAAAAGCGAGGACCGCATGTAGCTTATCGCTGTCCAGCTGATGAAGTTTCACGCTCTGCACTCGACCATGTCTGGAAAAAGTGAACACACGACACACCCATCACTCTCAACATTTACTTCATCATTTATTACGCATTTATTACGAATTTATTACGCATTTATAACATGCCACTATCTAATGACGACGCATCAGTCGATGGCGCCGAGCAATTGTGAGTGAAGGACTTGCTCAAGGGAACCTTACACAGTAACCGTTTCCTCGCTCTCCACGCTCAAACCTGATATATTGTCGTATACGTGACTTCATACACGTCATGAGTTTCATCACTCGTATCAGCCTCACCTGCTACAAAAACCTCATCTCGCTTCCATCCATATATAACTCCTCCTCCGTTTATTACTCTGATAAAGCCAGTCCCAATCCTGGATAAAGGAAGAGGGAGATGCTCATCATCTGTCACGACCCAGCATCCATCATTAAACACGTAACTACTACTACTTCCATCCATAACATTGCTCATTTCACATTTCAAAACCACACTTCATACAAAGTTCACAGAAATCTGTCACACCCATGTTTAAACCAGTCAAAAATGGGTTAGGGCTTAAACCAGTCCAAAATGGGTTAGGTTTAAACCAGTCAAAAATGGGTTAGGGCTTAAACCAGTCAAAAATGGGTTAGGTTTAAACCAGTCAAAAATGGGTTAGGGCTTAAACCAGTCAGAAATGGGTTAGGTTTAAACCAGTCAAAAATGGGTTACGGTTAATCAGATTGCCGACTTTTGTCAATTCTACATAAACTGCAGACATCCAATGTTCCTTCAGCACAAGTTACTAATGTTTCCTTTTAATTCGAAACCTACTTTGCCAGAATATCTCTTTTTGTCTTGTTTCATCCATGTCCATGCTTCTCAACCTCTCTTCAAATGCCTCTATTCCGCAAAATGTTTGAAGACCATTCTGTTCGATCGTGGTTTCATTGTATTAGGTCGGGAGCTCCTTCTCTGATGAGTCTCTCTTCAAGTGGAGCTATATAAATTTCCAATTACTCTTACCATTGTACGCATCAAACTTCACCAACTGAAAAGATGCACACTTAGAAAGGAAATGCAGGGTCCCATTACTAACTTCTGTCCTTTCAAACCATTTTATTACTGGAAATATAACAACATCCAGTCTCTTTATGGTTGTTTGCAACAGTTTCCTTTTCACAGCTCCACTGCGCATTTCAAACTGTTGCAATGGAACATTATCACAATGCATTGGCATTTTATTACATTTTGTGTCCTGCGTCATAAATCGATTTCCTATAAATTCTGTAAGTGGAAAGATCTTCTTTGTCTGGTTCCAGTTGCACTGTATTACATTCTGTGTCCATGCCATAAAATTGATGTTATAAATTTTACAAGTTGAAAGACCACACAGAGACGTTGGGATGATGCCAGTAAAAAAGGTATGTTTTGCAGAAGGGTATTATTTATACACAGAAAACTTTCATAAGATGCGGGATTTTTGCAAGAACCTTCCATTTCTTTAAAAACTGCAATTTCATCAAATACATGATTCCTTACCATGAAAAAGAAACAAAGGCAGATCAAGACTATGCTGGATAGATAATATCAAAGCGGACATAAAACCACTTGGACTAACACTAAGGGGGCAATAGATCTGAAAAATGACCAAGGACAATGGAGATCATTTATTCGTACCCATCGCCGCCAAATGCCTGGGGTCAGGAACAGATGATGATGATGATAATAACGGAAAACAGTAATTCGTATACCTAGTTAGAAATTATATTTACTGACAACACAATGCTCTGGTAAACTTCAAGGGTCTGTCATAAATTCTCTGACTTCCTCAATGCTCTGACACAACACAAATCTTGGTAAAGACTCGAACCTGTGGACTTCATGCTCAGAGGCAAGCACTCAACTCAGCCTCTTATTTGTGCATCACTTTTTAGTCCCTACACTTCCCCCAACCTGCATCTTTGTTCTTTTCTTAAAATTAATTAAACCGACTTCCGCAATCAATCGTATGATTTTTCAAAAACTTTTACGCTGAGGACAACAATTGTCCAGGTGTTTTTTAGGCTAATGACAAATAACGAGCAGGTAACAACACACCGCTGCATCCGACCAATTTAAATTATTAATCAAGTACATCAGAAGCTAAGTTATGATGCTGTACTCGAGAGCTATGTCAATCCTCACTTTAAATTGTAATTGTAATTAGTAACTTCTATTGCACCAGTGTCCAGTGCAAAAGGCATCAACTGCTGGCGCACCAAAACCAAGCCATAATCAGGTTAATATCCAGAAGATCAGTCCGTAAGACACAGAGGCAGTCTATGTTGGATAAGCATTTTCAAAGAGGTAAGTTTTAAGTTGAGAGTGAAATGACACAAGCGACAGAGCAGAGTGCACAGACTCAGGGAGGGAGTTCCAAAAACTAGGTCCAGCAACCGAAAAAGCTCGTTCAACAAGAACAGTTCTGGATTTATGTATGACCAGACAAAGATAATCAGATGTCAATGGGTAACCCAAAAGGAACAGTACTGTTCCACTGGCAGGGTCACCCTTTCTCACTTCTATTTCCATATGTAGCAAACACTGATCACCATAGCATGAATCGAAGCCATTGATACGGAAATGCGCCAAAGTGCAAAAAGGGTTCATGAACCATTTCAAGTAACATGTTATATATATATATATTCGTTTTTTTTTTTTTAAACTGGATGGCACACCGCACCCAGGAACATTAACACGGGAATCATAGAGAAAAAATAATATGGATAGCTAAAGCAGTAATGTAATGTTAATTGAATGATATAATATTAGTTATATAATATTAATTAACATCCTAACATTGGTCAAAACATAGAAAGATCTTAACATTAGTTAGCTGTTGCCAAGGTTAACAATGTGTCACATCTAATACCGGTTACACCTGTAACTGATACAGTAAAACACAGCAACACGGAACTTCGCAAAATGTGATCACCAGTTTAGGAAAGCATTTCATCATTTGTTTTTCTGAGTAACTTTAGTACATCGAACTTCAATATATCGAACTGGCGGTTATATCTAGTAACAACAGTCAATGGCCGAGACACACACAACCAATGCAAACACGTAAAAGGCTAACTCTGTAAATACTGAATTGCATATTGCATATAGCCGAGTGTCGCTTACTGCAAATGTATTTTACGGTCCTAATCGAACTGCTGGTTGGCTAATGAGTCATATCGAGCGACAGGGCCACTGAGACGCTTCTCCTGTCTACTTTTAACCGACTGATGAATAATTAACAGGGCTTCGTTTCATTACTAACTGTTCCCATAAGACAAAGAAAAACGCACTTGTATGCCTGGACACTGCGAGGGGGTCTGCCAATTAAGGCCACATCTTCTCTAATTTCGTACCACAGCCTCGTTTTACGGACCTAAATCCTCGACCTAGAATCTTCCTCGACCTCCCTGCTTTACAAAAACCGCAACCACTGCCCGTTCTCTAGAAGTGCCAGTCCCAAGCCTGGACAGAGGAGGAGGGCAATGCTGATCATATCCGCTATGACAGTGCGTCCTTAAATGGAAACTACAAACAAAACCGACCTCACTACACATACATGTAGATTGTAGACCTACTCTTCATTATGAGCTTTGACACAAGTGGGATTTTAATAATGATGTCGCAAAAGAGAAAGACGCCCACCGTCTGTGAATGACAAAACTGATGCGTTTGCTACAGCAAATCCAATAGACAAAATAGTATTGCTAAGCGTTTAGGAGAACCATTGACTACTTTGTCACTGCCGATTGGGAAGAAACTCGAGAAATAGGTAAACCCATATGATGGCTTAGGGTATGTATCTCAAGCAGCAACAAACTACAATTCTACAAGACGATCATAAATTTAACAACACATCATCATCATCATCATCATCATCATCATCATCATCACTTCATGACGTCAGCCATTTGGCAGCGATGGGTACGAATAAATTATGTCCACGGTCCTTTGTTGTCAAGTCCGCTGTTCCCTTAGTGCCAGTCCAAGTGATGTTATGTCCTCATTTTACACAACCAAATATAACCAACGTATATCCTCCACAAAAAGGTCCTTACAAGTTCTGCCTTTTACTTTAGCAAAACGTCAGATCTACCATGCATACAAATTCTCATCAACAACGGTTTGGTACACAATCAAGGAATCCACCCGAATTCATTAAATCCACAACCACAGAACATCAATCTCACCTGTCAGATTACCTGAATCAGGTATTTCCGCCAGAGAGACGGTCGTGATTATTAATACCTGTGACGTGCCATCGATTCACCTTTAGGTTTGCCTGAGAAAATTTTTTAATAGTGCAGCACCGTCTGAACTATTGAACCACTCACAGGGCCCCATTCAATGGTCTGGAGACGTAATTCATTGATTCCCTAAGGCCTAGGTTACCTTCATTGATTCCCTAGGACGTAGGTTACCTTCATTGATTCCCTAGGACCTAGGTCACCTTCACTGATTATCTATCAACACATCTAAAACATTTATATAGCACCCCTTCAAGGAATCTATTCAGAGGCACTCCCGATCCAGGCCCGGTCAAAAAGAAAAGGGTCTAGGTCAACATCCCTGATTCTCCAGGGCCTATGTCACAATCATTGATTCCTTATGGCCTAGGTCACCTTCACTGATTCCCTAGGACCTAGGTCACCTTCACTGATTCTCTAGGGCCTAGGTCACAATCATTGATTCCTTACGGCCTAGGTCACCTTCACTGATTCTCTAGGGCCTAGGTCACAATCATTGATTCCTTACGGCCTAGGTCACCTTCACTGATTCTCTAGGGCCTAGGTCACAATCACTGATTCCTTACGGCCTAGGTCACCTTCACTGATTCTCTAGGGCCTAGGTCACAATCATTGATTCCTTACGGCCTAGGTCACCTTCACTGATTCCCTAGGACCTAGGTCACCTTCACTGATTCTCTAGGGCCTAGGTCACAATCATTGATTCCTTACGGCCTAGGTCACCTTCACTGATTCTCTAGGGCCTAGGTCACAATCATTGATTCCTTACGGCCTAGGTCACCTTCACTGATTCTCTAGGGCCTAGGTCACAATCATTGATTCCTTACGGCCTAGGTCACCTTCACTGATTCCCTAGGGCCTAGGTCACAATCATTGATTCCTTACGGCCTAGGTCACCTTCACTGATTCTCTAGGGCCTAGGTCACAATCATTGATTCCTTACGGCCTAGGTCACCTTCACTGATTCCCTAGGGCCTAGGTCACAATCATTGATTCCTTACGGCCTAGGTCACCTTCACTGATTCTCTAGGGCCTAGGTCACAATCATTGATTCCTTACGGCCTAGGTCACCTTCACTGATTCCCTAGGACCTAGGTCACCTTCACTAATTCTCTAGGGCCTAGGTCACCTTCATTGATTCCATAAGGTCTAGGTCACCTCGTCAATAGGACTGCAGCCCATCCATACTGGTGCAGAAAACGCATTAAATTTCTACACTGCCGAGTGAAATAAGCATACTGTGAATGAGAAGCTTTTTCTCGGCATAACTGTTTTGAGCTGTGAAGAAATGCAGAGTTTATCATTGCAATCGGAGATTACGAATGCTTTGGACACTCTGGTATTTCATTGATCACAACTACAGTCTACAGGCTATAATCAAGATCACAGATTCCTAAAGTTAAGGCCACTGAACATGTATTGTGTTGATCTCACCCAGAATTCATCTGCATGAATGTATTAGATTCCTAAAGTTTAGGTACTGTTGCAATTTGTTGATCTTACCCAAAATTTACATCTATGAATACAGCTTCCTCCAGTTAAGGCCACTTCCATTTTTACTATCTCACCCAGAGTTTACATCTACAGCTTCCTTAAGGTCTCAGAATCTGTTCAAAACGTACGATGGCTCTTACAGCGCAGGCAGCAAGTAACTGTTAAGATCATAGAAGTAGCTTACTTAGAATAAAAATTTACACTCGGTGAGGAAACAGTCTCAACTACTTGCATTCTGTCCAAATAACCATTTCCTTTCTGCCTCGCGTTGCTGCTAAATGACATCCTGCGACACTCCTACAAACTGAACCAAGCTCCTAAGCAGTGTTTATGGGGCCCGTGGTCAACTGAAAGCGAAGGCATGGACGCTATTGATTTATTCCCTGTGCACATCCGACACACAGCAAATGCAACACACCCATCTAAATCCAATATTGCACAACTGCAACGGTTTAGGAAATCGAAGCTTATAAGACTCAGTTCGTTCCCCAGTATTTATGCTGCGTGGCCTTGTGTCCGAGGGATAAGTGGGCGCTGCGTCTTTTACCATCTATGAGGGAGTGTCAGACGGAGCTGTGGTCTTTCCTCAATACGGGAAAGTGGTATCTACTATCTACTGTCAACTCTGCATAGGAACCTATTGGTTGGTTGTACTATGCCTGTGTGTGTGTGTATGTGTGTGTGTGTGTGTGTGTGTGTGTGCGTGTGTGTGCGTGTGTGTGCGTGGGTGGGTGTGGTATGGGAATGTGTGGCGACTTATCTGAGCAGCGTTTCCTTCCTCGAGAACTTTTAGTTCTTGACGAACTTTCACCCTCTTAAGCTGCTAGAGTATGCAGTGCTTTATTGAGGTACTTACGAGACGCTGTTAATATGAAGTGTTTACATACTTACTCCGATTAAATTCCTACATATCGGTCAACTAGGTCGACCTGGTTGTCTTCAACCAAATAAAACCAAAAACCCTCCCTCCTAGAAATGTGCTCATCACAAATATTAAGTTATACTCTCCAATCTTTGATCACTCTACTGAGTCTACTCCAGCGCAAGTTCATTCTATACAAGAGTTTCAATGTATGACGGAAGATTAATAATTCGTCATAGTTTTGGGGAACATTGAATCCCACTGTGGGCTGTAATAGTTACAGTTAATTGTCAAGCCATGTACCCAATAATTGTAATTGTAAGTGCTAGGGCATAACCGAAATACGGATTGGTAAACCGATTTTCCCGATTTTTGGACTATCCCGCCGATTTAATAGCAGTTGTTTTTCGATGGTTTCGCTGTGGATAATAACAATTTACAGGCCACTCGCATATAATTATAATCTTGATTGTTACTACTTACTAGGGCTGTCAACGGCCCCAGAATATCTGGCACCCGTTCGAAGAGTCAAACCTGGGTCCTTAATCCACGGACTGTAGCTAATGCCAAGTCATTACAAAATGATGACTAATTTGGAATTAGGCCTTAGTTCATAGATTTATTACTAATCGGAATCGGCAAATAATGGCCTATACTATCCGGTATGGGCAAAAAAAACAAAATCGGTGATGCCCTAGTAAGTGCTTGCTTATAAAGCACCTCTATTCATAGACTTGTCATAGGTGCTTCCGACCTTACTACACAAGACCATGGACCTTACTACACAAGACCATGGACCTTACTACACAAGACCATGGACCTTACTACACAAGACCATGGACCTTACTACACAAGACCATGGACCTTACTACACAAGACCATGGACCTTACTACACAAGACCATGGACCTTACTACACAAGACCATGGACCTTACTACACAAGACCATGGACCTTACTACACAAGACCATGGACCTTACTACACAAGACCATGCACCTTACTACACAAGACCATGCACCTTACTACACAAGACCATGGACCTTACTACACAAGACCATGGACCTTACTACACAAGACCATGGACCTTACTACACAAGACCATGGACCTTACTACACAAGACCATGGACCTTACTACACAAGACCATGGACCTTACTACACAAGACCATGGACCTTACTACACAAGACCATGCACCTTACTACACAAGACCATGCACCTTACTACACAAGACCATGGACCTTACTACACAAGACCATGGACCTTACTACACAAGACCAAGATCGAACAGAATGGTCTTCAACCGCTTGCGAAATAGAAGCAAGGAAAGTAGAAGCTCATGTCGCAGATTGCATGGAAGCCAGTTCCAGAATGAGGGGCTGATCACAGGCCAGCAAAGCTTTCATTTTGCATTGTGGAAGAATGTTATGATGGAACAACCATAAAGTACGAGTTTTACGACCTGGTAAACTGATGACACTGGACTACAGAGCTAAGGTAGGATGGAGCGCAATTGGCCTCAGTTGTCTTAGCACTTCTGAGGATAGATCCTTCAATTGCAATCTGACCGTAGTTCTGCACAAACAGATGCTGAAAGACGTGCCTAGCAACAGAGCAACTGCTTTGCCTTTCCTTAATCACAACGATACTGCCATCTTTTTCGGCTTGTATTTCCCCTAAAGCCCGTTTGCTCTGCAATCGACTGATATCTCATGCATAATTACAGAGGAACTACGGAGATTTATAGATTCTATGGGACTACTATGAATATTCTCTTAAGTTGCAATTCGTGACATCCCAGGCAACTTCCTTGCAGTTACTCACAAAAACAACCCTTGGAAGGATGAAGCAAGACACTGGTCCAGAAGGCCTTACATTCCACACATAAAACTAACCCCTGTGGACAACCCATTCTCCAATATGGAGTCCAACACCTTGTATCGAAAATCATATCGGTTGTGCAAACAAACCATGTTCCAGCAGTTGCGTGGAAAAACGAACATTCATGCAATAAAATCCAATTCCAGTACCGTGTATGGAATATCGTATTATTTGTGCAAACAAAATTTTCTCCAGCATTTGTATCAAGAAGCCCTGTGCTATGAAAACTGATTCCTATCTCTTGTTGTCTTGTTGGGAAAAGTATATCGAATGTGCAATAAAAGCTGCCGAGCCAAATCTGCAAACGAAATTGGTTCCAGCAGAATACACCATATACAGAACTCAACCTTGTAACTGCAGCAGGACGTTGCTCAAAATCTCAAATGAAATACATATTAAAATTTTAAGAACAAGGGTTAAACTGCAATACTTCCAACAATAACTAAACACCGAGGTGTGCCCACTCGCTAGCAAGCAAGAAACAAAATTTTTAACATTGAAAAGAAACTTCTTAGTGCTTACAAACAAAAAGACAATAAATTTATACCATGACCCACTGGGTAAAAGAGTACCGAATTTGGGGTTTTACACTAAATACGGCCATAAGGTTTGTTGATGTTATTGGGACAAATGTCCAAATTTCATCTCACTGTGTCATCAGTACGCTAACAAACTTGACCATCTAAAAACTGCTCTTCTCGTAAAATTGATACCAAAATTAGCAGGTATTTAAAAACCGTAGTTCCAAAACAGTTACATCTACAATTTTTCTATATAATTATAACAAGTTCTTGTAAGAACAGTTTAAAATTCCATCCGTAAAAGTCACAACTTCTCATGCAGAAAGCTCTAATCACAGAAAATCGGCGGAAAAGCATTCAATAATCGTCATTTTAATAGATGTCTAAAAGCTACTAATTCATATTCATTTTAATCTTCCAATCAAAATTTGATGCCGAGTACACTCCAAACCGTTCAACGGTCCGAAAACAGTCTGATTAACTCTGCTGCTTACAGGACATTTCTTCATTTTACTGCAACAGAAACTGGGATGACAAGGTTCTGTGTCGGACTTCACAACTCTGACAATAATTTGATTACTTTAGGAATGACTGTAGTCTGGTCACTCAGGGTCGCAATTTGTAATTAGTAACTTTTATTTAATGCACAAGGCATCAACCGATGGCATGCCAAAACCACAAAATTGGATCAATGTCCAACAGATCAGTCCGCAAGTCTGTTAGGTTATGCTTAGGTTATGCTCAGGTTAGATTATGGTTAGGGATGGGTTACGGTTATTTTAGAATTAGGGTTAGCTTAGGGTTAGGTTATTAACCTTCTCAATAAGAACAAACCTACATGCCCCAGCATTATTTAAACCCAGTGCAAGCTCAAGCAAGCATGAACCCGTTTAGTGAAAAATGACCCAGGCATACACATTAAAATGAGATTTTCTCAGTACACACATTGTCATACAAACAACAGACGTGGTAGCTTTTCACCCAGTGGGTCACTTTATTGTGTCTCTGAAGGTTGGGTAATGAAGTTTCAGGCGACAAACAAGCCATAGATGAAGCAATCCCACTGACACATCTTTAGAAATAGATATTGCCTGCAAATAATGAACTTATATTTGATGCGAATCATATATTAACATCAAAACAGGATGACTGTAACAATTCTGGTGCCAACGTTTCTCTGTAAACAGGAGGCAATCTGCTTCTGTCCAGTTCAACAAATGCATTGACGGCAACAACACGGCAGCAAGTAAACTCCCTGTGGGAGAAGAAGGAGCGTGGGAGACAGTGCAGGGATGAGGTATTTGCAATCGTGAGAAATGTTTTTCGTCTGCCAATCTCTTCTAGGTCATGACTGTCAAACTGATGGCCTTCAGTTGGTTCTAATGCAGCCAGCTTATATCAGTAATAATAATAATCTGGAATGATCTGGAATAATAAACTGCAATCTGGAATGGGATCCTGTAGCGCTTCGCTTGGTCCAAAGCACCCATTCCGCCACATTTTATTCAAATCTCAAGACTGTACTCTTCAGCCGGGTTTGGGTCTGGAGTGCTTCTGAGTAGATAACCTTGAAAAGGCGCTATATAAATTCTCCATATGAATGAATGAATAATAATAATATTTGTGTTTCTTGACAAGCTCACTGACAAATCGCAGTAAGTAACACTGAACCAGATGACAGTACAATTATCAAGAACTTCTTGAACAACTGTCTTGGCTGCCTGTTAGGTGCCCGCTCATTTAACTGAGCTGCCCTTTAGGGAGTGAAAGGCTGAGTTGAACTCTAAGAAGCTTACGGGTATTGAACCACGTCGTTCTTCAAGCAAGAGTCTCGTCATTCACCTATCCCCCTCCCAATCAACCATGTGGCCTGGTCATGTTTGAGTAGATGTGTGTGGTAGGAATGCAATCAAACAGCAAAACACGACTCTACTGATAGTTCAGCTGGTGTCATTACGGACAACACATGCTAACTGCGCATCCCACCAACATGGCCGAAAACCTATTGGAAACAATAAAAAAAGTAATACAATTGGCTGGCAATAAGGTTCTTCTTCTAGCATGTATGTAGTTCGTGACCAGCCAGTTGCAGGCTTCATTGTCATCAGCAAGATGAAGACTCTCAAGAGCCACTCATTAAAACGGCACAACAGCCTATCCTTCACTCAAAATTGCTCAACGCCATCGATTGATACTTCATCATTAGACAGGTAATAAATGTGTAATAATAATAAAAATAAAAATAATAAATTGCCCAACGCTTCTGACTAGGAACCTTAATCTCTAACGGACCTCTTCAAGACCGGAAAATCCTTAGCAGAGTTCTCAACGGTTTCCAGATGAACGAGTTCCTGCGACCTCAGGAAGAAGGAAATGTCAAGCGGTTAATGGTGGTAGTGTCACTAGTGTGTCTAAAATGGGGTGTGCCTCCACAAATCACACTCACACACACGAAACATAAACATACAGCAGCTGTATCGTCACTGCAGAACCAAAACTCCGCCACTGCCCCAACTCTGGGAGTGCCAGTCCCAAGCCTGGAAAACGGAGGAGGGCGACGTCGACGGCCCTGGCATCCATAAGATTAGTTACCCGCTGGAAAATACCACTCGTTGCAGAATCACAAGTGCCAAACTCGCAAAATGAATCAACGCCCAATTCAGACACGCCACCACCACCACCACCACCACTACCGTTGACACACTTCCAGCAACGGACCAGAACACACAAACACAGAGAGACGCACACACACATGCACACACACACACACACACACGCACACACACACACACACTCACTCAAACACACACACGCAAACACTCGGCAAACAATATCCCAACTCAGATCGTTCGCTTGCAGTTTTTATCGACTAGCCGCACGGACGGTCGGTCGGTCGGTCGGTCGGTGGGGGTCCGAGCGCCGGAGAATCGATCGGCCGTTGCGTGTGTTTGGTACGGCCGACGGCGGCGGCCGAGGCCAGCATAGCGCCAGCCGCGGTTGCATCGCTTTGCACGACGCCCGTATTAATATTAAAACTGGCAGCAAATGTGATTGAGCGACGCGCCCGCAGCACGCAATAACGCGTTTAGGTAACCAAGACAAAAGCAGCAACGGAGTCGATTTAACTGTCTGGCTGTCTGCGTCTGTCTGTGTGTCTGTGTGCCTGTCTCTGTCCGTCCTTCCGTCCGTCTGCATATTCAAGCAGCGACTGGGAAGCACCAATCGTTCGACACGACACGCACGAACGGTAGAAGGCAGAGAGCGCAGACAGGCAGGCAGAAACGCCAGGCCAATACATAATGCAAACGATCAATACTGCGGCCATTCAACGCACAGCAAACCACGACTCTCTCGTTACTGAAAGGCATACAACACCAAAGCACCGCATCGAATCATCTCCTAATATATTCATAATATCTGCCACTGCACGATCGACACACGCACAACTTCATCTATTAAATTATGTGTGCTGTAGACAAAAAAGCCCCGCCGGCTGTTGGAATCCGACACGATATTTTTGGATATAAATCCAATTAACGCCAATTATTACCACTCAGGGCTTTTCATTTCGAGCCAATTAACAGAACTTTTCGTCACAAAGGCAACGAAATAAAGGCGAGCCATCCGCTGTTTACGAAACCAGACAAAATTGTCACATAAAAACCGAGTCAGACAGACAATAAAACTGCATCAAACTAGACATCAATTGCAGACATGTCATAATCGCCTGCACAAATTTCAGACACGTTGTACAGGAGAAACAAAGCCAGACCAATACTGCGCTGGACAGATCACATAAAATTAATGAGGACATAAAGCTTAGACTTTTAGGTTGCTGGACCAGTGGACCTACTTTTTGGAACTCTCTTCCTGTGTCTGTGCGCTCTGCTCAGTCGCTTATGTCATATCGTTCTCAGCTAAAGACATTTTTCAAATTGCTTATCGACCATAGTCTGCCTCTCTGTCTTACAGACTGATCTCCTGGATATTGACCTGATTACGGCTTGGTTCTGGTGTGCCATCGGTTGATGCCATATGCATTAGACAGTGCATTAGCAGTTACTAACTACAATTACAGTTAGACTGACACTGAGAGCAGCACTGGACTTGACAAATGACCAAGGACAGTGGAGACCATTTCTTCGTACCCATAGCCGCCAAATGGCTGGCGTCAGGGACCGATGATGATGATGATGATGATGATGACGACGATGATGATGATGATGATGCATACATACCGACTTATTCACCAACAGTAGTATCTCCTGTACGAGCTCCCTGCCAGCAAGACCATATACAATATATGTGACCCATATGGGCTCTGTTATACAGTTCCCATACTTCAATATGAGTCATATTATATGGGCTCCACGTGGACACATTAGCAGAGAGACCTATACAATGCAAAGACGCGGATCATTATAGCCAAAATTCTGGTATATATAATGAATATTCGACCTAGAACGTAATTCAACCGCAGACCGTGACCTCGTTATAGTGGTCCACTTAACGCTGCTCCTCCTCCAACAACAGAAGGCTTTCTAAGGACGAACCAGTGCAAACATAACGGCCAGCGTATACACGGCTATAGAGACCTACATACCAGCGTTTGTGTGTATGTGAGCACGTATGTGTGCATACCAGAGGCAGGTAATCTCCTCACAGGTTCGTTCTATCATTTAGTGTACACACAACTATGTGCACGCTCGGGAGAGATATCTTTTATCGAACCGTTTGCTAGCAGCCCCAGCGCCGTGCTCTAAGGGGAGCTGCGATGTTTCTGCACTCGTGGTTGGTGGCTGACTTTAGAAGGCGTATAGATTTACAAATCTTAGCCAAACATACGCCTAGTACGGGTCTGGGACATGAAAGAGTGGATCAGAGTGATAATGACTCTACCCCTAGTCAACTCAACATAAGCCAAGGTCAGATTCCTTGCAGCCAAGTCCTGCTTGCTCTGGTTGGGAATCTGTTTGTTATCTGAGCAATGTTTGCTGACAAAATGTTCTGTTCTTAAGGACATTTAACATCGTTTCGGATAGTGCACAGCTGGTTATTCTCCTGAAGTGGGGCTATATAAATTTCAAAAATAAATAACTAAAAATGAAACCCAATATATGTAAACAAACTGATCACACACAGTTCAGTTAACCCAAAATACAAATAATGGCAAAAATCAGCCAATGTCATGTCCAATTTTTTATCCCAGAAAGCTACCATACAGAAACTCGTTCGTATTAATAGCAATGGAGTACGTAACAACGTTCTGAACAGAACAGTCTGTCCTACTGCTCATACAACTGATGTTGTTACTACTTCACACTCTGCATTTTGTATGTCATCATTGTTTACCTTATTATTATATTACTACTCACCTTGTCACCTTGTGCTGTCAGCTCGTGGAGCTCTAGCGATCGTCCTGGTGAACACACTCCACCGTCTCCTATTCGATGACAAGTCTACTACTAGTCTATTACTACTACAATCATTTAAGTCAGCGGTTCTCAACCTGTGGGTCGCGACCCCCACGGGGGTCGCCTTACAATTTGCCAGGGGTCGGCTGGAACCGTCAGAAATTTGTAAAAAAAGTGGTTAGCGTAGTTTCTTAATATTTAATATTTTATGTTATTATGATTGCAACGACTGCCCCGAGAATTTCTGATCTGTTGAGAAAGAAGCAAGCACAGCCTTCTCATTGACGCCCTTCTTTGGATTGCGAAACTCCGTCATTTTTTCTAGCTATAAGCTTAATTGAAATAATATTGTTGGCGTTCTGTAGCTTTGTATTCTTAAATCTTACGTAATTTTTAAACTTTAAATTTAGCAACTGCCATTGAAATTTGTAACTTTCCATTTTACAGTCAGTACAATACACAATAAATATTAGACTTTAAGTAGGCTAAACATTTCATTTACTAAATTTTACTGTTTAAAATGTTCAAAATTCTACCAACATAAATTACAAATTGTTTTGTTGATTTAGATCTATTCTGTTCTGTTTTCTTTTGTTCTATTCTTCTCTGTTTTCTTAATGATTTATTATCCTATTATGCATGATGCGTATGGATTATCAAATGGTGAGAAGTGATATGCATCATAATGGTAGCAAAACTGCGGTGAAGGGGAATAACGCAATAAATGTTATTGCTAGGGGTCGCCACAACTTTGGTAATATTGTAAAGGGGTCGCAGCACTAAAAAGGTTGAGAACCGCTGATTTAAGTATTAATTACGTAACAATGAGTAACAATCAAGAAAGAGGTGCCAGCCTCTAGCTATTAACTTTTCTTGGCTCCTGCTGCACAGTACTTGTTGATGCATGACTGTGACTGTAATATTTGTTTTGTGCAATATATAAACAAATTCCAAATCTTCTTGTCCGATACCAATCTCGACACAGTCACACAGGGCTCGGAGCAAATTGGAAATATGCAGAATTGCAGGCATTCTCCATGCGTTTTGAAGGATACATTGGTACACTTTCATATCCAACAATTCGGAACGTATTTCTCTTGAAGAATCCACATTGTTTATATGAAGGAAACAAAGCAAGGCGCTGCCAAAATCGGGAGCTGCGTTTAACTCGGTAGCAGATGCCGTTTGTGTTGTGGTTAAAACTAAGTAGCATCTCTTAGAGAAATTCCGCTGCCTCCGAGGCTACAAGCCAACCACAGGACGAGCCAACCAAAGGATTGGTTGGCATGCAGCTCAGGCTGTGATGAATTGGCTTGGCACCGCACGTTTTATAAACATTGGCAAGAATATGAGAAGCTGAGCTATTGCTTAACCAGACTGTTTCCACAGTTCTGGCAGCACAGGACAGGTAACATGCTGTCCAAGCTCATACATATTCCAATGCAACTGTATAACCCAATGTACAAATCAATGTACAAATCAAAAGAACAATAGAGATCATTATATTCGGGCCCATCGCCTTGCGTCAGAACTGATGATGATGAAGATGATGATGAATCTTAAAAAGCATAGCAATTACAGAGCCATAATCTCCAAAGAACATAGTAATTACCAAACCATAATCTTCCTAAAAGAGTAGTGATTACCCAACCATAATCTTCCTAAAAGAGTAGTGATTACCAAACCATAATCTTCCTAAAAGAGTAGTGATTACCAAACCATAATCTTCCTAAAAGAGTAGTGATTACCAAACCATAATCTTCCTCAAAAGACATAGCAATTACCAACTGTATCTCCAAAGAGCATTGCAGAATCAAACTCCGTTGTCAATTCTCGTAAGTAACAACAAAGCAACTAACTATTCAATGGTTGAATAGACTTTGCTTCAGTGTTAGTTTTTGCTTAGGTGCAAGTCAAATCAAAATTACCAACGTCAAATCAAAATTACCAACAACATTGGTAGCAACTACCAACTGTTATCTCCCAAAAATATAGCAACTGTCAAACTGCTTAATCAAAACAACAGTCTACAATGCTGTGTCCCAGTCCAAAAAACCACAGCAATTGCCAAACAAACCACCAAACCATCACCAACTACCAAACCATCACCCACCCCAAATTATCACCAACCACCAAACTATCACCAACCAACAAACGATCACCTACCCCCAAACTATCATCAACCACCAAACCACTAGCATGCAATAACGTGTTTAGGTAACCAAGACAAGCAGCAGAGTCCTCGATTTAACTGTCTGTCTGTCTGTCTGTCTGTCTGCCACCCCCACTTCACCAGACAACATCACCAGCACACCAAAGTAACAATAAATCAACACAACCAGTATGATTGTTCTCTCCTTTAAATCCGACCGTCGTAATCGTAATCTCCAATTTTCTAAAGCGCCACTGTAAAGCTGAGCGCAAAGCACCAGCTTATTCACGAGCGCTGCGACGTATCCAAGGGGTTGTCTCTGATCGATGTCCATTGGTGGTCCGAGTCCGGTTGCCAGAGAGACCAGGGAGAGGCAGAGCAGCTGCTACATCATTTGAACTATTTTCATACCACAATTTCATACAATTGCTATTCTCTCCGATTGCTTCAGCCGATTCATTGCCAAGAACAATACCATCGACAAACAAAAACCCTTACGTCGGAGAGATTTTTACAACCTTTTTACTGATGTAGTAATGCCTCAAAAGCAATGCATAGCTGATTGAAAGCGACGAAAGTAAGGGTAGCACTTCGCTCAGATCCATTTAGACACCACTCTAAATAACAAATGCAATTGAGAAAATGCTCGCATGAACCTAAAAACAACGGCCAAATGTTGATGTCTGAAAGCAGTCTGACATTAATCGGCCTAGAGTTTGGCTTTCATTTAACTACTACAACTTTATTGTCATTGTCCTGATCGTTATTTGAATTGTCTCGACCTAGACGGACATTTAGACAGGCAGACAGACAAATCCACACCTACACGCCTCAGCAAGCTACAACTAGACAAAGAACGGCCAAAAGGTCACACAGGACTAGACCATGACTCAGCCAAATAGCGAACTCAGTCTGATGTCACTTTTTTGGCTGGGTTCACAGCTTGGGCGATAGTCTAGTGCAGTGGTTCTTAAACTTTTTAAAGCTAGGGACTGGCACCATCCTTATGTCGTTTTTCGCGAACCACTAATGGCAAGTGCAGGATCGCAACCTGGGGGGATATGTACATAAAGTATGGGGATTCGTGGGTTTTGTCGATGATTACTTATTAATTTTAATTAAAATACCTTTGAAATATTATACATTTTTGTGAATAAGTTGAAAAATAATGAATTTTTAGGGACTTCCACCCAGCGGTCTGGGACCACACTGTCACCACAGTTTAAGAACCACTGGTCTAGTGGACTAATGGTTGTTGTAGTCATTAGGGTTGAACGAGTCTAGTGGTTAATGTGCTTGACTGTCAGCCGAGAGGTTAGGTTTACATCCGGGGCATAGATTAGTTTTGAGATTCTGCTCCAACTGCGCCCCTAGCCAACTCAGCTGTAATGAGCACACTAGATAGAGACTGGCACAATAGGTTTAAATTCCAAAGATTTCGAATAGAATAACATGCACTCTCTCATACTGAAGTCTACATACAAAGATTCATAGTTTATCATTATGCCTAAATGTTAATCGTTTACAAGTTATCCTTAGCTCCTTATCAAAATTCCTGGCTATCATGATTTCAGCAAGATCGGACAAGGGCAGTCTCAACCTGGGTAATCAGATAATTTCCATGGTAACAGCATATAAAGAAGAAGGCAGCCATCAATTACATCATCGCCAGAAGCAGCAGCAGCAGTTCCTGACGCTTGCCATTTGGTCACACTGGGTGCTAATAAATGATCTCCATTTGCACAGCCATTCATCAAGTCCTCTGCTCCTCCTCTCAACATTAGGCCAGTCTTCTTATCTTCTCGTTTATATTGTCTACCCAGCCATGGAATACTACTTAATATTAATACATTCATTCATTCATTCATTCTGGACATTTATATAGCGCTTCTTCAAGAGACCTACTCAGAGGCGCTCAATAAATATATATTAATATATTAATATATATTTATTAATATTAATATATTAAGAAAACTCCTATTTATGTACATTGGAATTTGGAAATGCTTTTATAGGGAATTTTTAAACAATTGCAATTACCAATACGCATTTCAAGAGTGAAAATTTAATTCTTAGTAGCCAAATACCTCTAGCAAAATACAATTTCTGTATTTGAATAAAGGTTTGCTCAGTTCCAAAACAAGGATTTTCCAAAAAAAAGCTTAAAATCAAATATTGCAATGGCTCCCTTATCCCTTCAAGTTTTTACTACTATATTCACATTAGCTATCTGCAAAAAGTATACTTGCACAATGCTTCTACTGCGAATGTTGTTGGACAGACATGGAAACACCATTTCGGTTAGTTAGTTGTGAGTGTGACTGTTTATGGAAAGAGATGGAAACACCATTTCGGTTAGTTAGTTGTGACTGTTTATGGAAAGAGATGGAAACACCATTTGGTTAGTTAGTTGTGACTGTTTATGGAAAGAGATGGATACACCATTTCGGTTAGTTAGTTGTGACTGTTTATGGAAAGAGATGGAAACACCATTTCGGTTAGTTAGTTGTGACTGTTTATGGAAAGAGATGGAAACACCATTTCGGTTAGTTAGTTGTGACTGTTTATGGAAAGAGATGGATACACCATTTCGGTTAGTTAGTTGTGACTGTTTATGGAAAGAGATGGAAACACCATTTCGGTTAGTTAGTTGTGACTGTTTATGGAAAGAGATGGAAACACCATTTCGGTTAGTTAGTTGTGACTGTTTATGGAAAGAGATGGATACACCATTTTGGTTAGTTAGTTGTGACTGTTTATGGAAAGAGATGGATACAATATTTCGGTTAGTTAGTTGTGACTGTTTATGGAAAGAGATGGATACACCATTTCGGTTAGTTAGTTGTGACTGTTTATGGAAAGAGATGGATACACCATTTCGGTTAGTTAGTTGTGACTGTTTATGGAAAGAGATGGATACACCATTTCGGTTAGTTAGTTGTGACTGTTTATGGAAAGAGATGGATACACCATTTCGGTTAGTTAGTTGTGACTGTTTATGGAAAGAGATGGAAACACCATTTCGGTTAGTTAGTTGTGACTGTTTATGGAAAGAGATGGATACACCATTTTGGTTAGTTAGTTGTGACTGTTTATGGAAAGAGATGGATACAATATTTCGGTTAGTTAGTTGTGACTGTTTATGGAAAGAGATGGATACACCATTTCGGTTAGTTAGTTGTGACTGTTTATGGAAAGAGATGGATACACCATTTCGGTTAGTTAGTTGTGACTGTTTATGGAAAGAGATGGATACACCATTTCGGTTAGTTAGTTGTGACTGTTTATGGAAAGAGATAGATACACCATTTCGGTTAGTTAGTTGTGACTGTTTATGGAAAGAGATGGAAACACCATTTCGGTTAGTTAGTTGTGACTGTTTATGGAAAGAGATGGAAACACCATTTCGGTTAGCTAGTTGTGACTGTTTATGGAAAGAGATGGAAACACCATTTCGGTTAGCTAGTTGTGACTGTTTATGGAAAGAGATGGAAACACCATTTTGGTTATTTAGCTGTGAAAAGTGCCAAGCAAAAACCGTGTCAATCATCTGACTCAGTAGAGGTTTCTGTCAACAAGCCAGCGAAACCTCGTCTGACCTACTATGGCATGGCCGAACATTTGAATTAATATTGGTCTGCATGTCTGGCCACGTTGGCGGCTGACCCATGTTATTCGCTCTGTGTCACTGTATTTCCAAAAACGGTTCACCCACATCCCTGTTCGTCCATCTCCTGCCTAACTCAACTGTGCATATCTTGCTGCCTCAAAGTATGCAATCCAACACTTTCCATGCTGTTTCTTGGCCAGTAGTCTGTAGCAGTGCCAGTCCCAAGCCTAGACAAAGGAAGAGGGTGACGCTAATCATCCTTGTTATGACACAGTGTCGCTAAACAGAAACTAACCAACCTTAAAATGGTAAAACTCCACCGCCAGTACTCTGGCAGTGCCAGTCCCACGTCTGGACAAAGCAGGAGGGCATTTCTACTCATCTCTTTGAAGGCACAGCGTTGTTAAACAGAATTTAACCAACCAAGAATGACAGACCATGTCTGCTAGGATATTAGAGAGAGATCTGAAACGACATAGTGTTGCGTTTGAACGTTGCACGGAAGAAGGCGTCACACCACACGTGGAGGATATGGCTAATCGCAATCACAGCAAGTCTCAGGAACCAGCTTATTCACAAGCCCACAGTCAAAAGACTCAAAAGCAAATTCATATGCAGGTAAAGTCAGAAGAATCGGTTCCAGGTCAATATCCATGGGTCAGGTAGGCCAATATTCAGACGGACATTCAGGCAGATATTCACACGGACATTCAGGCAGACATTCAGACGGCTACAGTGGATGGTGTTTAGAACTGCAGCGGCAAGATGGGTAAAGGGAAGAAGACGAATCAGAATAGGATTTGTGGAAAAGAGTGAACATTTCAGTTTTGAGTGAAAGCTTCAATCAATCAATCAATCAATCAATCAATCAATCAATCAATATTCGTTTATTGCATTAATTCCCATTGACACAAATGCAACGGGATTAAAGCTTGAGTGCAGTTTTGAGTGTAGTGATAGCAAGAGGTGCAGATTTGGTGGTTTTGCAGGATGGATCACACAACTGTCGTAATTCTGGGGCAAGTTTATCCCAGTGGGGCAGAAAAGCTACACGTGGACTGATTTCCAAAGTTTTGTGATGAGGCAACAGAAGGGCAGAGAAGTGTTAGGGCAGAAGAGGCGCGGTTGAGTGAAGAGCAAATTGTTTGGATTGTGAATAACTGACGAAGATAGGAGGGTTGGAAGGACTGGAGTTTGTTATAGGTAAGTGACAGGACTTTGTATTCGATTTTTCAGGTAGTTTAAGCCAGTGCAACGATCTGAGGACAAGAGTGATATGATGGTGTTTGGGGACTGGGGAGGTTTTAGTGACAGCATGAGAGAGTGAATTCAGGATATCTTGAGGGCAGTTTATTTCGGTTGTGTCTATATTCCAAAAAAGTGGAGAGCAGTAGTCTAGCTTAGCATGGACTATGGATGTCGTGATAGTAAATGCTACGCTCACTATATATAAGTTACTCATTAAGACACAAACAAGTGTCTGACCTGCTGAGGATTTGTTCTGAGGCTGGTTTGGCCTCCCAAAATAGCAACTATGTACTTAATAGACATTTCTCTTTGCCATATGCTGCAGCCTGTCATTGAGTATTTGTATTACATCAATACAACTTCCTGTTCATGAGTCATTTTACATCACTCTAGTTAGTGTATATAGTGCTCCCGAATGCAGAGTAATAAAAATTCCTAAATTCCCAGTTGCAATTGTACTAAGCACATGAATGTATTGTATCTCATGGTAGGTCTATATTTAGTATCGGTTCCATTAATAGTACTGATAATGCGCTATATTTGCATGTGCTTGCGTCACGTCGGAAAAATCGTTCAAACTCTTCTGAACTATTATACGACTCATGTGAGCCTCTCCGACCTTTGCAAATAAACGTTTCTATGGTCACGTGCAAAGAACGCAATGCGTCACGATTGGACAACAAACAAAGGAGACGCACGCTTTGACGGATACAGACGCAGAGAATAATGAAGACCATGACGGATCGATGACATTCGTCAGGACATCAGACGCTAATCACGAGAGCTGCTCTTGACCGCCCCGCAAGGAAACCGAAATTCTGGGAAGTCGATTGTTATTGCTGATATCTGGACCAATGATAATGTTTTCAATGACAGCAGTAACGATGGTGATTGCCAGTGATTGTCATGCTGATGAGGACAGGACAATCATAGTAATAATGGTAACGATGATGACAATAATAGCCATGAAGATGCCAATGCGATGTTAAATTAAAGATCATACCAAATAGGATAACTACAGTCATGGTAATGATGATGATGGTTATGGTACTGATGCTGATATAATTAAGTAGTGCTTGACGTTCATTCATTCATAGTCTTTCGGTGCTAGAGTTAGTCTTCGATTCCTCTACAATTCTTTTTTATATTGTGCGTAGTTGTTTTAGGTGCACATTCAGTTGTTTCTTGTTGTCTGGCAATGTCAGCTTGGCCATGCTCCCTCCTATCTACACGAGCTCTGGTCTCGTGCCTCTGTTCCACCTGGTCACCGCTCTCTTCGCTCTGCCACCCGTGGCGATCTGTTCCTTTTGCATGCACCGCTACTATGCAGCATAGCGCTTTCTCCGTCATTGGACCCAGTTTGGAATGGGCTTCCTCATGAGCTGCGGTCTCTTCCTCGAAACTCATCCACCACGTTCTTCTCTGCTCTAAAGGTTGTTCTCTTTCGCCAAGGTTGGGTTGGGAGTGCCTCTGAATAGCTTCTTTGAAGGGGCACTATATAAATGCTCAGCTGATTGATTGATTACGTTAGGCCATCTTTACTTGCAGTTCTGGGAAATGGTGGATTCTGTTGTAGGTTACAGTCTGCAGCATCTATGTAGGTCATGCATTCACCTCTCAATCACGCTTCTTCCACAAAGTTCATCCAGGACCTTGTAAACAACTGCCTTACTATTTGCCCCTTTACCTCTACTCTTAACTGTGGGGAGATTACCCCAGTACTGTCAACAAAACTATCACGCACTGAGCATCTTCACACCATTTTCTAAAACATGTCCTTACAGAAGAAATTCCTCTCCTGATCCCATTAGCTGAAACCTTTCCGTTTTCTGGTCTTACATTACGGCACCCGCACAATCTCACCTTTTAAATAGATCCAACGCACAATATTCAAAGGAAAACTGCCTGAACAGGTGTGCCATTTACAAAAGCCATAGGTTTTTAATGCAGACGTCTACCTGTTTGCCTGCACCTGGACGGTTACTAATCAGAAATCATTAGGAAAACAATCGCATTAAACAATACCTGGAAACAAAACCGGATTGAGCCGGAACAACAACAATGACTCAGAACACTTGAACTGTACACCTAGGTAACTCTCACTGTTTTATTGATTACATTACACCGACTAGTGCACACATCTCCCCCCCCTCGTGCCTGGTGATTTGACGCAATGCACTATAGACCACGAATGTTGCATAATGGCCTGCACCCTATAAGGAATATACTGAAAATGTAATTAGTCGGTGTAAGTAAAAATAGCAAGACCTTTGCTCTATTGCAGAGTTTCCCAAACTGTGGGTCGTGCTCTGGCAAGTGGGTCGCCAAATGTTTTCGAAAAACATTTTTTTTTTGCAGCAACATACATTTAGCTATGATTGGGCTATAACTAGCTGGATTGCAATAAATTGTAAACTGTTTTTTTCCTAAGTTTCCTTTTAATGGTTTAAGTGCCTAAACGCTGTACGTAAATCCGCATATTCGATACCAATTTACGAAGCAAATTTTAGTATACAATGCTTAATTTTACACAGTGGGTACCGAGACTGCCAAGATATTCACAAGTGGGTCGCGACCCAGAGAAGTTTGGGAACCGCTGCTCTATTGCACTATTTTGGAACATACCAGGTAGGTATTCATTCCAAACAGACGCAAACACAGAATTTCATAAAATTTTAATCTCCAAATTTATACATGCCACTCTAAAGCTAGGCGAATGAACACTTCTACTTAATAATTTAGTATGCAAAGCAAGTTTGGGGTTAAGAAAGGTGTCCTCTTCTCAGACTGCAGAAGTTGAGTTTGTGTTTCAGTAAAAAATCCTTCAAACCATGACATAATAAGAACTTGGGAGTATCTCCAGATCATCCACGCATCTCTTTGGTACTGAATAACCTCTTAGAACTTTAGCATTGATCGAGCATCAAACAGCCTACAACCAGCGACTAGACAGACTATATTTCTCAGTCTATTGTCCTTGTTTTTCTTTTGTTTTGCTCATCCTGGAAGACAATGGCATACGGTAAATTACTGTAAATTGTACGGATTCTAGCATTGTTTCTCTGGCCTCGGTTGTGCTATATAGCTATATAAACGTCTCATTACAATTAGTACTCTCGGTAAATTATTATTATTATAATTATTATCGCTATTATTAAACTTGCATTATGCACAATGTAATCAAAAATGACATAAAGACACAACCACTCCTCAGTAAAACTTGTGGCTCAGTTCACTTGGGCAGATAAAGAATCTTGCAGGACAACAACCATACAAAAGCACCTCATCAGAACTTAACAAAATCTCGCCAACATCAGCGTTAAAAAGAAAGGCCAAATCAGGCTGAAAATCTGAATGCAACCAGACTGGCAGAAGGTACGGTATTTTTATTGTAATTAGTAACTTCTATTGCGCCGGTATCCAAAGCACAACGCATCAACCGATGGCACATCAAAACCAAGCCGCAATCAGGTCAGCATCCAAAAGGTGAAGCCAAACAGGTAGAGGGTCTACAAACACAGAGAGAGAAGAAGAGCTGCCCCGAGTTTACACAGAAGACATGAGGTGCAACTCACCTCTTGGTGAAGATCTATACAAACCCATACGGCCGCGGTGAAGTGGACCACCCCTCCCTCTTCCTCAGCTACCATCATCAGTCTTCCCTTCTGCTGGTTTATCAGCAGCCTCTGCAGCCGGCGGGAGCCAAGCCGACGGTGGAGCGGGATGCCGAGGGCTATCGAGATGCTGAGCTGGGGTGCGTGAGTCATCCCAGGACCCAGTTTCCGAGGCAAACCGATTCCACATGTTTGGCTCAACTGAGCCGCAGAGGCAGCAGCAGCAGCAGCTGTGGCTGGCACAGATGCTACTAAGACAGCTGCGGTTTACTGATGGCGAAACCATGACTAAACACACTTAACCAACCACACACAGCACAGCCAAACAAATTCTATTCTTGGATAACCCATGAACTCCCATATTATATTGACGGCTAATATATATACATACATATACGAGTCCGTGGATAACCATACATATACATATATATATATACGAGTTTGTGGATAACCATACATATATATTAATATAAAATATTACCTTAGACCTTAGTCCTTCCACGCGCTTGTAGCGCATCGGGCGACACAGCTCCTCCACGTCATTCTGTCCTCTGCAGCTCCCTCAGCCTCTTCCCATGTCATCCCTCCGTCGTCCAGATCCTGTACGATTGAGGCTCGCCAGGTCTTTCTCGGCCTCCCACGTTTCCTCTTCCATCCCGATGGAGTCCATTTCAGTGACTGCTTCGCGATTCTTTCACTATCTGATCTGTGCATATGTCCCAACCAGCGTAGGCGTGTTCTCTTCAACATATCCTCCATTTTATCCATAGCCGTTCTCTTTCTTATATCTTCATTCTTTATCTTATCCTTCCACGTGACCCCTAGTATCCTTATCTGCCACCGGTGATGAGCCGCATATAATATACATACATATATATACATATATACTCCCTTTCAACCACAAATGAATCCAAGGTTTGTCTACAGAAAGACCTTGTTCCTCCCTTACCAGTGAATAAGTAGGCTGCCACCGGTCCAACTAAACTAAGCAGATGACCTCCCGATCTCTGACCCCAAAGATTGGCCGCTATAGAATACTGTTATTAATATTACTATCATCAGTGATAGTGGTGGTAGTAGTAGTAGCGGTAGCAGTAGTAGTCATAGTATCATTATTATAATTATTATTTTTGTCATTATTATAACTAATATTACACCTCATATAAGGTGCTGTGGAATGAATATTTGTACTGTCTCAGATGATTCTGCTGACAACACACGCTTTCTGCTTACCTAACTCACACGTGCCTCGTTCAGTTAGAGAGGTAAGCAGAGCTAGTGGGAGGGTCTTGAAAGGCATCATATAAAATATGTCCCGCGGGGTACGCGATAACCTAATGCAACGCTTCCCAACATGGGCAAAGAGTGTCATGAACCTGCTCAAGGAGTGTTGCAGAACCATAACATTTGTGCAGCTTTTTCTGTCAAAAAAAGGGGAAAACTACTGATTATCGCTAACAATCTTCCACAGGAATTGCAGCTTCAGCTAATCAGTCTCTATCTTCCCCTTTTCTGGAAACACCGGATTTTATTTCTTAGTTATTGCACTGACTTGGGCCAGAAGCGTCTCTATCGTTGAGTGGCGCTTTTACAAATTATGTTCAATTACAATTACAATTACAATGGCCTAAATTTATTGTTTAAACCTTAAAGTAGTGTAGACATAGCTGCAACACTGTGATTGAACACAAGGAACGTTGGTCATCAATAAAATAAAGAACCAACTTGAAGAAAATTTAGATGAAATTCAGGCCTTGGATGCCATTGACCTGTTGTTGCTTCTGCAAGGGTGTGGTGCTCTGAAAAGTTTGGGAAGCACTGAGCAAGTGGTTGGCATGCTGGGCTGTCAACCGAGAGATCAGGGAGAACCCTCGATCTCTATAAATCCACATCAGGGCAGAGATTGGTTTTGAGGTTTCTGCTCCCCCTGCACCCCTTAGCCAACTGAGGTATAATGAGTACTATGACTGTTCACCGTTGGCGGGAAGATTAGAAGGCGAGGAACAGGACTGGTCACCTTCCCTCATATGCCAAGGCAAAGAAAATGAAGTCGCTAACACTTCATGCCATGGCCGCTGCTCAGGATAGCTTAAGGGAATGCTCTTCTTCTTCTTCAATACATTACACACTTTCATTCTTTTAGAACACTAACTGATTATCAGTAATGCTGGCAAGAAATGCGGCAACAGAAAATTAATACCCAACCACACACAAGTCTCTCACATAACACAAGTCTCATCCCACTCACTGCACCCTCTGCCTAACTAAACAGAATTGTAATTATTAATATTCCGACAACTTACATAGTACCACAAAGACAAAAGCTTCTTAAAAACAAATTTATGACATGTCAGAAAAATCTCAACTATTCAGTATTCAGTCACACAATCCATGCATATGACAGAAGGAGACTCTTTTTCACAGTCTGCTGCAATGTCAGGAATTGAACCACCAACCTCAGTGCAGCCAGTCTAGCAACTTTCCTCCTGAGCTCGGTTCTACCCAGCCTGATTACTGCAAGATGCATGAAAGGTAAAGATAAGACCACTTATCTTAGTCAGCAAGCAAACTGACCAATCCACTGGCTAGGATTCTTGTAGCATGATCCCTGCACCCATTTCTCCTTCCGCACCTTCCATCTGGCCCTTTGCATCCTATCAACTGTCTAGGAAGTTTCCTTGAAAGCATTCATACCAGGAACAGAACTCAAAGTTCAGTGTCTTGGCTCCAAAGCAAACATTCTGCCGCTCTGTAGATTCGATTTACTAACTTCGCATACAAACTATTCACAGAGAATAAAATAGATATATCAAATAAATAATTCTTGCTGCCAAGAAATTTTCCTAAAAGCTGCGACATTTGTTTTCATTTATCATTTTTAGAGATTTCCTTCAGTTAAGATCTCATAGATTCTGCATTATAAAACTATTATTGTAATATCAGGCACGTGTCTTTAATCAGATAAAAGCATCAAAGGTAACTACTTAAGTAGATTGTAGTTGTGCAACTACACAAAGTTCATAAGTTCATAAAGTTCACCAGTCACGTCTTTCATTTTCAGGAAGAAACAAGAAAACAATCTCACAACTGCGCATATCTGGCAAAATTTCAGACTTATACAGCAGTTAGAATTTTAGAATGCTTAGAATCTAAATACAATACTGTTCTAGCCTAAAGTCCACATAAAAACTAGTGCTGTGCAAATTATTCATTTTTTATATACCCCTACCCCTGTCGTGATCAACAACGCATTGCATGTCGGCCTAACACAGCCGCCATTGGTTTTATTAGTCACGAAATCATGACATGCAGAAAGTTTTCTTGGCCAATAATTCGTTTATATGATACCTCAAGTGTTATGAATAATGACAACAAGAAATTCGAACCTGTTAAATTATTTTTTTATATTATTGAAAAAGTGCACTTCGTTTGGTAATTTTTCTGCACGAAAATATACCATATGCAAGCGATGATTCAATAACCAGACGTGGTTTTCGCTTAACTGTGGCCATCATATGCATTATTTACCCCTCCCCACCTTCTATAATCCACCAAAAGTACTTACAACATGCTTTAAACTTTATTTCGACTATTTCTGAGTGCGATTTTCCTCCCAGTCACAAAAATACGCACAAAAACTCTAACTACTTCCTCGTAACGTGTTTTCGCAACCATACCTTAAAACTAAACACCCAACCCGTTATCTGAAAAGTCCCAGACCGTAAAATCATTTCGAAACTGTAGGTCTTAACGCGATCTTGGAACAAAAACCACCGCCTACAAAAATTTTCACAAGATCCAAGCAGCACAGCCTCGCCCTCTACACGGAGCAGAGTCGAAATTGTCCCATACTGCACTTTACACGGTTTCTACAACGAGCACTCCACGCTAAAATCTTCAAAAAGTTAACATAAATTTAAAATCGCATTCTGTAATAAAATTCGAGTAATAAGATCAGAAATCGGACGACACTGATGGAAAATGCGTAACTAAGACAGGACTGGACTACCAACCTTCCGAATAGCTCAGACAACCGCTCCTCCGTCACGCCATCCGGTAGATTTCCGATCCATAAGTATCTCGTTTCTCGAACCATTTTTCCCATTCGACAGAAATGTCGGCATGACGACGCCGCGCTTCTCGTCGCGATTATTTGACTACGACGACGATTACGACAACGTTAGACATTATTATCATTAACGACGACGACGACGACACAGTTTTTAATAACACATACGTCGCTCATACACTCTCTCGCATACGCAAGCACGCGACGTAGCTGCGCACCGTTCGCTTGCTGCTTTGCATACGCTGACGCTGCGGCTGACTCGCCCAGCTGTTGTACGCGTTGTCTAGGCGAGCACGCCGCTCCTGGGCCAGATGCTGCTGGTGTACATGGCTGCGTTATGCGGCGAGCCTCGGCCAGCGCAGCTGCTGACGTCAGGCGCAGCGTGCCTATAAACATTGCTTATGCAGACGCCAGCAGCGATAAACATACGGGTCACTGCGCATGTGCAGCAGACTCACGTGACATCGACGCGGAAAAACCGAGGGATGCCACTTCCCCTAACGGGTGGACGGTGGAAGCCGTCATTCTCCGTTTCAGCTAGTGAGTGAACGAACAATTGTTTATCAAGTTTAACTAAAAGTTTGGTATTGGTCGCCTCTTCACGTAGAAGACTTCCTTGGATTTCATTTGGCTAAATTTCACTTAATTTTTAGTATCATAAATCCTTATTCGCTAGGTGGCGCCAGTGGCGGCGCCAGACATTTTTTGCAACCAGAGCACAACCAGGGCAGTCATACAAGTAACCAGTGCAGGGGAGATTTATGCCCAGAACAAATTGTTGTCAGTGGAACAATTCTGGCAGGGCAACGACCAGGGTAAAGGCTTTTTACCAGGGCATTTGCCTTGGCTGGCTCTGGTGTAGCGCCGCCTCTGGGTGGCGCACAACGTAACTTGCTTACTTATTACAAATTTTTGGGAAAACCGGTATTTCAATAAGTAAAAATTATATGGTTTTCATCTGTCAAGTACAAGCTGAGTGCCAATATTGCAGTTACCTTTGAAACATTTTGTAAAGTCTTAAAAATAAATATGATAAATTTTGATAACATGCTGTAGGCCTAGATAATGATTTATCTTGAAAACATGAAACACGTTCACAGCAATAATGTTACATTATTTATGATAACTTCAGAGTGGATTTTTATTAGATTTATAAACACAACGCAGATCTTTTAGTGCTGCGCGTCACATATTAGGTTAAACTTGCACTATTCAGCTACCTAAATTGTGACTTCGTTGCCCACGACAATCGTAATCTCGAAATTTCTACAGCGCCCAAAAGAGCGAAGTGACGGGAACCAGCAGGGCTGTTACAGTAGTGGCAAATTAGATGTGAGTAGCCTACACGCTACCGGTTAGTTTTCCGAAACAAATTAGAGGCGAGTATACGCTACAGTATTTTGTGCTCATACATTACAGTATTTTAATATAAATAAATATAAATATCTTGTGAGGTGATAAATTATACGGTCTCTAGAGGTGAGTAGGCCTACACGCTGTATACCCGCGTATACCCTCGACTACAGCCCTGGGAACCAGCTTATTATAGGCAGTGCCGTTTTAAGGCATAGGCACGCGAGGCCCGGGCCTAGGGCCCCGCGCAGCGGGGGGCCCCGCGGCGGCCCAGAAACAAAATAACAATATTAGGGCCTATAAGTTCTGTTCTAACAAGTAACAATTCTGCAAAGTAAAGTAAGAACAATAACACATTTTTATTTTTGTAAACAAATGTCTGCAGTCTGCATTTTTAGTTAAATATAATTATTGGTAATAAAATCAGAGCGCTATAGAAATAAATCAATAATTTTAACGCATGGCGACGATGGCGCACCACTTGCTGTAGGCTATTGGCTATTATGTTTGTTTTCATTTGTCTGCTTTTTCACAACGCTATTCAAGGATTTTTTATGTCTTGGTAAGTTAATATTAATTTTTAATATTAAATCTCTCTGTCCTATAATCTAATCATTTTATAAATTGTTTTAAACTTTAAATTATAAAAAGGGCAAAAAGCGTATCAAATTTCGCACAGTTAATAGGATAAATAGAATGATGTTGGCGTGTCGACGCTCGGTATTGAGTCGGTAGTGAACTTGGCAAACTTATTTAACTTAACAAAATCACTTCATTTCCACCTCCTCCAATGTATAAGGTTGAGGTTTTTTGATAGTTTCTACCCTTTTTGTTATGCAGATTAAGATTCTGATTGTCAATTATCTCGTTCACGGTAAACCGATTTGCAACTTTTGGCCAATTATCACTAGGCCTACGATCAATTAAACGAAATACCAGACAACCCATCAAAAATGCGTAGAAATTATATGAGTGGTGCCGCGAAGAGAAAAAAGGAAGCAACTGAAATTGAAATGTCGAACAAACATCCAAAAGTATCTTCTTTTTTTCAAAGTCAGAAAACACAATCATCATCGCAGTCCGACATTGTTGAGACGTAAGATATTCTTACGTTGTCTTACTCGTCTACTGAATACTGATGTCATTGTTTGCGATAAAGATGAACAGTTAGTGTCGCTGCAAGATGATGGTCTACCAGTCGAAAATACAGATGTTGTCACAACACCAAAATTCGAAGCCTATTTCGCAAGATGTAAGCCCTACGGAGTCAGCGGACTATCCAACTGATGCAGCCTTATGGAGTCCAATCACGGAGGAATTGCGATCTTATTGGATTCGTAAAGGTCCTGCTAGTTGCCAGCATAATGAGCCTGACTTTAGTACGACTCAACGCGTGTATCGAAAGGGAGATAAGTTGCATAGCCGTTGCTTAACTGATTCCTGTTTCCGTCGTGAACTGCGAAATGGTGAATCAGTTTGTCGCGAGTGGCTGCTCTTTTCTCCATCGCAGAAGTCTGTGTATTGCTTTGTCTGTCGCTTGTTTTCAACAACAACGATGGGTCATCAATCTTTCTGTCAATGATGGTGACAAACTGTACGGGTGAACGTTCTTTCTCAAAACTTAAATTAATCAAGAACGAGCTTCGCAGCCGTATGATGCAAGAACGATTGAACTGCCTGTCTGTCATGAGCATAGAATCAGATGTGTTGGAGTCTTTGAATTTCGATGATATTATAAAAGACTTTGCTCAGAGCAAAACACGAAAGCGATGTTTGTAAGAAACTGTCGTTACAAAGTCACAATCCATGTATAGCAAACATGTACTCATTATAATCACACTTTCAGTTTGTATAACAAATAAACAATGGAAACTGTAAAGTATGTTAAACTAAACTTTTATTTTACACTTGTAGTACAAAGATTGATGTGTTAGCTGTGTTATTATGAGTTTAGTAACAGTATACTACATGTATATTAATAAATTTAACAAAATGACACATATGCACGTACAATGCACTAATGCAATACTCTGTATCTGAGACTGAGATATTGAGACGGAAATCGGATTACGTTTAAGGTTATTTAGGGTTTGTGCGGGTTGTGCCTAGGGCCCCCAAACTCCTTAAAACGGCTCTGATTATAGGCCTATCTTACAATAGCTATCACCACAGACGGCAGGATGATTGTTCAATCGTGATTGTTAGCCTACAATAAAAGGCTGACGCAAACACATAGGCTTATAGAAGCCCGGCCCTGGGAAATAGCCTACTGGAGAATAGGCCTATAGATTTCTTGTAGGCCTATTGCAGACATGCTCATAAACTAATTTCGTCTATTTTGAACGGGCGTTTCGGCCACTGATTGCCTTTTTTGCACTTGCCGAAACTGACGTGAATTTGGGCTTTGGTTTAGGACGTTACCGATTTGTGTCAATAGAAGTTGTTAATTACTATCTTTATTATCGTTATTTTAATTATATTTTATTATATCCGTATTTTTCTCTGCCCATAAGCACTCAATTCTCAATAGCCCGGTAACCTTTTCATTTCAGTAGTAGAATTCCTCATCTCCCGCCATATTCCAATTTTAAGTAGAAAGTGACATCCCTTGCGTATATCTATCCGCTTTGACTGTTTTTCCATGGTGATGTTTAGTATGGAAATAGGTCAATCTGCAGCCGTTCTCAGACTATATTGCACATTGCATCATAACAAAACATTACATAACGTAACGTAACGTAACGTAAAAAGGGTTTTAGTGGTTCCGAAGAGTGCAGTTTGTTAGAATAAAATAAAATGGTTTCACTCGCAGTTTTTAAATTATATATATAGTGGACTACTTTACAAGTCATGGGTCCACTGTCAACTTATGTGCATTGGACATGTCAAAAGCCTTTGACAAAGTGAATCACTATGCTTTGTTCAATAAGCTAATGGACAGACAGGTTCCTCATGAAGTTCTAACCACTCTTATAGCCTGGTATAGTCTGAGTGCAGCTTTTGTGAGGTGGGACAGTATATTATCAGACATGATAACTCTGACCTGTGGTGTTAGGCAGGGTGGTGTTCTATCTCCAGTTCTGTTTGCTGTTTATGTCAACGAGATAATTGAAAAGCTAAGTCGATCTAACCATGGGTGTAGAATTGGGGAGACATACTTGGGGTGCGTAATGTATGCAGATGACCTTATCTTAACAGAGGCCCGGGAAGTGTTTGAAAGTTGGGTGAGCCAACCAAGGCAAACCTATATCTATAAATTATATATATATTTATACATATATATATATTTATTTATTTATACATATATATATTTATATATATAACTTAGGAAGAGGAAGAAAAAGAAGAAGAAAAGAGGAGGAGGAGGAAGAGGAAAAAAGAAGAAGAAGAGTAAAGGGAAGAGGAAGAGGAAGAAAGAAGAAGAGTAAAAAGAAGAGGAAGAGGAAGAGGAGGAAAAAGAGGAGGAGAAGAGGAAAAGGAAGACAGAAGAAGAGGAAGGTGAAGAAGAGGAATAGGAAGAAAGAAGAAGAGAAAAAGAAAGAGGAAGGAGCAGAGGAAGAAAGAAGAGTAAGAGGAAAAGGAAATGAAGAAAAAAGAAGAATAGTAAGAGGAAGGGGAAGAAAGAAAAAGATTAAAAGGAAGAGGAAGAGGAGAAGGAGGAGGAGGAAGAAGAGGAGAAGATGAAGAAAGAAGAATAAGAGGAAGAGGAAGAGGAAGAAAGAAGAAGAGTTAGAGGATCGAAGAGGAAGATGAGAGGAAGAGGAAGAAGTCCCTTAAGCTAGTACTGAGGCAGCCACGTGTATGAAGTGTTAGTAACTTCATTTTCTTGGCCTTGGCATTTGAGGGCGAGTGGCCACCACTAGTTTTCTCAATCTATCGCCGTCTCATCTATATTAAACAACTACGATTAAGAAAGTTATAGCATGGATTCGATGACAGAAAACACGTTTATGAAACATCGTGCTGCCCAACTCAATTTGCTACTGTCTGTCGTGTTTGTTCGAGATTTAGGGCTCACAATCAAGCGATCAACCAATATTACTGTAATGTAGGCCTACGTAAACTTTATTACTTACATCCGACGCAGCTTGGTCATCCGCCATAATTTGATGTCAGAAAACTCAGAATCAATAATTATTATATTATTGTCTAACTTTTGAAATATCCAACACTGTGCGCACGCAAAAAGTGTTGACGTGTCAGTAAAACTTATAGTAAGCAAACCGTATCCGTAGGCTGTGGAATGAACTCCTGCAAATTATATAGCAGTCTATGGCTATGGCGGCTTATGCCGCTTATCGCTACGTCGGTCCAGCCATTAATCATCTCTCCACCCTGCATGGTCTGTCCGGGGGTATTTCGGTCTCCACGGTATGTCCCACCGGCACCCAAGTCAACAGCTGATGACATGTCAGAACTTCAGAAGTTGAGAATTTCCATCTGGAAGATGTGATTCCATACACATCCAAGGCAGCCGAGCATAATACCGCTAATTGAACATTTTAAACATTTCTCAGAAGTTAAGGAATGCCATATTTGAAATATATCTAGCTTCGGCTGTATCAACGTGTTGTAAGGAAAACAAGACTGCCAGAATCACGGGCTCCAGCTCAGCGACCTTTTGACCCTCCTCTTGCCGGACGGTAAACCAGATCAGACATGTGTAAAAGCATCCCGACTGTGGTAGTTTTAGATAAGCCACTTTGTAACTGTAATCTGAGCATCTATTAATAAATGCCAAGTTCACGAAGGTCCACAGACAGACGTTCAACGAAGACATATGGTACTTAGATTTAGGATCTGCCAGTTAGCCGATAGTAAGCCTTTGCCTGTGCAAGATTCTCTATTAGGCCCTATATGTAACGGTGACAATGTAACCCCAAAACTGGAGTTTGGTACGGGTAAAACCGGGTATACCCGTACCCGTGATGCTCCTACCCATACCCAACCCGACCCGTGAGATGCTTACCCGATCCGTACCCGACACTGTGAAAATTTAGGGCGCAAATTATATATTTTATTGTATCAATGCCAAAAAAGTTGGGTGAGCATGCGCCTGCCTCGGCGCCACAGAGCCAAAACTTGGGTGAGCAGCGGCGCCTTTGGCGCCATAGGTTCCCGGGCCCCTGTATCTTAATATCAGCATCCCTGTGTGACCTCCAAGCTATGGTTGACATTTGTTCTGTTGAGCTCGAAAGTATAGATATGAAGCTAAATGTAGCCAAATCTCAAGTCGTAACGTTTGGTTCACAGTTCCGTAATATGTGTAAGAACATTAGTCAACCTTCCAGTCGGGGTTTCGTAAGGGTCACTCCACGGAAACCCTATTGTACCTTCTCTCAGAAATTTATGGGGCGATAGATAGGTCAGAGGTCACCCTCCTAGCTTTGTTAGATGTCAGTGCCGCGTTCGACACTGTCGATCACGACATTCTTCTTGGACGGCTTTCTATCTCATTTGGTCTTTCTGGTGGTTTTCTTGGTTGGCTTAGCTCCTTCCTGCGAGACCGTTCCTTCTCTGTAGTCTATGGGGCCACTAAGTCTGCATGGGTTCCTGCCCCGTATGGCTTGCCCCAGGGTTCCGTCCTGGGTCCACTCTTATACATAATTTATACTGCTGACCTTGGTCCCCTCCTGACGGCAAGTGCAGTCCTGAGTCAGTCGTACGCGGATGACTTGCAGGCATATCTGCACTGTCCTGCCTCAGCAGCCTTAACTGCGGTCCGTACCATGAGCCGCGCTATCAAGGTCCTGGAGGACTGGATGTCTTCCAACCGTTTGTGTCTGAATCCTGCTAAGACCCAGCTAATCTGGTTCGGCACACGCCAGCAGCTTGCCAAGATTGACTTGGAGGCTCTGGCCCTGGAGTTTCCATTGCTCACTTTCTCATCTTCGGTCCGAGACCTTGGTGTCATACTGGACCAAGAGCTGACTTTTACGCAACACATAAACCTGCTTTGCCGTAACTGCTACTATCAGCTGCGCCAGCTTAGAGTAGTCTCTCGCTCTCTAACCTCCACTGCTGCTTCCACGCTTGTCCACTCATTTGTTGTATCTCGCCTTGACTATTGCAGTACTCTCTACCTTGGTCTCCCAGCGGCTCGGATTGGGTGCTTGGACCGGGTGTTGCGCGCAGCGGCACGCCTTATTGGTCGCATCCCGAGATTTGGCCATGTCACCGAGTACATGCGGGATGTTTTGCATTGGCTTCCTATCCCGCAGCGTATTGCCTATCGGGTCTCTGCCCTAGTGTGGCGCTGCCTTATGGGTGAGGCCCCTGTGTATTTGAGAGAGCATTGCCGCTCCACCCTGAACATCCAGCGCCGTGGTTCCCTGCGCTCTTCTAAGCAGGCTGAGCTTCTAGTTCCCCGCTCACGGACTGCCCTTAGGCAGCGCCGTGATTTTTCCATCGCTGGCCTTGCAATCTGGAATGGGCTCCCTGTAGCGCTTCGCTTGGTCCCAAGCACCCATTCCGCCACATTTTATTCAAATCTCAAGACTGTGCTCTTCAGCCGGGGTTGGGTCGGGAGTGCTTCTGAGTAGATAGCCTTGAAGAGGCGCTATATAAATTCTCCATATGAATGAATGAATGAATTAGTGTCAACGGAGTAGAGATCAGTTATGTGAACAAGCTCAAATATCTGGGTTGTTTTCTGGTTGCAGCCAAGTCATTTAAAATTAGTATGCATGAAATGCGCGTTAAATTTTACAGGTCATTTAATTCTTTGTATAGCAAATGTCACAAATTTAGTGAACCTGTTTTGTTACATTTGGTTAGTGCCCACTGTAAACCATTTCTCCTCTATGGAATGGAAGCTGTCAACCCTACCAAAAGCGAGCTAAATTCCTTAGAATAGGCCTACACTTACAGCTCTGCAATATGTAAAATTTTCAAAATCTGTCATAGTAGTGTTGTATCGGTCCTACACTTCATGCATGAAAGTAACATAAAAGACTGTTGGTTAACTAGAAGACTGCGATTTACTCAGAATTGCCTCTCAAATGACAATGATGTTGTGAGATTTCTGTCTTATTTCTCAAACACCATAAATGATTGAGTCTTTTGTTTTGTATTTTCATATTCTTGTTTTGTGCTACCAATGTTTGGTGAATTAAAGATTGATATAAAAAATCTTTTATTCACCAGTAGCATAAAAACAAACGATACAGCATTCACTGCTACAGCATCTGCTGCCCAGTGGCGTAGCCAGGTCTTAACACCAGGGGGAGCGAGCACATGAAAAAAGGCCCCATTAACCAAAATAAATAATTTCAATTAATTGCATTCATTGTGATATAGGTATTTATTGTTGTATTTTAAAAACACTGAAACACCCAAAAGGTGGCAAAAGCAATATATGTATAGTAAATGTGTAATAGCATAGTGTAACAGTACAAACACAAACCAATTAAAACAGCCTTCTCTTCTAGACTTCATTTTAGCAAAGTTATCGATTACTTTGTTATGATCCACTTCACTAGCGAACAGTCTTTCGATCGTAATCAAAGATAACCAGACAATCTGTCCTCGCCCATTGTAGAACGTACGATTTTATGAGTTTGAGTCAGCTAAAGGATTGAGTCAGCTAAAGGATTGTTCCACACCAGAGATGTTTATTGGCAAGGTCAGCAAAATGCGGTACACTGTGGACTGCAGGCTAGGATATATGGACACATGTCATTGGCGATCATGAATGTTAGTACATGTCTGCTAGAGATTCTAATTTTTGTCCCATTGCTAAAATGCTTTGGATCTAAACAACTAAATTTGGAAGCCACATTTGTGAAATGCTCGAATGCTCAGGACTCTTTCTTCTGGTTATATGCTGAATGTCTTACATTGGCTTCCTGTCAGCCAGCGCGTATCATACATGGTTGTTTCCCAGGTGTCGCGGTGCCAGCTTGGCTGCACTCCAGCTTATCTGCGAGTCTTTGGCACCTTGTGCTGGGAGTTCAGGGTAGCCGCCACCTCCTCTCTTCGGGGGAGGGGATGCTCATTGTGCCTTTTGCCCGCACAGCCACCATGCGAAACAGTGCTTTTCAGTGGTGGGCCCGACGTCATTGAAAGGGCTCCCTTTTGAGCTGCGCCTGCTCCTCGGAACTCCCACTGATACGTTCTACACTAGATTGAAAACTGTCCTATTTCGCCGTGCTGGAGTTGGGAGCACCTCTGAGTAGCCCTTTGAAGAGGTGCTCTATAAATACTCGAATGAATGAGTTAATGAAATCTGTTAGCTGTGCTATTTATGACACAATCGAGAGACACTATGTAGATTTCAACCATGAATTTTTCTGGAATCCTCCACTGACATTCCCTCATGAAATTTCTTTCTTTTCCGAACTCTATGTTGCTCATAGTCTGATCCTCTGCCTTCCAAGCTATCTCGTCCTCAACGAAACCCTCCGTAACAGCTGCTCTATAGCAGCTGCCTCTCTTTGGTCTTTCAGGCAACCGGACTCGGACCACCAACGGACATCGATTTCTGGACAACCCCTCGGATACGTCGCAGCGCTCGTGAATAAGCTGGTGCTTTGCGCTCAGCTTTACAGTGGCGCTTTAGAAAATTGGAGATTACGATTACGAGATTACGATTAGTAATATCACATTTTTGAGCCAGCGCAGTTGTTTCATTATAATCCGTTCAAATTCAGATTCAAATTTATTTCGCATGTTTTTCATCTTGTTTTCAAATAGTTGAATTAGAAGCCGAGAGTAAATCAATGCTACTTCTCTGTAAATATGTGGATAAACTGAAAGCCTTCTCTGGCAATTTTCGCAGAATATTAGAAGTAAGAATTCGGACATAGCCTACCAAGTGTTACAAGAATACCTTTTGCCTCAGCCAACTGTTTAGTAGTGCAGTTTGAAAGAGATTTACCATATAAGGACAAGGTGACATATTTCTAATGTCGTTTGAACGATTGGAGTAAATAATTTTCGAACGATTGGAATAAATAATTTTCGAACGATTGGAATAAATAAATTGTGGTAAAGGCCCCACATGTTGGAAAATGGTCTTAGGGGGAGCGGCCGCTCCCTCTGCTCCCCCCCTAGCTACGCCTCTGCTGCTGCCCATAATGTCATAGCAGATTTTGTAACTTGTTGCGTTTTGACAGCAAGCCTAATTTATGAATAAACGAATATACAATATAAGAATCATAGGCCTACATACATTGTTTTTTACAAGAATTTATAAAAATGCAATTTTAACGCACGTGAACACGTCAACTGTAGGCTATCACCCATCGATGTAGGCATAGGCCTAATAATATATTATACCTGGGACTAAGATTTTAGCAATCTTAGTCCCAGATTATACGTCGATCCTTGATAGAAAATCCGTCGCATTAATAAGCGACATCTGGGGAGTTTGTCTGAATGCTGAACATCTGAGACAACAGATCTCTTGTGTAGCGATTGTTGGCAAGTCCTGCGTCCTGTGCCTCATAACTAGGGTTAGTAGAAATTCACGACAAAAAAGTTCATAAGTCACGATAGGAATTGTACAAATGGGCGAAATTCACGGCATGAAATCACGGTTTTATTTACTAAGATCCGACCAAGCAACAAGGCAAAATAACACAGAAACGACGCTGTCACAATGCATAACGCCACACACAAAAGTCGTGTAAGCGTCTTGCATCAAATCATATTTGTATTTGCGATAATGCGAAACATAAGGATAAACAATGCAAATTGTGACCAACGCATACGAGTTGTACGGCCAACCGGAAATTCAATTACGTCTAGTTACTTTATTTTAATTTATTGCAATTTGTTGTTAGACTTTATAACGACTGCATATATATAGTTTTGTTCGGTAACATAACATAACATAACATAATGTGGCGTTCTGCGCCCGCCCGGACGCCTGCACTCTCGTTGCGCCGGGCGGGTTTCGTGGTGGTGGTGACTCCAGCCCACTGCTCGTCTGGAGCCACCCCCGAGTCACTGCCTTGACTAGTTTCACCGTAGAATGGCTGTTCTCTATCTCTGCCCATAGTGAATGTTCCTATCAGAGGAGATTCAGGATTGGCCGCTTAAGAAAGGCAACACTATACATTTCTGTCTCTAGGTCTGACTGCTCTTTTCCGCGGTCGCCGGATGGGCAACGTCCTGCAGGATGGCCGTCCTTCAGAACAGGGTTCGTTCTCTTACCAGCAGGAGTCTTCCTTCTTTGTGTGCCTTCTTAGCTACGGCTTCCTCTTACTCTCCAACTGATCTGAACTGTGACGTACCATTCTACATCTCGTGACTCGAACTATCGCCATTTATAAGGGACACCAAACGTTTTCTAAGTATCGGGAACAAGGAATACATGTGACAAGTCTTTACGTCGAATCGTCCTAGACACTGATCTATTGGGCAACTGTCAATGGTACCTCTCTTCGTCATGTCGTCTAGGCACCCGTCCATTTGACAACTGTCTTCCCACCGTCACGTGTCTCTCGCACCATTTCCGTGTGTGGCGTACCGGCCTCACACATATATTGTCATGCACCACAATTTACGGAGTAAGTTTCCTTACCCGTCTTCTGTGTTGGCAATTGTCGACCAACACAGTGATAAATTCTGCTTCGAAAGATAACGGTAAGGGTATCTACGGCACTCTGATAGTGAAGGTCCTCTCTCTATGACCTTCCTATCTACACACAGAACTTCGTTCCGACCTACGCACGAGGGGGCCCATCCTTGCACTTCAGTCAGTTCTCAGAGCTGTGTGTTACGACAAGCAAATATAGTTCTACCCGGGTATCCGACTACCCGGACTTTCACGTATCGCTCTCTTGGTCTGCTTTATTATTTCCCTTCATACATGGGATTATCGTACTCTTCACCTGGGGACTCTGACTAGCTGCACTTCGGCTAGCAAAACGCGAACTTGTCTCTTTCGGACCTGGATACCCGACTACCCGACCCGAACTTCGAGGTTAATCTCTTCCTCTTGGTCTGATTTAATCTACCGTTTACCCGGAACTCGCGTACTCTTAACCTAGGGATCTGGCCCGCTGTATCTTCTCGTTGCGGCGTATCCCTACCCGGTTTACATAACCTTTAACACGGTTGTGTTTTCCCGGGAGCTCACAGACTCATAGGCTTCATTTCCGAGTACACAGACTCGATTCTACTAACGGCACCAGTGGAGTAACTATCAGTACTGTTACCCCATTATTTCACACAGACCTGTGTTTTCACTTCCCACTGCGGGAAGTTTCCTGTCTTCCACGCACCTGTACGATCCACGGTCAGATGGTTCGGGCAGTTCCCCGAACTCAGAAGTTGCAGTTAGTTCCGCGAGCCAAGATTTTCGGTAGACCGGAGTTAGGTAGGCCAAAAGGAAGATATGCGGGAAAACCGCGGGAGTAACTATGACGGAAGTAAAGTAATGAAGGAAAGAAACGTCGGTAGACCGCGAGTTAAGATTCTGCGTGTAACTGTATAATTGTTTATTGTAACTTTAATATGTATAGGCTTTTAAGTGTAGTTGAGATATTTCGGGTTGACCGCGAGTTGAGAGATTGCGGTTAGTCCCGCGAGTTAAAAGAAAGGCGGGTAAGTTGCCCGATGTTATCGAACGGAACCAACGGGGTCACTCTCCCCGTACATATCGAACTCGCACCACCGGGGTCTTCCCTTCCCCGTATTTATCGAACTGTCACCATCGGGGACTTGCCTTCCCCGTTTTTATACAGACCTGTGTATCGAACGTATCCACCGGGGTCTTGCCCCGTCTTTATCGAACGTCACCAACGGAGTCTGCTTCCCCGTACTTTCGAACGGAATCAACCTGGTAACTCTCCCCGTACACGTCGAGCGGTGACCAACGGGTCTGCTTCCCCGTCTTTACCGATAAAGACCTGTGTTTTCTTTATAACTCAAGATCGGTCTCTCCCCGAGAGATATGATATTTCTCATAAATCAGCCTGTTAAACTTCCACAATCGGGATTCAGACCGGCTCGCGATCTAACGGCAGGGTGGGCCCCAGCCCTGTCGAATCGGCGGTCAATCCATCACCCAAGAGTGATTAGTTTTGCTGTTACTCGGGATCGCACTGGTTAACTTTTAATGGACGATACTTGAACTGAGTTCTCACCAGCGGAGTCTTTCCGCGTGTATATCAGACGGTCAACAGTGGGAACTTTGCCCGTGTATCTCTAACGGCTACCACCGGGTCTTTGCCCGTGAATCTCTGATGTCTACCACCGGGTCTTTGCCCGTGTATCTCAAACGGCCAACACCGGGTCTCTGCCCGTGTATCTCATACGATCACCAGCGCGGTCTTTCCGCGTGTATCTCAAACGGTCAACAGCGGGGCCTTCCCCGTATGTATCGAAATGTCACCACACGGGATCTTTCCCGTCTTTATCGAACGGCTACCGACTGGGGCTGCTTCCAGTCTTTATCGAACGGAACCGCCGGGGTCTTTCCCCGGACTATCGAACAGTCACCAGCAAACCAGACACCGACGGGACCTTTCCCGTCTATCTATCGAACGGAACCGCCGGGGTCGCCTTCCCCGGACTTTACCGACACAGACCTGTGAGCCTTTATCTCTCGCGATCGGTCTTTCTCTCGTGTATATCAAACCGGACATCCATCGGTCTTTCCAGTATATATCGAAACGAACATCTACGGGGTCTGCTTCCCCGTCTTTTGATACAGACCTGTTTATCTGCGGGGTCCTTCCCCGGACTATCGAACGGTAACCAGCGAACCAGACACCGACGGGACCTTTCCCGTCTATCTATCGAACGGAACCGCCGGGGTCTTTCCCCGGACTTTACCGATACAGACCTGTGAGCCTTTATCTCTCACGATCGGTCTTTCCCCGAATCAGCCTTCCACGATCAGACTCAGTACTTTTCGCGATCTACAACAGAGTGGGCCCAACCCCGTTGGATCAGCGTTTTGCCAGCACTGGTCTGACCGCCTATGGGGCGGCTGTCACTCGGGAGCGCACTGATTAGCCGGTAACCAACGACACTAAAGCACCGTGTCGCTGTACATGCAGAGTGCACACATCGCCACTCTACGATATAAGCAATGCACCGTGTGGCAGCCTCTATGCATCTATCTGCATGCTATGGTCTCGCACGTAAAATATATTCGGGCCTCCATACTAGCCCATATACACCTTTTCAAATACAGGTGTCTAAGGTATCGAAATCAACCTATGATAATTAGTGCCTACCTAGCTCTAGGCATTAAATATTGGACCGAAATGCGTCTAATATTATTCTAATTAATAATTTAAATCGTTAAGATGGAAGACATAAGCTAAAACTTAAATATTGGCTATTTTAATATCGCGTTAGGGCTACCATTTACGCATCGGCCGCTGATGCATTAGGTCGCCGGATAACGCGTCAACAACACAGCTATTATTGATAAAACCTACATTCAAGGCCTGTGGCCTGTCCGCCACAATAACATAACATAACATAACATAACATAACAAGGTTTTTAAGTGGCTCAGAAGACTTTCATCTGTGTCAGGGCCACTCTCTCGAGCTTCCTCTCAATTGCAGAGAGGTAGAGGGAAGCCTATTACTCTAGGTCCTATAGCTAGGCCTACTCTATGTTTTTTTCAGTTATAGCATCATGGTGAAGTTCTAAGGACTGATTATGTTTGACTGAGTAAACGAACCTTTTACTTCAAAATAAAACGTTTAATCTACCATTTTTACGTTGCGAAACATATCAGTTCAGAACGTAGTGTTGCATTTTAATTCCATAAAATTTGCCAAACTCGCAGCAATTCACGGCATGTGGGGATTCAGAGGCGTAACTTTGGTCTAAATATTAATTGGCATTGTTTAAAAAATGGGGCACGGTACCCTCAGTCTAAGTACGAGTACAAGTACCCAGTCTTGTTGTCCTCGAGACCAAGGTCTTGGTCTCGAGTGCACTCGAGTTCGTTTTTAAAAGTCTTGGTCTTGGTCTTGGTCTTGAGGTTCAAGGTCTTGGTCTTGGTCTTGGTCTTGAGGTTCAAGGTCTTGGTCTTGGTCTTGGTCTTGAGGTTCAAGGTCTTGGTCTTGGTCTTGGTCTTGAGGTTCAAGGTCTTGGTCTTGGTCTTGGTCTTGAGGTTCAAGGTCTTGGTCTTGGTCTTGAGGTTCAAGGTCTTGGTCTTGGTCTCGCAAGACCAAGACCAAGACCGGCTGTTAATATGAACAGTCATTTAACAGAACTCAAGAATTCTGTATCAAGCCTGCTTGCATCATGCGACCAATATCTATGGATGGATACAAGTCATGTTGGTCAGGAAAACCCATTGGCAGCAGCAACAGTTATTCTGTATCAGACGGTATGATAAACCATGGGAAGATTTCAAAAAGACTCACTATCTGTACATTTACATCCAGTGCTTGAAAAGCTACTCTGTGTGTGTCAGCGACTTCAGCACCTGTAGAACGTATTTTTTCACATGGCGGAATTTTTATGATGTCCACCAGGCACGTCTTGGTCAGAAAATTCTGAGCGAATTGGTTTTTATAAAATACAAAAGGCATTTGGTATAAGAGGCTGCATGAAGGACTTTTGAATACAAATTCGGATTTCTCTGGAGTTTTCATTTAAAGTTAATTTGCTTGAATAAAATAAAAGATTCATGTTTTCGTTAAAATAACGAATATTCCGACTTGACAATTTTTAGAAGTTTTGACCTGATTTCGATTTTTTTGGGTCTTGGTCTTGGTCTTGAGGTTCAAGGTCTTGGTCTTGGTCTTGGTCTTGGTCTCGAGGTTCAAGGTCTTGGTCTTGGTCTCGAGGTTCAAGGTCTTGGTCTTGGTCTTGGTCTTGAGGTTCAAGGTCTTGGTCTTGGTCTTGGTCTTGAGGTTTAAGGTCTTGACAACAAGACTGCAAGTACCCAGTACGAGTACCCCTCGTACCCCCATAAATTACGCCTAAGCGGAAATTCACGGCAAATGCCGAAAATCACGGAATTCACGGCTTCCTTGACTTCGTGAATTTAACACGTAGGCCTATACGGATACGCCTAGGCCTAATTAATATGGTTTACTACAAAATTCGCAGCTAGGCTAATAGGCCTACAATGAAACATCAACTGATTGTGCTATTATTATTACAATAATTAGTAGTAGTAGTAGTAGTAGTAGTAGTAGTAGTAGTAGCAGTAGCAGTAGCAGTAGCAGTAGTAGTAGGCCTATTATTATTATTATTATTATTATTATTATTATTTTTTTTTTTGCCCCGAGGTATACAGGATCCCTCAGGGACTTCAACATTATTTACAGAGTAGATTTGTCCGGAATGGGCCCTATTCGTCCAGGTTTAAGTTGTTGAAGGTACCCATAAAGGCCACCGCGTTGAAACGTTGAATCGTGAGCGCAAGGAGTTGTTATTATTATTATTATTATTATTATTATTATTATTATTATTATTATTGTTATTATTATTATTAGGGCCTAAAATGTCTTTGGTAGCAGTTTATATATAGAATTCCAGAATATTCCAGTTACCAACTTCAGAGAATGTGAATGCTGCATGTTGGGCGCTGGATACATAAGCATCATTTACAGTTCTACACTATATAGACCCTATATCTACAATGCATATTCGTTTATTATAGCCTAAATCAACGAAGGATGACACACCGCATCACAGCTTACAACAGCCTAAAGTGATAATATAGCAATAATGATAATAAACTTTAGTATATATTTTCAGTGCTATGACAGAGAAATGTATGTGCTAGCGAGATTTCATGAGAATTTACCAGATGGATTGAGGATGCTTCTATACAAAAGGTGAGGGATGAAATTCTTGTCATCTTTGGGTGGAAGAGAATATTCATGTGGACGAGGGCGAAGGGAATAAGTCCGACGCATTTGGGGTGGAAAGAGGCGACGGAGGACGTGAGACTCTTTCGAGCGGATAGACCCTAAAAGGCGATTCTCTGCAGACGAAAAGTGCACGTTCCTCAATTATTGGATTGTCGAACGGTAGGTAACCCAGGCGCTGCGTCCTGGCATGTAGGCTAAAAGACCGAACCCTCGCCGGTCTGCAGCTGTCGTCAGGCCCATGTGCGTCCGGACGGTGGAAAATTGTATCGTTTTCTGTATTCAAGAATTGCTATTCCATGCAATAGCGTCATTTTGCCCCCCTATAAAAGTTTTGCACCCCCTGAAAAATTCCTGCGGACGCCCATGGTCAGGTCCAACACGCATGCACCGCATAAAGCAGCTTACAGCTAACGTTTCTGCTACCACATGCAAGGCGTGGGCAGTAAGCCCATGTGCTCGGAGTATACGCAGAGCGTGAAGGGAGCCGGAACATGCTTCGTTGATTTTATCAACATGAGCGGTGCCACGTAGGTCTTGTCCGAAGGTGGCTCCAAGTATATGCACAGTCAACACGGACCACGTCCTTCAACAGGGGTGTGTGCTCAGCGCATCTCCTCGTGACAAGCATCTCACGAGACTTTGTGACATTTAATCTGAGGGTGTTTCGCATAGCCCACCTTGTGATGTAGTTTAGTTCCTCGGGAAGCGTTGCACTGCTCTGATGGACACTACCTTCAACTTACAGAATGCGCGGCGTAGCCTAGGTCATGTGATCGAGAGATTGGGGAAGATTGAGATTGGACATAGACGCCCTCTAGGGTTGAAAACGCGACGTTAAGAGATCACTGAAGCTTAAGTTTGCTTAACAAACTGCATGTTTTGGACTTCATACAACGGTTTCTTTCCCTGCCAAAGTGCCATTAACATTCGATGGAGCCCATATGAACCATAAGGGCTCTATATATGGGGAACATGGGCCTACATGTGGGTTGTTGACTGTTGGCCAAAACGCTCGTATTTCACATACTATTTTTTAACAAGAGATAGGTTAGCAGAAGCAACTCTTGCTCGGTTACTGCAGAAAGGCGCCAAAAGTAACCAAGCAACTAACAAGCTGACTAACTAAATCACTCACTCACATACTTACTAACATCAACGCTTTCATTAGTCATTCCTTCCAACCCATCAATGTCGATCCACCTTCTACATAAGTAAGTATGCATTTGTGTGTGTGTTTGTATGTGTGTGTATGCGTGTGTGTGTGTGTGTGTCTGTCTGTCTGTCTGTCTCTATGTTTCTATACTAACATAAAAGAAGAAAAGTCCGATAGGATAGTCATTAGAGGCAGCTATAGATTTGAAGTGTTATCGACTTCATTTTTCTTAGCCTCGGCATATAAGGGCGATGGCCATTCCTCTCCCTCACCGTCTCAGCTTCCTTGACAGTGAATGGTCAGTGTACATTACAGCCGAGTGTCGCTACTGGGTATATGTATCAATATAGGCCCTAATTGTGATCGTAATCTCAAGATTTCTACAACGCCCAACCAAGCGGAGTCGCTAGAACCAGCTTATTCACAGGCGCTTAGTCAAAACAAAATCAACAGGCAGGTTGGATCAAAATCGGTAATGGGAGCTTACAAAACTACATTAGCCTTAACAACCTATTAATATCATCATCACCATCGTCACCATCACCATCATCACTATCATTATTATCATTTTTATATTATTATTTTTATGCATTTATTAAGCGCCACTATCTGCTGACGAAGCATGAATGGATGGCTCTGAGTAATTGCTAGTGAAGGACTTATTCAAGGTCCCTACACAGTAACCGTCTGTCCGTCTCAGAGGAGGAGGAGGCTTAAACCCATTAGGCTATACTCCACGTTACAAGGAGACCCTCTAACCAATTGGCTACCGTGTCTCACGTACGCACAGTGTCATCAACTCGATCTTCAAACTGGTTGGTCCTACTTGGCAAATGTTTGCCGTCCTCACAGTAAATTTAGTTTGTTCGCTGGCCGACTTCTTTTACAGTTGCCTATTTGTGCGGAGCACAAAGCTCACTTCAAGCGCACCAAGTCAAGCGTAGCGATTTGGCTTCCAACTGCGCATTAAGGCCTTCACGACTAACATATGTGCGGAAGAGTAAACATACACAGTTGGTATGATATTTCGACAAAAGGGCATCACCCTTTCACTCCGATAGTTGCACGGTATAGACACCAGCAAAAATAAGTGACTTGGCCACATTATAAACTAGCTTATTGTCCGATATCGTTACGGTTTTATCATACTATCGTAGTTTAACAGCTGTCAAGACGCAAGGTCAAAAAGACAATCATAGACGTTCAGTGAAGTTCGTTTGGGTGCATCAACTTCGAAACGGAGTTTCTCCTTAACCTTTGGCTGTATCGACTAATGAAGACATTGGTAAGATTTGTTTTTACGCCCAGGTGGCACCACCTGCAACATTTAAGTGAGTATGAAAGTGATGTTAAAGTGTGTGGCGGAGTAGCAGTGATTTCTGCTCTGTTTTGGGGAGTGCGGCGATAGTCCAGTCGTTAGTGTGTTGGACTGTCAAGAGTTCAAATCCTGCAAAGACAGAAAATTGTTGCTTCAGTGTGGGAATTGTAGAAAAAAGACGGGGAGGGAGGTTGAACATTTTATCAGTATTTTACAAACTGATATCAACGAAATTTGAAAGCAGCTGATTTCAATGCTAGCAGTTTTGCAAGTCAGACTCGAATCAAAATCAATTCCTTTGTTGAGAAAATAAAAAAAATGCATACATAATATGATACAATAAGGAAATTTCTTCTCTTTGTCAGGGACAAATAATGCTAAATCATACCAGCACAACTGAAGGGTTTGGAAACGACCCCCTGAGGTGTGCAATGGAGACTTAACTGTGAAGGTCCTAAGAAAGACTAGGCTTGAGGTTTGAACCCCAACCCTCCCGACAATTCCCAAACCCTGCATCTCTCTCCTTCTCCCCTCTTCCTCTCCCTTTCTGTCTCCCATTCCTTCTGCCCCTCCCTCCCCTCCCCTCCTCTCTCTCTCCCTCTCTCTCTCCCCCTCCTGTCTGTATGTCTGTATGTCTGTATGTCTGTCTGTCTGTCTGTCTGTCTGTCTCCTTGCATCTCGGCCACTCTACATCTGCCTTTATTATATTTTGCTTCTAAGACTTATTATGATGTGCCATCAAAGCTATTAAACTGCAAATTATAACGTCATGAACGTCATCTGTTTGCAACCGTAATCGTTATTTTGCATTGGTGTCGCGTGAAACTGACGTCGAGCAAGCCTTTCAGGCGTCACCAATGAGTTACGGTAGTCCAGTAATTATAATAATAATAATAATAATAATATTTATTCTTTAATTAAGCGCCTGCAAACGCACTGCGCTGTACAAGTACAGGTTATGCGATAAATCTTAACTACTAACAGGCCTACGGTTCACCATTCCTCTAGCTGTTAGTCAGAACATCATGCATGTATGATGTAGATTGGCCTAGGTATAATATTATAAGAACATATTTTTCAAAGTAAACGGTTTAACAAAACAGGCTGACAGAAAAAAAATAAGAAAAATGTATATGATCGAGGAGAGTCTACGGAAGCCCATGGGTGACATGGGAATTTTTTATTTATCTAGTGCGCACTAGATAGTATCTAGTGCGCACTAGATAGTATCTAGTGCGCACTAGATACTATCTAGTGCGCACTAGATAAGATCTAGTGCGCACTAGATATTATCTAGTGCGCACTAGATCTTATCTAGTGCGCACTAGATAATTATCTAGTGCGCACTAGATAATTATCTAGTGCGCACTAGATAACTATCTAGTGCGCACTAGATAAAATCTATGCAATATGGCCGACGGGTAATCGCGAGGACTAACTAAGTAATGAACACGAACTTTTATTACAGATATCAATATATGGTTGTAACCTAAATGCCTATAAATAAGTAGACTGACTGAAGAGAATTATGTGGACTGACTTAAGACGCAGAGTCATAGCTGGTACATGAATCACCAGCATAGCTGCTCCCTGCAGCTACAGCTGGGCGGAGTCCACCAGTAAGGCGACAGCAGCTGCGTAGGTCCGAAACGTGAAATTTCAGGTGGGTACAAACATTAATTTTGCAGTAATACATGTTGCAGTTCGCAACTTCATTTTTTATTACAGTAATGTAATGTTATATAGCACCTTGCATTTTCTGTGTTGGAATTAGCCATTGCATGCTGATCGATTATTTTAAGACCTCTGACTTGCATGTAACTTTACGCCATGCAACTGCTAATGCTTCTTTTAATAGCACATTCATGCTAAATTGAGGGGGTGCTCGATAGTGTAGTGATTAGCGCTGACTGTCAATCAAGAGGTCGGGGGTTCAAACCCCTGCCAGGGCAGAAATTTGGTTCTAGATTTCTCTTCCATCTGCACCCCCTAGCCAGCTAAGCTATGATGAGTACCGTACACTGGCTGTACGTACACTGTCGGTGGGAAGCTGAGACGGCGATGGAGAGGACTGGCCACTCGCCCTCATATACCGAGGCCAAGAAAATTAAGTTGCGGACACTTCATACCCATGTTAACTTAAGGGACTGATCTTCTTAATGTTAATTTCTCAGCATGCATTCTATGACACGAGAAACTTGATTCCTATCATCGAAATTTTTCTGGCACTAATACTCGGTTAGTCTCTATTAAATCCGCTGGTACCTTAATATGGAATAATATCCCCAAGCCATTCGACACTCCCCAGTCTATCTATCTTTAAAAAACGGTTGCGCTCCATACTAATACGTGAAAAAACTTGGCTTAATTTGGTGTTCATTGTCTCGTTGTTATTATGATTGTGATTGTATATTTAATTTCTGTTGTTGTTTGATGATCCATTTTTCCTCATTACTTCGTTTCCTCTTTTATTTTCAATTTTTTTTCTTTAAGCCAGGTGCTTTTGAGTTACTTCTGATTTAGAATCAGTTGGCTGCCTTCTTCACATCATGCTGAATTTACTTAGGTGTCCCTGTTTAGTGGGATCTTTGTGAAAGAAAAGCATATATTGTAGATGGACAAGTACAAAGACTAGTAAAGGACTATGGTAGATTGTGTTTGGGAAATTGGAAATAAATAATCTGGCTAGAACTTTTCGATTTGAATGTATACGAATGTCTTTCACAAGAGCCAACTGTCATCTACATTGTTACTAATCTGATAATAGTCTGTATAATAGGCAAATGCAACAATATACAAATAGACAAGTAATGAGACAAGTCAGGCCCTGATAACAGACAAAATAATAGTTGTCTTGTTTCAGTTGTTCCCATAATTTCACCCTGCACTTAATTTTGACAGGCATCCTTGGAACAATGATTTACATCTGAATCACTGCAGTTTTAGATCTTTAGATCATAGATTTTTAGATGCTTTAGATCATATGATCATGCAGTTTAAACACAATCAACCATGCATGAAGATTGGAGCTAACAGTTTTGGAAATTTTATTATGTATAAACTTTTGCCCATTGAATGAGGTGCATGTGGCAGACGCCCAATGCACATGCGTTTAACCTATGCATTTGGTACTGAAATCAATGTATAATGAGGCAAGAACTGTTGCTGTACTGTGGTCCTAAACCTGTTTCCGCTGTGGCTGATAAAAGCAAATTCTAAACCACAAGTTTCACAGTAATCTTGGCTGCATCACACCCAAAATTTACCTACTTCTCAATCAAATTCACTTGTGTTAAGTAAACTGTCAATTGCTTTATTTTTGCCAGGATGATCTAGATCAAGTGAAGGCGGTTTGGAATTCACATCATATTCGACCCTCGACAAATGTAAATGTGCCTTTCCGCCACCAGACATCTTCTTCTTCATGCCAGAGTTGGGAAATTTGCAGAACTACTTGTATCACGTCACTGGAGGCGACATAGAAGTCAGCTGTGAAGCAGCTAAAGTGTGTCTTCTTGTACCATGTGACGAAGATGTTTGCGCTGTGCTGCTGCATTATGCATAACAGTCAATGGATTTTCCCAAATGAAATTTCCCAAATGCTTAGACTGCTGTATATTAAAAGGACTGAAGTTCACAATTTATTGCAACCGTAACTGTCTATGTTAACAGAATGTCATAACAATGAACTCGTATTCAGCTTCATTCATGTTTTTAACACACACGCACACACACACAGAGTAATATATCAATCTTTAATTCACCAAAACATTGGTAGCACAAAACAAGAATATGAAAGAACAAAAAAAGGCTCAATCACTTATGGTGTTTGAGAGATAAGACAGAAATCTCACATCATCATTGTCATTTGAAAGGCAAATCGCAGTCTTCTAGATAACCAACAGTCTTTTGTATTACTTTCATGCATGAACTGTAGAACCGATACAACACTACTACGACAGATTTTGAAAATTTTACGTATTGCAGAGCTGTAAGTATATTCTAAGGAGTTTAGCTCACTGTTGGTAGGGTTGACAGCTTCCATTCCATAGAGGAGAAACGGTTTACAGTGGGCACTAACCAAATGTAATAAAACAGGTTCACTAAATTTGTGACACTTGATATACAAAGAATTAAATGACCTGTAATCAGAAGTGTAAAATAGCTGCCATAATGATAATTCTCAAGTATATACATTTCAAAAAGTTTAGATAAATTTGAAATTAATGCGATGCCACGATAGTTATCACTATTGCCATTATCTAAGGTAGGCCCTTTTCCCAAGGGTATGATTATGCCCAGACCAAAACTGGTGGGAACTCTGCCATGCACAAGCATTTGGTTGAATAACAGTGAGAGTAAAACAACCAGTCTAGGATGAGCATAAACTAGATGTTCCGTCTCAATGCGTTCCAGCCCAGGAGCTTTACCTCGTTTCATTTTACGAATACATTGGTCAACTAGTTCTACTGATATCACTTTATATTGAGAAGCTGTATTATATTGACTAAGCCTATTGTGAAATCGCTTACTAAGTTTCTCACTGTTTTTTGCATTATTAGGTGAGCATGCAGCTCTAAAATTTGTAGCAAAGGCCATAGCAATGTCTCTTGGTTCACTACGACCATCTACAGATAAGGGAGGTTTATGCTTAGATTTAAATTTACTAATTTAGTTTGCCAAGTTTTCCAGAAAGAATTTGTGTCCTTTGCCAGAAGATATTCATTTAAGTCATTAGAAACACAAGTAGCATCCATGGATTTCTTGTTTCTAATGGCATGCTTATATTCTACATTTATAAACACACAGTTCTTAATTTTTACTGCAATAAGCCTATCTAATTTCATGAGGACCTTCAAATTGCACACAAGCTTGTTGTCCACAAGATTAGCAACTCCTCCAAATGGCCTACCCCTTAAAACACCTCGACCAAGAACATTATCCATTGCTGAGCTAGCAACAGCAGTGAACTTGTCGTCTACACGTGACAGACAGTCAAGATTATTGGGGAATAACCAGTGCTCTTGCACAAAAATTATACAGCAAGTTTGACACAGTTCATACAACATTGACCAGCCTTGGTTCAGACCATGCAGATTGAAAGAGGTAACTGTAATACAACTGGCGTCTTTAACACCATAAACAGATGTCTCTTAAATCTCATCATGTTAGTTACAACATTAGCACTTCCAGTAATACAGCAGCCACCAGTCTATTGTAAGGAACTTTAACCAGTGGTGAATCCTGAAGAAGTTTGTAATGTTTCGCTCTGTATGGTGACGTATAATAAGCTACTGATTTGGGAAGCTTAAAATAGTGTGATGAAATTTAAAACAGCCTTCACACCTTTCCAAAGCCAACACATTCTGTTAGAGAGAGCAAGATCAGAGCCTGGAAATCAACTTCAGTTACATTAACTGGCAACCACAGACACAAAGAACAAGTGCTTGCATAAGGAAGACGACCAACATCGTCGTAAAAGTCCACCAACAGTGGCTTATTTAATGACGACTGACAATCATTCATCATCAGGGCAGCAGTTCCAAAGCCGATTAGGGGTTCAGCTTCAGAACCGGTCCAGAATGCCAAGACTTGACTTAACGCGATGCAGTTAGTGCCACCTGAAATAGAAAATAAGTCACATGAAGATTTTTACGGAATGTGACACACACACGCACACACACACACACACACACACACGCACACACACACACACACACACACACACACACACACACACACACACACACACAAATAAACATGTCATGCTGTCTTTGATGAGGTTCAGTCTAATACACCAACTATGCTTAAACCTTTTGTATTGGCTTTCTCTTCAGGAAAAAATTAGTTTAAAATTGGGGCTCTGATTTTATAAAACTTTTAATTCTGGCCAGCCACGATACTTGAAATCAGTTCTTATTCCCCAGACTTATCATTAATCAACGAGGTCATCTGATTATCTTTGTCTGGCTGTACCTAAATCAAGAACTGTTCTTGGTGAACGAGTTTTTTCAGTTGCTGGATCTACTTTTTGGAACTTTCTCCCTGTGTCTGTGCACTCTGTTCAGTCGCTTGTTTCATTCGTTCACAACTTACAACTTACCACTTTCAAACTGCTTATCCACCATAGACTGCCTATCTTTCTTACGAACTGATCTTCTGAAGATAATAATAATAATAATAATAATAATAATAATAATAATAATAATAATAATAATAATAATCTTTTCTTTATTCAAGCGCCTGCTAACCACACTGCGCTGTAGAGTGAACACATATAGCAGAAACGGCAGCCACACAGGGCGCCTTACATACATGTATACAGTAGAAGCACATAACAGTTTTACAGGAGTCGAATATATCTGTTTATACAGCAGCCAACAAGGAGCCAATCACGGCCTACTATTCATTTAACCACCGACGCCGCCTAGCGAGTGGAAGGCTGAATACACCTTACGGGGTCTATGGCAGTGATATTTTCGTTAACGAAAACTAAAATTAGAAGTAAAAATAAATGATTTCGTTAACGAAAACTAGAAGTAAAAGTAGGAATTATTTCAGCAGAAAGAACGAAATTAAGAATTGAATTAGGAATTATTTGCCGAACTAAAATTATGAACGAAATTAGGAATTATTTTCAGAAGTAAAATCATTTTACTTCTTGTGGCGCTTAAGTTGAGACGAAGGCGAGTACCGGTAAAATTGCACGCGCTTCAAACAAAATCCATTGGAAAACTTCGGTTGAGATGAAGACGCTGCGCATACCATTTCTATTATCTTTGGTCTTCGTTGTCTAATAATTGTCCCCACTTAATTGTGTACCAACGACCTCAGTTTCATATGCCATTTTATTTCGTGTTTGATCGTTAATTGTAAAATTACGAGTTTATCGAGAATGTTGACCAGAAGGAAGCGAGATAGCCCAATTTTGGGTTTATCATTTCGACGAAACTACATGTGCAGGCAGATCTACATGCCAAGTACTAAACGGGGAAAATGATGGAAATTGTTGAACAACACTAGCTGGAGAAATACAAGCAATATGAGTCTTGGAAGCGGGATAGATGAATGGTAACATGCTGGCATAGCCTAAGAGCATTAGATCTTGCCGACTGACTCGAATGAATTCCATCAGCGACTGCACAGCGTTTTGGATATGGTTGTCCACACAGTAGGGCCTACCCGGTTTCGCTGATACTAGATAATTCTTCGTTTCGTATTAATGATAACCATACGACTCAAAATTCAAATTACCAGCATTGTTAGACTAAAGCTTCACCCCTTGTTTTTCTCGAGACAGGTTTGGTGTGCTTCTCTCTGCAAGCGTTGCATATGTACTTTTCAAGCACGGAAGTTAATAATTATTTTGGAAAACTAAAATAAGAAGTAAAATTATTTGAGAACTAAAATAGGAATTAGAAGTAAAATTATTTGTGAAGTAAAATTAGAATTAGAAGTAAAATTCAAGAGCTCAGAACTGAATTAGAACTGAATTAGGAATTATTTTTAGAAGTAAAATATCACTGGTCTATGGGATTCGATCTTGGTACCTACTGCTCTTCATGCCAGTGTGTTATCCATTACTCTACGGGCCTCCTGATTACGGCTTGGTTTTGGTGTGCCTTTTGCATTAGACACCGGCACAGTAGAAGTTGCTAATTATTACAGTTACCTCATTTTCAACCATAATTACTGCCAAATTAAATTGACCCAATTTTACTGACTCTTACAGTTCTACAGGAACATCTCAAATTTATAAATAGCATCTTCTTGCTGTCTTCGTCTGTGACTATCTTGTTCAGCCCAATTGATGGAGTGCGACTGCATGAGCCTTTGAAAGGACATCAAGACGTCATTGACCAGGAAGATGTGTTTTAGGATACCACAGTAAGCCATGAACAAGGTCCACAACTCTCCAAAATCCAGTAGTGAACTGTGACAGTTCACCTGATATCCTAAGGTAAACGAAGAAAGTAAAATTACTGTCAACATTCCAAAATTGTAGTATTGTGCTAAGGTAACAAGAACATAGCAGATCTTACATTTGAAGTACAATTTAAAGCATTTTACATTCATTTCTTATTTATGTAGATGCTACTGATCTTTCATTCACAAACTTATGTGCTATCTGCAAAGGAAAGCATTGTTTATCAGCCGTTTCAGTTAATTTGCTTAGCGATCAGTCTTGTTCAATTACAACATGACTGTTACAAAAAATCCGCATTTCATCATCATTGAAATCATTGACAACATTTCAGTACCTATCTCTGAAAATGACAACAACATTGAAACAAAACAAGTATACTGTGTCATTTCAATGTGTCTATGCAGAGCATCACTGACCAGTATAAAGTTGTCCAAAATATTGGTGGGGGATTTGGTTATTCATTCTACACTTGTGGCATTGGGTGTACAGTCCATCTCAATTTTTGGGAGGGGGGCACGTGCCCCGGCTGCTCCCCAGAGTCTACGCCTACGCATAACACTGTCATTAACTAATAACTTCTATTGCTTGTATTGGGCAGTACCTGCCTGACTCTTGGATGTTGACTTGGAACCGAACCATTCCTTCCTACAGAACTAGGAGGAGGAGGAGGAGGAGAGGAGGAGGAGGAGGAGGAAGAAGATCAGTCTCTTAAGCTAGTCCTAAAGCAGCCATAGGGATGAAGTGTTAGCGACTTCATTTTCTTAGCCTTCGCATATGAGGGCGGCTGGCCAGTCCTCTCCCTCCCCGTCTCATCTTCCCACAGACAGTGTAGGCCAGTGTACTTATAGCTGAGTGCGCTAGGGAGCGCAGATGGAGCAGAAATCTAGAACCAAATTTATGCTATGGCTGGGATTTGAACCCCGGGCTCTCAATTCACAGTCCAGAACACTAACCATTGCACTATCGACCACCCTCCCTATAGACTTTAATTTAACCGAGCGCATGTATTGCAACGAAAGCCAAATCGCGGAAAGCAGATCATATACAGCCATAGAAATCGCCAGTTTACGGTTTCGATACCAGCATTTACAAACAAACTAACGCAATAGCATGATGCAGAATAAATCACTTAACTTTCGTGTTATTTCTAGCGATATGCCTCTCAATGACAAAACTGCCCCACTATTTCAAACTCGTCCACGATTTTTACGTAAGGCTCTTATTCTCGGCTTTTATTTACATAGATATAATAAACCTGTGTTTATTTACGTCGGCCATATTGCAAAGATTTTATCTAGTGCGCACTAGATAACTATCTAGTGCGCACTAGATATTATCTAGTGCGCACTAGATAACTTTCTAGTGCGCACTAGATAACTATCTAGTGCGCACTAGATACTATCTAGTGCGCACTAGATATTATCTAGTGCGCACTAGATGTTATCTAGTGCGCACTAGATAAATAAAAAAAATCGCATGTCACCCATGGGCTTCCGTAAGAGTCTCCTCGATCATATACATTTTTCTTATTTTTTTTCCTCAGGAGACCGTATAGGACTATAGTACTACTATAGTGTACAGTCAAGGCGTTAAAACATTTGGGTCGGCCGAGTGGTGTCGAAATTTAGCACAAAATTATAAATTTGACCTTATATAGCAGCGCTTTATAAATTTGGAGTTTGCGATTACGACTTCGTGAACTCATAACAGATTCATGACGAGCGAAGGCCTGTGAAGGCGAAATACGTCACAGATTTCCGACTTGCTGTTAGTAAAACTACAAACAATTCCAGAGCTGCCCTCGCCCCATATTTTAAATGAAGGTATGATACCGACGATCATTTGATTCATACCGTTAAAGCGTGGCTGGGAGTTGTGTCCAAGTCACAAACCGCCTTAGAGCATGGCCGTTAAAACTTATGTAGATTGAAAATTGTACTTTAAAGTGTACTATTTACGTTAGTCAAGTGGTTAGCGTGCTAGAGTGTCAATCGAAAGGTCGGGGATTCAAATCGCCGCCAGGGAAGAAAATCTAGATTTCGGCTTCACCTACGCTTCCTAGCGAACTCAGCTATAATGAGTACACTGACCGCACACTGTCGGCGGGCAGTCCAAACGTGCCTTCGTCTTAGATATGGTGCCTTAGATATGGGGGGGGGCCCGGTAGCGCATTGGTTTAGATCTGGCGTAGAGTGCGAGAGGTACAGAGATCGAGTCCCGTAGGCGGACAGCTTTGTAGGCTGCAATTTGCGTCGTGTAAAATACACTGCTGTCTGTTCTGTTAGTAGTTAAGATTTATCGCATAACATGTACTTGTACAGCGCAGTGCGTTTGCAGGCGCTTAATTAAAGAAAAAATATTATTATTATTATTTATTATTATTCCTTGCATAAGCGTAATTTGTTGGGGGATTAGGCTAGGCCTACTTGAAAAGGTGAAATTTCAATTTTGAGTGGAAACCCCAGGGGTGATAGATAGAGGAGGAGGATGGAGGACGGGTTGAAATGAGGATGGCGGAATCCAGGGGGAAGATCATTACCCAGCCAGCACACACACATTGGGTCAATGTTGGCCCGATGTTAGTACACCCGACATCGGCAAACGGTTTTTTTGAAACCAGGCCCAATGTTCGACCAATAACATTGGCCCAACGTCGTGGTTACCATCGGCGAATGGTTGTACATCCGATGTCGGCCCAATGTGTTTTTGAAATTCGGTCCAACGTTCGCCCAATAACATCGGCCCAACGTAGCTTGACCCTCCAATTTAAAACCGATTGCCAACGTCGACCCGCTGTTTTACCGACTTATATACGACATTGGGTCAATGATGGCCCGACGTCGTGGTTACCATTGGCGAATGGTCGTACATACGATATCGGCCCAATGTTCTTTTGAAATCCGGTCCAACGTTCGCCCAATAACATCGGCCCAACGTAGCTTGACCCTCCAATTTAAAACCGATTGCCAACGTCGACCCGCTGTTTAACCAACTTATATACGACATTGGGTCAATGATGGCCCGACGTCGTGGTTACCATTGGCGAATGGTCCTACATACGATATCGGCCCAATGTTCTTTTGAAATCCGGTCCAACGTTCGCCCAATAACATCGGCCCAACGTAGCTTGACCATCCAATTTAAAACCGATTGCCAACGTCGACCCGCTGTTTTACCAACTTATATACGACATTGGGTCAATGATGGCCCGACGTCGTGGTTACCATTGGCGAATGGTCGTACATACGATATCGGCCCAATGTTCTTTTGAAATCCGGTCCAACGTTCGCCCAATAACATCGGCCCAACGTAGCTTGACCCTCCAATTTAAAACCGATTGCCAACGTCGACCCGCTGTTTTACCGACTTATATACGACATGGGGTTAATGTTGGCCCGACGTCGTGGTTACCATTGGTGAATGGTCGTACATACGATATTGGCCCAATGTTCTTTTGAAATCCGGTCCAACGTTCGCCCAATAACAACGGCCCAATGTAGCTTTACCCTTCAATTTACCACCGATTGCCAACGCCGAACCACTCGTTTACCAACTTCTATACATTGGGTCAATGTTGGCCCTTAGCAGTGGTTACCATCGGCGAATGGTTGTGCAGCCTTTACCGACTACTTTCCAAGTTCTCTGCCCCGGTCAGGTTCAAACGTCCAGTGGCGCCACTCCTCTCGATGTTGGTCTTCCTACAGTTTACTGTATCCACTCACTATCATCCAGTCCAGCAGCATCCATCTATGGGACATCCTCTCATTCTCATTTCCCTCCATTTCCACCAACTTATTGGCAAAACTGACTTTCCGTTACAGACTAAGAGTACACTTAGTTGATATTCACATTTATCACAGTACAAAACAATACTTATAAATCGTTATTAAAAACTACACATATTCTGAAGAGAAGACTGTGCAATCCATGAATTTTATCATTAATCACTTCAGTGAATCAGTAACAACAAATCGTTTAGTTGTAACTTGTACACAATCAAATAGCTTCAAAAAGTAGGCTACATTCTTCACAGAACTGAATCATAAACACAATCAATATCCTGTAAAATGACATTATGTTACAGATTAATAGTACACTCAGGGCTGTAGTGGTAAAATTTGAGGTGAGTATACGCTACCGGTGACCAGCGGCGTCAGTAGGGCTGGTGTCACCGTTAAAAAGATTTGAAGACCTTTTTTTAGGAATTCGTCTAAGAAAAATTTATAACTTTTCACGAATTCTCTGAAAATTTTCAGACTTTTTACGATTTCGTCTCTGAAAAAGTTGATGACTTTTTTTTAGTCATTCGCCCTAAAAACCTGTAAAAACCTCTCTTTTTCCTCAAAATTTCATCTACAGAGGTAAGTATACGCTCTCAAATTTCTCCAGAGGCGAGTATACGCTGTATAACCGCGTATTCCCTCGACTACAGCCCTGAGTACACTTAGTCGATAATCACATTTATCACAGTACATAACGATACTTATTAATTGTTATTAAAACTGTACATATTCTGAAGAGAAGACTGTGCAATTCTTGAATTTTATCATTAATCACTTCAGTGAATCAGTAACAACAAATCGTTTAGTTGTAACTTGTACACAATCAAATAGCTTCAAAAAGTAGGCTACATTCTTCACAGAACTGAATCATAAACATAATCAATATCCTGTAAAATGACCTTATGTTACAGATTAAGAGTACACCGTTGATATTCACATTTATCACAGTACATAACGATACTTATTAATTGTTATTAAAACTGTACATATTCTGAAGAGAAGACTGTGCAGTCCTTGAAATTTAACGTTAATCACTCGAGTCAATCAGTAAGAAAAAACTGTCTAGTTGTACAAGATCAAATAGACAGCTTCAAATGTTGGCTACATTCGTCACAGAACTTGTTATAAGACACTAATAAAATTCACAGACAGATTCATAACGTGCAGTCAGGCCCTTAGCCAGAAATAAAGAGTAGGGTGTCCAAAAGCATTCGAAGTCCCCCGATACCTCGACCTTCCGACTGCAAAAGTCTGCAATGTCCCTACAGTGAATGCCTTTTGGGTTTTGATCACAATTTAACAGTTTTGTTTACATACAATGATACAAACAACAATCTATTAACTTCAGATTGTAACTTTTAATTCCCTTATTTGATTATTGTAGCCTTGGGAAACAGACATTGATCATGTGTCCCTTTACTTGTTATCAATCCAAGCCCCTATAATTATTCATAAGGTCAAGGTATTTATATAGTCAAATTACCCTGAAACATCCTCATATAATCGGTACTTAATTACATGTGTATTGTATTTATTATAGTCAAATCAGTTACCAATTACCATGAAACAAGCTCATCTAATTGGCGCTTAATTACATGAGTATCTTGTGTGGAAAAAGGAACATCGTTACACAGATGAAGGGGAATGGATTATATACATTATATCACATTTAGGACATGGCGTCCATGCACAATTTATGCCCATCCAACATGATTTTCAGGCGTCCAAAGGACGGCTGGCTGGCTAAGGGCCTGCGTGCAGTCACAATAAATTAAAAATAGTTGCAATGCCTGACTTAATCATCACAAGTATTGAAATTATCACCATGTAACACTTGTCAGAATATATACATGACTTTTCGCAAAGCACAGAAAATTAAATATGTAGCATTGGCTCATCAATATTTGGCTCATCAATATTTCATACTTTATTGATGTACAGCACAAAAGGTGTAATGTGAATTGTCTATAAATAACAATCTACGATGAGACCAACACAGAACTACCTTGAGCCACTATTGCTGTCGAATACTTCAGGCTGATGGTCTGATTTGCATTAACAGCTCCCTTTTCTTCGGCCTCAGCTGTACTACGGCGCTATATAAATCGTCTTATTATAATTATTAATGCCATACAGATACGTTAACTAATAAGATTTCTATGAAATGCAAAGTAGGTCTTCACAATGGCTCTTCCTCGGCAGTAAACTAATCTTTCGCCACATCATATTCATCCTATGCCAGTCTCCACTTCGACCTATGCGTAGCATAACCAAAGTTCAACTGTCATTTCAGCTCCAGCACTGTGACATTTGACAGCAGTCTGTTTCAGCACACAGGTCCTGAAACAAATTGTCAGCAACATATTAACTAAGTAATCTGTAATATACTATGCAGAATGTGAAGGGCTGAATATGGAGTGACAGAAGAGTCAAGAGCAACAAAGGGCACGCTCTTGTGTATTTGTAATCCGACACTCATAAAGCACCACTTTAAGAAAAAAGCTCATCAGTGGTGCATTGTATCATTGTAACATAATTGTAACTTATTACCTATCACTGCTACCACCACCACCCTGCTATCAATACTACTATTAATAAGAACACCATCCATGGCGTAGAAAGGTTTTGGGGGCCCTTGTGCAGAGCTTCAATGGTGGGCCCCTTGAACCCCTTCGATTTGAAACAAAAAACGCTGTGCAAAAACGCTTGGTGCTTTTGTGATATTTGCCTATTTCGCACCGTGAGAAATACGCAAATATCATAAATTGCGCCCAAATTAAATTACATTTTAATTATTTTCTCCGATTTATTTTTATAAAACTTTTTTATTTCTCCAGGCTAGCATAAAGAATTGAACTAGAGATAATTAATCTAAAACATTGATCAATCTGTTACGACTGCTAAAATATGGGTATATCCGTAGTTTACATTGCTATATTGATAGTGGTTGGAAATCCAAAGTTTACGTTGCTAAATTATTTCTGTAAAGTACATCCATAATTGACGTTGCTAAATTATTTTCGCATGTACATTAAACGTATTTAAAGTTCTACCTCAATATAGATACATACAACATACATACATACATACATACATGCATGCATGCATACATACATACATGCATACATACATGCATACATACATGCATACAGACTACAGAAGACCTGTAATAATTTAGTAACGTAAACTACGGGACTGAAAAGACAGCATTAATTTAGCAACATCATGATAGAGCAGAGCTGGGCAAACTACGGCCCGCAGGCCGGATCCGGCCCGCCAAAACTTTTTATCCGGCCCCACAATTCTTCAGAAAATTAAAAAAATTCAGGCCACGAAAAGTTTTCTTTGTTTTACTCAAGTGACTCTGTTCTCTTGCTTGCTATTCCGGTCTCGTCTTTAATAATAACTCTATGCATTAACTCTGCCGATCTGCCCCACTTCCCTGCAGATACTTTGCACATGATCTGTTTACGCAGAGGTGAAATTCGTTCAAGTAAAGCTAATGTTGCTTTCAAAGCAGATAAAAGAACAAAACTACGAGCAATTTCCTACCCTCCACTTGCAAACTGTCACAGTAGAGTCTGCGGAAGAATATAGCTTTCAGACTTCAAGCTTGACAGACAAATTTTCCAGACGATTTGCGGATTTTAAATCAATTGATACTGAATTTGCTTTCCTTACTGTACCGTTCACATCTCACATTGACAATTAGCTCCTATAGACTTTAGCTGGAGTTAACTGATCCACAGCGTGACATCCCAGCCAGCATGCCCAATTCTGCCCCGTGTGGGCCCCATATGGGCAACTTAGTGAGGCCCATCTAGACAGCCCAGATGGGCTCGATGTCAATCTGGCCACGGGCTCCATGTCAGGCCCAAGTGGGCAGCTCATCAACTAGCCTTCATGGGCCGAAGGTGGGCCCCATCTGGTGATTGAAAAGACCAAAGAGACACTAATAACTATCACAATACAAGAGGCTATCGTCTACTTAAAAGAGAATTAGATGTGCTTCACAAGCATTTGGAATAATGAACAGGATATGGAGAAGCAGAGAATTAACAACAACAAACAACAAGAAAAAATATAAGAGACGATGATACAACTGATTTTCCTATACGGATCAGAATGTTGGGCAATGCTAAAACAAGAAGAGAGAAGAATTCTAACAGCAGAAATAAGTCCTGCAGACCAAAGGGATTTCAAGACTACAGAAGATAAGAAACAATGACATAAGACAATCATTAGGTATCCAAACAACTCTACTATGCAAAGTCGTTCAATGAAGACTCCGATGGTTTGGAAATGTAGAGAGAATGCCAGTTGACAAAACCCTCACTACATGCAAGATTCGAAGGAAAACGAAACAAGACTAAGCTGGGTAGATAATATAAATGAGGACATAACATCGCTTGGACTAACATTAAGGGGGCAATGGACTTGGCTAATGATCGAGGACACTGGAGATCATTTATTCGTACCCAGTGCCGCCACATGGGTGGCATCAAGAAGAACTGACAAGGAAGTCTTAACCTGAGAACCAAATAACATATGCAACTGAGCAGAATGAACAGATACAGGGAAAAACGTTCAAAAATCTTGGTCCAACAGAAATACCTAGTAAACTATGAGTCCCGACTTACAACAAATCCTGTGGTGCAGAATTGGATGAAAGAATTTTTACGAGGCAGAGTTACTTACAATTTTAAGCCTTATTGTAACTGTAAACAAAATTTTATAAAACAGCAGTCAAAAAGGTCCTGATCAAGTGAGGTGTGACATGTAAAGGTGATGAACTAGATTACACATACATACAAACTTTAAGCAAGTAAAATTAAGCAAGAAAGAATTGTAACATGCCTTTGTTGAGCTACTTCTCAAAGTTGGTGCTGTGGTCAACATGCCGTCTGCTGCAGACAGCTCATCATGGACCTGTTTGAAACATAAAACACTAGAACACAAAATCTAAACACTCCAGTACATTTCACCAAGTACCACTCAATTTCCTAAAGCTTGCCGTTTTCTTCTGGTTTATCCACCACATGCTTTGCGGGCTTGGCCCCTCCATACTTGAGGGAGCTCTGCTGTCCCACCTCATGTTCGCAGCGCCACTGCTCTCTCCGCTCAGCTGAACTTATTGTTCCATGCATGTGGACAGCGTACGGCAGCGCCGTGCCTTCTCTATGGCTAGCCCATTACCTGAAATGGGCTCCCTACAACACTCTGCCAAATACTGACTACTCATTTCACCTCATTTCTTACTGTCCTCAAAACTGCGTTGTTCGACCATGGTTGGGCTGGGAATGCTCCTGAGTAGGCGTCTTGAAGGGGCGCTATATAAAACTGCTTTAATAATAATAATTGTAATTATAATTTGACATGGTCGATCATGAGATCTTCTTCGCCGTCTTCAAATCTCATGTGGTTTATCTGGTCCCCCTCTATGCTGGTTCCAATCCTACCTTACTGACCGAACGCAAAGGGTGATCCTGAGTACCTCAAGAACGCCCTGGGTTGGGATTAACTATGGTGTTCCCCAGGGTTCTGTTCTTGGTCCTAGCCTTTACATTCTTTTTACCTCTGGCATTCACTCTCTCTCTTTTCTAAGCATCTTGCATCTGGCCATCTCTATGCTGAAGCTGGATGTGCGAAGAAAATAGACCTCAAACTAGAAGCTGTATCAGCAATGAAAATGTGTCATATTAAAACTTAAAATAGAAGCTGGATGTGCGATGAAAATGAGCTAAAACTGGAAGCTGGATGATGAACGATTAAAACGTGTAATATTAAAACTAAACTAGAAACATAGTTCAAACGAGAAACTGGATGAAATAATTATTTACGCCATTCATTTTTTTGAAATCCTGAAAATAATTAATTAACATTTACCGCCCGTGATATGAAGTTCTGGTCGTTGATCCCTGTAATACATAGTTCCTTGAATTTGGGTCAGTCAATAACATTCGATACCCCGATAGCGCAAGTTTGCCCACAGTTTAAAGAAAACTGTTAATACATCCTTGCGAAATTGGACTTCTTTATCTCCTAACGGTTGTCGGATTGGGGTCAACCCGAATCCCCGAAACCCGAATCCCCGAAAACGCTGAAAATACACAAAAGCCCGATTTTCCGAAAACAGTTTACTAGAAAGCGGCCGAACTCCGGAAAACTATTCAAAGTTAAATTGTAAACTCTTATACGTGACATAGATCTAACGTGGCCTTGCATTCATCCGACTTCTACTTTCAGTTACATTTTAATCACTAATCGATTTACGCTGGTAAAACTAGCGGCATCAGCACGAAAACACGGAAAACACGAACTTGTATTTCCGCAAATGTATACTTAAAGCAAAAATAAAATTTTAAAAATAAGTCACAAGTGTATATCTAACTAAAATGAATTAAAGCACATCTGAAATTTCCCCCAAAATCGTTTTAACTGGTCGTTTAATAGCAAAAAAGGCTAGTCGGAAAATATATACGTCGGCACCAGTTGCGGAAAATGAAAAAACAGAGGCCTACACAAGTATTGTCATTGTCACACTAGCATAACTCTCTGCCTCTATCTACCTCTGTCTATATGTCTGTCTGGCTGTCTGTCTCTATGTCCATGGCTCCCTCAATCACAAGCAAAGACGCCAAGTCAGAAAATATATACATGTCGGGACGAGTTGCGGAAAATGAAAAAACAGAGGCTTACACAAGTATTGTCATTGTCACACTAGCATAACTCTCTGCCTCTATCTACCTCTGTCTATATGTCTGTCTGCCTCTCTGTCTGTCTGGCTGTCCGTCTCTATGTCCATGGCTCCCTCAATCACAAGCAAAGAAGCCAAGTCGGAAAATATATACATGTCGGGACGAGTTGCGGAAAATGAAAAAACAGAGGCCTACACAAGGCAGACAGACATATAGACAGAGGTAGATAGAGGCAGAGAGTTTTGCTAGTGTGACAATGACAATACTTGTGTAAGCCTCTGTTTTTTCATTTTCCGCAACTCGTCCCGACATGTATATATTTTCCAACTTGGCTTCTTTGCTTGTGATTGAGGGAGCCATGGACATGTAGACGGACAGCCAGACAGACAGAGAGGCAGACAGACAGAGGTAGTTAGAGGCAGAGAGTTATGCTAGTGTGAAAATGAGAATACTTGTGTAAGCCTCTGTTTTTTCATTTTCCGCAACTCGTCCCGACATGTATATATTTTCCGACTTGGCTTCTTTGCTCATGATTGAGGGAGCCATGGACATGTAGACGGACAGCCAGACTGACAGAGATGCAGACATATATATATATATATATATATTGTATATATTGTATATATATATATATTGTATGCAGTTTGATTGATTAATTAATTGATTGATTGATCAATCGTGCGATAGAATGAGCGAGAGAAAGACAGAGAGACAGAGAGACAGACAGACAGACAGACAGACAGAGGCAGAGAAATAGACACACAGAGACATGGACAGGAGAGACCCACAGGGGCAGGTCTTGTGCCTTGGCTCACTTATATCAACATAATAGGGCATATAAAATAATCCGGATACGGAAACGGAAAATTAAATGTTTACGGAAACGGAATGTTTTCGTGCCGTTGGTTTTACCGAGGTAATCGATTTCTGGGATCCGGTCGAAATTCGTTTCGGGGATTCGGGTTTCGGGGATTCGGGCCGGACCCGTCGGATTAACTGCGCTTCAAATCGTCCCCCAGGCTTCACTTTTGACTCGGTGGCGTGGTCGGCGATCGCCGTTATGCCGAAAATGTTAGGCCCGCTACTATTACCTCGCTTACGTTCATCATCGCTCATTTTGTGATAATCTTAATTTTAATAACTTCTCAACAGAAAACAATAAACAATATGCTGCTTACCTGCTTAAGTCTATAACTTGAAGAAACAATGACTCGGGATTGATCGTATTGACCGCCAATGTCCGCCATTAAAAATTTCAAATACCATGAACTACAAATCCAAAATCACTAGAAGACCTTGGAATGAGACTAGGTATTTCATGACGTCATTGATATGGGACTTGAAACTACTAAACGAACATTATATAGCGCATTACATTTAGCATTTAATTACAATATAAACCTAGTATAGTGTTTAATGCTCAGTGCTCACATAATTTGACACAAAATACAAGCATTTACAATGCAAAAGTCAAAATGGTCAAAAATCCACAGATTTGGCAAAAAAATCCCCAAATCCCAGACGAAGGCCGAAATATCCAGATCTAGTGAGAAATCCGCAGCTGCAGCTACGCTGGCAACAACGCTAAAGACGACCACTAGTCAAGTAGGAATACAATACAATACAACTGTAACTTGATAATGCCCTCCTTACAGAGTTCAGAAGTGCACATTGAAGCCAGGCAAACATTAAGAGCCATAGGCAGACTGGAAGAGTTAAGTTTTGAGTTTAGAGCGAAAGACAGTCTCGCTAAGGGAGTTGCGTAGTAAGGTAGGCCTAGCATGCTGTGCACAGATAGATAGATTGCATGATGAATGGATGGATTGATGATAGAAGGATAGAGAAATGGATCAATGGATGGGCAGGATATCTGATGGTTAGATAGATAGATGGATGGATGGATAGATGGACGGACGGACGGACGGACGGACGGACCGACACACATACAGACAGACAGACAGACAGACAGACAGACAGACAGACAGACAGACATACATCAGATATATAGATTGAATGATGGACGATGGATGGATGGATGGACTGGATGTGTTATAGACAGATAAGTAGCTGGCGACATATATATATAATATATATATATATATATATATATATATATATATATATATTACAGACAGAAATACAGATAGACAGATAGATAGATTGGTTGATTAAATGATGGATGGATGGATTGGATATCCGATAGATAGATAGAATGATAGATGGATGGATGGATGGATGGATGGATGGATGGATGGATGGATGGATGGATGGATGGATGGATGTATGGATGGATGGATGGATGGATGGACAGATACACTGATATACAGACAGATAGCTAAATAGATAGATTGAATGATGGATGGATGGATTCATTGGATTGTTATTGTAATTCTAATTACGAGAATTTATATAGCATCGTTGGTAGCAAGCTACTTATAGGATGCTTCACACAAACGCACGCTGTCTATTGTCAGCGCAAATGCTAATGCTTGGGATTTTTACCTAGCAAGGAAAGTGTTAACTGTTTTCTTTAAACATACATGCTTTTAGAATCCTGAATATGAGTAGGAAGACATAATGGATGGATAGATGGATGAATGGATGGATGGATGGATGGATATCTGATAGATAAATACATATACAAGTATATACACATACACACATACACATATACACATACGTACGTACATACATACACACATACATACATATATACATTCATACACACATACATACATATATACACATACTTAAATACTTACATACATACGTGCACACATACACGCATACATGTACACATACATACATACATACACACATGCACACAAACATACGTACATTCATACACATATACATACATGCATACATACATATATAGTTTATATACGTACGTACGTACATGCATGCAAACATATTTACTTACTTACACACATGAGCCGGGTGTCGAAAAGCTATATATGTATATATGTAATGCTTAAAAGTCTGAGGCCTTCAACATGATTCAGAGTTCGTGATCCCTGCATGGCCACCTCTGACCTCTCTCTGAGAGCAGCGCAGGCAGAATATTTGGCTATACTGGTCTAATACGGTACAAAGGGCAAACGATCTGTAATGCACATCAGAGGGCGAAAGAGAAGAACGTAGAGATCACATAACACATACATACATACATGCATCCATGCATCCATCCATTTATCCATCCATTCATCCATCTGTCTGTCTGTCTGTCTTCAAATCTGTCTGTCTGTCTGCCTGCCTGTCTTCAAATGTAATGTAATGTAATGTAATGTAATGTAAATCTCCGAAATTTCTCAGCGCCACACAAAGGCCACGTCAGGGAGACCAGCTTAATCACCGGCGCTATATCAAATCAAGTCCGCAATAGCCATGTCCGCCTTATCCGTTCCGGTGCCAGGTCAGAGTCCGGGGAGGTCAAATCTGACTGTCTGTCTGCCTGCCTGTCTTCAAACCTCTCTGTCTGTCTGCCTGTCTGTCTTCAAATCTGTCTGTCTGTTTGCCTGCCTGTCTTCAAGTCTGTATGTATCCTGGCTGTCTGTGTTCAAATCTCTCTGTCTGTCTGCCTGTCTGTCTTCAAATCTGTCTGTCTGCCTGTCTACAGACAGACAGATCTGAAGACAAAGAGGCAGACAGACAGGCGGACAGATTTGAAGACAGACAGGCAGACAGATATGAAGACAGACAGATTTGAAGACGGAGAGGCAGACTGTCTGTCTGCCTGTCCGACTTTTTGGTGGGCGAGAGGTGGGCTCATGGGCTTGGGCTGCCCATATCGAGCCCACTTGGGTTTGATGTCGGACGCCCAATTACCGACATTTGCGAAATCCGAAATTTGGATGGGCGAAAAGTGGGATCGTGGTCTTGGTCTTGAGGTTTCAGGTCTTGACAACAAGACTGGATGTCAGACGCCCACTAGCAGACATTTACGACATCCTATAGATAGATAGATATATCGATAGATAGACATAGACAAATAGACAGATAGACATAGATAGATAGATATATAGGGAGGTAAATAGACAGATAGTTAGATAGTTAGATAGATAGTTAGATAGTTAGATGGATGGATGGATGGATGGATGGATGGATGGATGGATGGATGGATGGATGGATGGATGGATGGATGGATGGATGGATGGATGGATGGATGGATAGATAGATAGATAGATAGATAGATAGATAGATAGATAGATAGATAGATAGATAGATAGATAGATAGATAGGTGGACGGATGGATAGATGGATTGATGGATGGATTGATGGATGGATAGATAGACAGACAGACAGACAGACAGACGGACAGATAGATAGATTGATAGATAGACAGACAGACAAAAACTGAAATAAGTAAAACTCCTTAATTCTACGGATATAAAGTTTACGTGGGGTACACGTTGCAAATCTTACATTGTGCCAATATTGCATTCGACATAGGGACAACATAGGGCCAACGTTAGTGATTTTTTGACATTGGGTCAACGTTAGCCCAATGTTGGCATTCTGTATGTTGGCGCAACATTGGTGCGACGTATGTGACATGCATAAGAAATATCGGAAAGTTTCTCATATATAAATGTCAATATATGTAGAATTCTTTGTCTATGGCACGCTTCAACAGACAATATCGGTATTGAGCTAAAATACACATTCTGTGAGTATGAATAGATGCGACGTTGGCCCAGCATTGGTCCCACGTATGTAAGAAACTTGATAAATATCGGAAATTATATTATATCTAAGTGTTCACATGTGCAAAATTCTTTGTTCCTGGCACTCTTTAATAGGTGAAAACGGAATTAAGTTAAAATACATGTTCTATGGCTATGAAAAAGTATACGTGGAATACACATCGTACACCCTACATTACGCCAATATTGCATTCGACATAGGGACAACATAGGGCCAACGTTAGTGATTTTTTGACATTGGGTCAACGTAGGCCCTATGTTGCTATTCTGTATGACGTGTGACGTTGGTTGAGCATTGGTCCGACGTATGTGACAAGCGTCAGAAATATTGAAAATTTTATGATATATAAATGTTTACATATGCCGAATTCTCTGCTCCTGGCATCCTTAAATAGACAAAAAACTGAATTAAGTGAAAATACCTATTCTACCGATACATAAAGTATACGTGGGATACACGTTGTAAACCTTACAATGTGCCAATATTGCATTCGACATAGGGACAACATAGGGCCAACGTTAGTGATTTTTTGACATTGGGTCAACGTTAGCCCAATGTTGGTATTCTGTATGTTGGCGAAACATTGGTCCGACGTATGTGACATGCATCAGAAATATCGGAAAGTTTCTCATATATAAATGTCAATATAATGTAGAATTCTTTGTCCATGGCACGCTTCAACAGACAAAATCGGTATTGAGTTAAAATACACATTCTGTGAGTATGAATAGATGCGACGTTGGCCCAGCATTGGTCCGACGTATGTAAGAAACTTGATAAATATCGGAAATTTTATTATATCTAAGTGTTCACATGTGCAGAATTCTTTGTTCCTGGCACTCTTTAATAGGTGAAAACGGAATTAAGTTAAAATACATGTTCTATGGCTATGAAAAAGTATACGTGGAATACACATCGTACACCCTACATTACGCCAATATTGCATTCGACATAGGGACAACATAGGGCCAACGTTAGTGGTTTTTGTGACATTGGGCAAACATTGGCCCGATGTCGGTGTGCTGGCTGGGTAGAGAGGCGTGGTGCTGCATTGGATATGGCTCGGTTGGAAAACTTGAGATGACTATATATAGTCACGGGAGTCGAGAGAGATTGAGATAGGAGGATGATCGGGCGGAGCGGGTTTCCTGGATGGTGAAGAGATCACGGAGATGGCCTACTCGAGCTGGGAATATTGTAGGGAGTTGTAAGTTGGTGATAGGACTTTAAAGTGAATTCGCTCTGGGATTTTTAGCCAATGGAGTGATTTGAGGATGGGAGTGATATGACGGGCGTACGTTTGGGCGTTCTATGTAGTGACAGCTCTCGTGAAGTTTGGATAAGTTGCAATGGAGACGCTTGATTTGGGTGGATTCAAGGTTGACGTAGAGCAAATTGCAATAGTCAAGCTTTGAATAAACAATGGATTTAACAATGTTGGAGGCTGTTTTAAGGTCGAGCATAGGCCGGATGCGTCGGAGGTCACGAATGTCACGAATGTGCAATGTGCATGTTAAACAGGAGCACAAGAGGTTGGAGATGTGGTTAGTCGAAGTGATTTAACACCAATTAATCTTCGTATCCAAGTAGTTTTATTCGAAGCCTAGTATAATGCAGTATTTTAGTCAAGGTTAAAGTTAGATGGCACACCGCATTCTTCCAATCTTTGGTCCAGACTCTCGAACAACCCGCTGCACCCGATCATCGTCCTACCTCAGTCTTTCTCGAGCCCCAATCACCACTGACCTCAGGTTCTCCAACCGAGCCATATCCATCACAGCACCACGCCTCTGGAATGATTTCCCCTCTGAATTCCGCAGTTTCTCAGTGCCTCCATCATCATTGCAACCCGTCCTTCCTCCTCCTTCTCGTGTTCCTCTATTTATCACCCCCGGGCTTTCCACTCAAAACTGAAGTCTCACCTTTTCAAATACTACCCGACTCATCTGATCCTCCGCCTTCCAATTATTCTCGCCGTAGACGACACCCGCCTTGACAGCTGCTCTACCTCTCCTGATCTGGTACCCTGGAAATCGGACTTGGACCTCTTTTGGACAACTCTCTGGAAGCCCCCTCTGATTTGGTTTGGCCTTCTGGAAACCGGACTCCAACCTCTCTTGGACTACTCTCTGGAAACCCCTCTGATCTGACGTAGCGCTTGTGAATAGGCTGGTGCCCTGCGCTTGGCCTTCGAGTAGCGCTTTAGAAGTTTGGAGATTACGATTACGATTACACGATGAATAAAAACATTTCCATGGTGGTTATAAGTAAACTCGGAGTTTATGACACAATTCGTGTGCCATAATTTGTAGGCGGAGTCAGTGACGTCATTGGTTTGCGTTTAAGCTTCTCGTGGTTTTCAGTTATAGTTAGTTCGATTAGCGTTGTGAGTTGCGTTGCTGTTAGTGTGCGTTAAAATAAACGTTTAAACGTATCTTAATCAAAACAAGTATATTTTCTTTAAGCACGTCGCTGAAAATAGTTTCGGGCGTGAAAGAATAAAGTTGTTAAAGTCAAATGCTGCAAATGTAAGTTAACCGCGACTTTTCTTTGCATGTGTTTGCTGTTTGCAACTGTTTTGCGTACTATGTCAATTGAAATCACCGAAATTTTTCAGCGCAATGCACGTCCGAGGAAAGCTTAAACACCTGCGCTTTATCAAATAAAGTCTGGAAGAACCAGGTTGCTTGGTCGGGTTCGGTGCCAGGTCAGAACCCGGGGGTCAAGGAGGACACTGCATGGTGCTACGGGGAAATCGTTGGTGATGGTTGCGTTTCGACCTGGGCATTTAATTGGAATTTTGCATGTATGGTATTGCCGAGTTAGTTAATAATTCCAAATGTGAACCATTCAAACTGACCCTACACCGACTGGGGAAACCAAAATCGGCCTGGTCGGAGATTCATACCGCGCGGTGCTTAATCTCTAGCCTCGGTCATCGTAATACGATTAACGTATTCAGTGTACGAGTGCTTTAAATCGAGGAGGCCAAAGTAAACAGAAATAACCAGGGCCCGTGGAATATTGATTACAATTGATTCCAATGCGTACCTCTGGTTTATATTGTAGACTCGATCAATTGTCGTTTAGTCATCAGTTCGCGAGATAGCCAGTCTCGCTCTTACCAGCTTTGTACACATATTTAATAATCCTAGAACTTCCAGAGCCACACTGTGTAATGCTCAAGGCATCAGTCGAGGGTCACTACAGAGTGCATTATACCTTCAGTCAAGGGCATTGGCATGGTGTGTTTCAGTGACGGTTGGCAAAGTAGAGATGCCATGGGAAATGGATTGGAGGCATGCCCTGATTACTGATACTTCCCAAAAGTATGGAAGCAATTTTGTTGTCTTTTAGTAGCATACCCGAACACTTGAGAAGTCAAGATATGTTTTGGTGTCATATATTGGCAATGCGCTTCAGTAATAACTAATTACATTGCCTGAGCAAGCTCAAGAATGTTACTCATCCACCACCAATATTCAATAATTATCAGAAAGATCTTAGCAAATTATATGAGTGATTTTTAGACTTTTCCCAGTTAATCTGAACATACAGGTAGATCTTATATAATATGGACTCGTATAATATGGACTCATCTGAGCTGTTTCAGCCGTGCAGTTTGCTTTTATAATAAATTGGAAATTAAATTCTGTATACCATTGTGAAGTGTAGAATTTTGTGAAATTCAAAGTGTGTACAAATTACATTAGTTCCTATGTTTGGTGCACTCCGAACGCCGTAAGATTTATGTCGAAGTTTGATATTTAGATTGTTACGTTGTGTTACTGTTATGTTACATTATTGTTTTGTTGCAACTGTTATGTTGCATTGTTGTTATGTTACAACTGTTATGTTGCAACTGTTGTGTTACTGTTGTGTTGTATTACTGTTTTGTTGCAACTTATGTTGCGTTATTGTTATTTTGTAACTGTTGCAACTGTTATGTTGCGTTATTGGATTGCTCGCTTGCTGTCATTGTACATTTTTTCTCCTTTACATATTTGTTGTGAAGAGTGTCTCCTGCTAATAAAGCATGCTTGCTTGCTCTCGTAAAATCTGTATTTTTATTGTATTTATAATGGAATTTTTTTGGTATTTTTACATTATTCCTCATTCTCACCGTTGAAGTAACATGTTCAAGCTGAACTTGAGCTCTTCATTAACTATGTTTGTAGCATGCTGATGCTGTTAGAAGTTGAAAAATTAAATCTAAGTAAAACAAGTCAAGAACTAAAATGTTAGCGTTTGTTAAGTGATATTCAAAAGTGAGCAGGCATCAAAAGACCAGCTTGGTGCAAGATTTATTAACCCACAGGGCGTATTGGACACGACTCTGCTAAACAAGGGTGTGTAGGTACAACAGACCAATGGCATTATGTGTTTTGGTCTTATGTTATTCAGTGTGAGAGCTTTGAGAACCTTTGGGCCTTGTCTGATGTATAAAGAGTTTTTCAAACAAAAGGTACATATTTTAAACTGGAGACATGTGGTGCAAGTTTTGGTAATGCACAAGACCGCAATATATCGCCGCATTGACCGGATTATGGCCCGGTTTTAGTGTGCCACTGGTTGATGCCTGGTACATTAGACATCGGCGCAATAGAAGTTAGTTATTGACAATTACTAATTAGGAATCCTTTGGACAGAACTGGTTAAGATTCGTGGTGTCCAGTTGCTACTGTTAAATTATTAGGGGGGCAGCCAGTGATATTTTACTTCTAAAAATAATTCCTAATTCAGTTCTAATTCAGTTCTGAGCTCTTGAATTTTACTTCTAATTCTAATTTTACTTCACAAATAATTTTACTTCTAATTCCTATTTTAGTTCTCAAATAATTTTACTTCTTATTTTAGTTTTCCAAAATAATTATTAACTTCCGTGCTTGAAAAGTACATATGCAACGCTTGCAGAGAGAAGCACACCAAACCTGTCTCGAGAAAAACAAGGGGTGAAGCTTTAGTCTAACAATGCTGGTAATTTGAATTTTGAGTCGTATGGTTATCATTAATACGAAACGAAGAATTATCTAGTATCAGCGAAACCGGGTAGGCCCTACTGTGTGGACAACCATATCCAAAACGCTGTGCAGTCGCTGATGGAATTCATTCGAGTCAGTCGGCAAGATCTAATGCTCTTAGGCTATGCCAGCATGTTACCATTCATCTATCCCGCTTCCAAGACTCATATTGCTTGTATTTCTCCAGCTAGTGTTGTTCAACAATTTCCATCATTTTCCCCGTTTAGTACTTGGCATGTAGATCTGCCTGCACATGTAGTTTCGTCGAAATGATAAACCCAAAATTGGGCTATCTCGCTTCCTTCTGGTCAACATTCTCGATAAACTCGTAATTTTACAATTAACGATCAAACACGAAATAAAATGGCATATGAAACTGAGGTCGTTGGTACACAATTAAGTGGGGACAATTATTAGACAACGAAGACCAAAGATAATAGAAATGGTATGCGCAGCGTCTTCATCTCAACCGAAGTTTTCCAATGGATTTTGTTTGAAGCGCGTGCAGTTTTACCGGTACTCGCCTTCGTCTCAACTTAAGCGCCACAAGAAGTAAAATGATTTTACTTCTGAAAATAATTCCTAATTTCGTTCATAATTTTAGTTCGGCAAATAATTCCTAATTCAATTCTTAATTTCGTTCTTTCTGCTGAAATAATTCCTACTTTTACTTCTAGTTTTCGTTAACGAAATCATTTATTTTTACTTCTAATTTTAGTTTTCGTTAACGACAATATCACTGGGGGCAGCATGGGTACAAGAGTCCTGGCCTGGTGTGCTGCAAACAGATATACGTGTTCTCGGAAAAAATATCTTTGCATAGCTACAGGTCATGAGTCATGGAATCTCGTGGCTCTCGCCCTTGTTTAGGTAGACACCTGTGTGAATGTATTGTGCATATTTATGTAAACATTTCTGTAACGAAGCCTTTGTTCAAAGATGCCAGTCTTTCTTGATGTGGTTAAGTTTTTAATTCTTTTTGTACAGAGTAGTCAAGGTCTTTTACCTGAGAACTCGTGGGATAAAAGAACTTTGCAAACTTAGGGTTATGAGGTTTAGGTGACTAAAAGGACTTGAGGTTGTTGACCCATTTCCTCCCAGCAGACATGTGGACATATTTGAAATATGAGGCGCTTAGTCAGTTTATAAAGTGGCAGTTAAATTCAAGAGGGCTTCTCGAGTGTACTTGTATATGATTTTCAAGGTCCTGAAGTTGTTTTGAACACTTTGCTCAATATAAATCTTTTGGTGAAATAGAGGGTTGGAGGAGAACCTCTGACCCCTACTGATCAATTATCTTCATGATGCTTTCGATTGTTGTTTTGTGAATTATATGGAGTGTGGAATAGAATCAGTTTATGATATAAGGGAAGGAATTGTAACTTTTCCCTGTACAGAAAATTGCCATGAAAGGCCCATGATTTTATTGTTGAAGTAGCCAGTGCAAGCTGCCATTATTTGTTCCCTCCTTCAACATAAAATGGGCTTCAGAACGTTCTAAATTCTGTTTTGTCAGTTAAGTGTTGATCGTAAAACTCAGTTTTCGTTGAGTGACCATAAAAATGTCAAAGCTACTTGCAGTATACTTATTTTATGGCATTTCTGGCTAAAGAATGAGCAATTATAGTGTTGTGAAATGTCTTACCGTGACATTGTCTCTCGCCTTAATTTTCAAATTCTCATGTCCTTCCCTGCCTGTCACCTTATATCAGGTACGTAAGGCCCAAATATGTATCTTTTCTCGGGTTTTAATCTCTGAAGGTCGCCTCTTTGGAAGTCTTACTCTGATCCATCTTGCCATAGTTTGTTATTTGATACTAGTTACATGCAGTTACTGTAACCCTACAAGAATGTAGCAGATGTAGCCATGTTGGAATGCAGTTAAGCAGAATACAGTAATCCTGTTAAAATGCAGTAATGTCAGCCTGTAAAAATGCAGTAAAGTCTGTAACCTGGTAAGAATACATTAACAGTAAACTTTTTAGAATGTAGTAACTGTAATCCTTTTAAAGTACAGTTCATACTGTAATCCTGTAAGAATGTTGCAATATATACAACCCTTTAGAATTACTCAATATAATATTATGCATTTATTAAGTGCTACTATCTAATGACCAAGCATCAATCGATGGCACTGAGCCATTGTGAGTGTAAGACTTGTTCAAGGTCCCTACACAGTAACTGCCTCCAATGGTAGCTCGAACCCGTGCTTTCCACGTTACAAGGGGAGAATTCAGTAACTGTATGTGTATTGCAGTTTCTTGTAATTCCTACTGAGGTTTCTCACTCAATACTACAAGTCCTGTTTCGATACCTTGTCGTACATCTTCTGTCTTGTTGCAATTTCAAACATCAACCACTCCACCCGTCTGCAGTGTCTACGTGCCTGACCTGTTTATGTTGACTTGTGTCTATATATCGGTTTCAAGGGTCTCTCAAATTGCAGACGGTAGCTTCCGAAGTTATAATTCACTAAGTTTGACAATAATTTTTACAACCTAACATGACTCAGTCAGTCTGCTTTGCTGGGTTTGTTTTGTTAAGACGCTTGTTCCCACAACTGAACCTTTTCAACGCTGAAGAAATCCATAGATTAGGATTGCAGTTTTCGTGTTCCCATGGAGCAAAGTTCGTACCTATTGTGTCTCATGAAGCACTGAAGTTACAGACTTTGTCATAATTTTTCTGTCGCCGTCAAGCTTAAGATGAGAAGCCCCTCTGCTGCTAATCATCTTTTATGGAGGTTCAAATGGTTGTTCAGAATCAAGTAGTGGTTCCGGTCCACTATTCCGGGGGGTGGGAGGGGGTCCGCTATTCTGGGGATCCGCCGGAATATACATACACACAACATACATACATGCATAGATACATACATACATACATGCATGAATACTTACATGTGTGTATGTATACATACATTCATGCATACATACATGTATAACATAACATAACAAGGTTTTGAGTGGCTCAGTAGACTTGCATCTGTGTCAGAGCCACTCTCTCGAGCCTCCTCGCAATTGCACCTCCTTCTAGTATCCAAGTTCACTGACTTTCTTCTTAAATGCAATAACGGAGTCTGCAGTAACAGTCCAACTTATTCAAATTGTTTACTACTCTGGCACTGAAGAATCTTTGCATTATTGTCCCAGCTGATTTTTTAATGTCTTGTAGCTGTGCCCTCTATTTCTGTTGTTACTTGAGAATTTAAAGATCCTTTGTGCTGGTATACATACATTCATACATACATGTATGTATGTATACATACATACATGCATGCATTCATACATGCATGCATACATGGATGTATGCATGTATTTGTATGTATGTATGCATTTATGTATGTATCTATGCATGTATGTATGTTATATATGTATATTCCGGCGGATCCCCGGAATAGTGGTCCCCCGGAATAGCGGGCCGGTACCCAAGTAGTAAGGTTCTCCTTGCTGGAAAGTGAATGGTTTTCTTCTGCACATTCTTAATATTCCACTGTTTACAGTATTTCCGTGCATATATGTATATAAAATTATGTGTGTGTATATATATACATATATATATATATAATATATATATTTATTTATTTCTGTGTTTGTGTATGTTAATTAATTATTACACACACAAGTTTAGTAAATCTGATTCAAAGGCATGGGTGTACTTTAACTGGGGGTCGGGGGGGTCAAGCGGTGTCGTGCAAAGTCCAGAGTAAAATAGCGAGTCTAGACTAGCGATCGATTTAAGTCACAATAGTAAGTTGGCGACTTGTCCGTTTGAATGGGTGTCACGCCATTTAAGGTTTCCGTGTTCGGATTGTCCTAGCGTGAGATTTCAATCTCTGAAATAAACGACGGTGATCTTTGTGCGAACGGGGATTATACGCACAGCGGTGCCTTTAGAGGACGTACATGTAACTACGCTCTAGCCGATGGCATGCGACGGTACCAAATAGGAGGCGCACTGCGACATCTAAAGTGCAATGCAATTTCTTTTCAGACTACTTTGTGAGTTAACCAAGTACCAACTTGATTATTTGAGCTGAGAAACGGTCACCCATGGACGGACTCGAATGGAAGCTATATTCCTTTTCACACACCCACCCACATGTCAGTGAATTTTCAAATACACCGCCGTTTCTTTTCTTCGATCTGTTTTTCGCCAGCTTCTGTAAACATGGATTGTTCGCAGAAATCAGCGCTGCTCCCCTTTTGACGTCTTCAGTCACTTATCTGGGTCATGACGGGCTTTTAAGGTGGTGACGTGATGATGGACGCCGTCTTAGGCAGCTGGGTTGTTCATTCGGAACATTCTCGGTGAACTCTAATCCAGTTCTGACTGGTTTTGTGCGGAATTCGCTGGACAAAGCGTGGCTGCTTTCTGACTTGGAGTCATGAATTGGATGTGCTTTTCAAATGGGAGATGTTGGTCCTAGGCCTATAGCCAGCCTAGCTTTCAACGGTGCTATAGGCAGGGCTATTGGTCGCGCTATGGGGCGCCAATTGACCGATTCAGTTGTTCCGAATCAACTTGGAGGGACGCGATGATTGGGAAGATGTAATCGTAAACTCCAAATTTCTATTTGAAGGTCAAGCGCATGGCAACAGGTTATTCACGGGTGCTGCGTCGTATGAGAGGGTTGTCCAGAAAGCGATGTTCAGCAGAGGTTCAGAGTTCAGTTGCCAGAGGGAGACCAGAGAGATGAGGTAGACTGGTAGAGCAGCTGCTAAGGCGGGTTTCGGTGAGGACGAGAAAGTTCGGAAGAGATGGGTTAGGGTAGGAATTCTTGAAGAGGTGAGACTTCAGTTTGGAGTGGAAAACCTGTGGGGTGATGAGTATGAGGCAGATGACGGTGGGTGAGTGGATGTACTGATGGAGGAACTGAGAATATACGAAATTCATTAAAGCACATTTTGATTTACTGAATTGTTGTGTCTCCAATTAAAGGGAAATCTCATGTGCCACAGATCCTACTTTACTTTTGTTCTCCCTACTTGGGTGTCTGTTTAACTGATAACCGTCTGTCTGTGTATGTCTGTTGGTATGTCTGTCTCTGTTTCTGTTTGCCTTTGTGTACATGTATAACCTGGCTGCCTTTCCTGCTTGCCTTCCTGTGTGTCTGTTTGTCTGTCTGCCTGTATGCATGTCTCTGTCCGTCTGTCTGACTGTCTGACTGCCTGTGTACGTGTGTCTGTGCCTATCAGTTTGTCTATATGTCAGCCTGTTTTTCCTGCTGAATGACTCTGTGTGTGTGAGTGTTTATATGTGGTTGTGTTTGTCCCTTTTGTTATGCTGGACAAACTCGTCCTTTGACTGGTTCCCTGCTGTTGGTCTCCTATTAAAGATTCAAAACTTTCCGAATTCAAGATCGGGTCCAAGTTACAGAGGTGCGTCCCGCAGATAGTCACCTGGTCATTTCGCCCTTGTAATTTCCATAGAGCTTCGCCAATTGTATTTAGGCCTACGTTGAAGGATTTCTGTCTCACGTGCGACCCCTAGTGAGGTCGGTTATATATCGAGGTCGCAAGGCAGAGGGTTAGTTGCTTGCATATTTTGTAATTGTAATTAGTAACTTCTATAGTGCCAGTGTCTAATCATCTAATGTACAAGGTATCAACCGATGGTGCACAAAAACCAAAGTCGTAATCAGGTCAATATTTCGAAGGTCAGTCTGTAGCAATTGTTGATTAATGTTAAAAGTTATTTTTACTCCCATGTCTGGGTTCGTCATGAAAACTCTAATTTATACGGCTGTTTTGTTTTTTGGTTGAGCTGCCATGGGTTAAGGTTGGTTATTGTCGGTTGAGTTGTTTGTTGTCATGCTATTGTTATCCGTGGTTGAACTTCAAAAGTGAGCATAACTTTGTATGAGTGTTGTGTGTGTCGACGGGTGGTTCTCCGCGCAGGTGAAGCAGGAAGGATTTTGTCGGGATTTTATGTCCTTTCAACTGATAACCACTTATTCACTCACCAACAACCATGGAAATATACTTAATAGCACAAAAGTTTAGCAGGCGTGGCTATTGTTCAACAGGTCAGTCAAACTGGATACAAGAAATACTTAGTAGTACTACGGTTAGCAGTTTCTGAACAGTTCAAGCGAATTGGACACAAATTACTTTAACTTAATACTACATTAAAGGTGACTTCCTAACAACAACTGGTGTATTTTATGATGGAAAAGTACTGATCAGTTATGCTGGCTATACTGAAGCATAGAAAATGATTATACGAAAATAAATTTACAGGCGATTCTTGAAGGAATTAAAAGATTAAGTTCTGTTTCCTCAATGATTTTGTCATTTGTTTCTTAATTGTTGCACGGTGAATTGATTTATCTCAGAAGACTGTTCTATGGAAGGCAAAGGAAATCCGAGTTTTGTTGAGGACGTGAACAAACTGCACGTCGTGAAATGTGTCGTTGTTGGTGATAAAGGTGTTGGCAAGAGCCACCTGGTGTGTGCCAAGGCATGTGGAACCAAGTACACTCTACGTGACCTCGTACAGACACACATCAGTACAGTCTGGGCGGTTGACCAGTACCGTACCAACCCAAAAGTAACTAGCTTTACATTTGCATTTACATTTAGTACCATTTAGTAGTAACTATTTCTACTTTACATTTACTGTTGAATTCTTAGGTTGCAACTATTTTCTAACATTGCCGAGTCGGTGTGCCTGAATTCGTAACTGAGTAGGAATTTATTTCAAAAGAGGAGTTGGTGATGTTGTCTATAGACAGCAGAGCCTCAGTCAGCCGTGAAGTTATCATTTCAAACACAGGTTTATATTGTCTCTTTGAGACATGTCTGAGGCGCTCAACATCATCCATGACATGCCATGCGTCTGTCATTTGACATGTTGTTCTTATGTCATCTGTCATGTGACATGTGCATCTGTCGTGTGACATGCGTCTGTCGTGTGACATCATCCGTGACATGTTGTGCATGTGTCGTGTGACATTTAGGTCCAGCGTCGTTCCATCTGTACCGTCGAATGTTGCACTTGTTCTCTTCGTCTCTGGGACACATTCGGAAACCACGAAAAAGATCGCCAGTTTGCATATAGCAGGTGAGCAATGATGTAAACTTTGTAATCCTACTGTAAGACTTTGTCGATATCCAGGTAATGCATTCAAGTTTCGTATAAGCATTTACGATATACTGTTTGTAAACTGCTGAAGAGATTGTCGGTTGAAATTGAGTTTTGCTGTAGATGAAGGTCGTTTTCGAAGACTAAAGCTGTAAGTCCCGTTAAGTTCTTTTGCATTGTGCTGCTTCGTGTTCAATGTGTGTGTGTTATTAATTGTGCTTGTTATTGAAGGCAATTGTTGCTTAATGTTCATGTTGTTCAGTGTGCTTGTTAATGGTTGTGCTTGTTATTAATTGTGCTTGTTGTTGATTATGCTAATGTGCTTGTTGTTGACTGTGCTTGTTGGCTGTGCTTGTTGTTGATTGTGTTTGTCAATGATTGTGCTTGTTATTGAGTGTGCTTGCTATTGATTGTGCTTATTATTAATTGTGTTTATTATAAAATGTGCTTGGAATTAAGTGTGCTTGTTATTTACTGTGCTTGTCTGTAATTGTGCTTGCTATTAGTTGTGCTTGTTTGTGTGGATTGTGCTTGTTATGATATATACTTGGTATTTATCGTAGTTTTTACTAAATGTGCTTTATATTAATGATACGTGTTAAGTGTGCTTGTCATTAAATGTGCATGTCATTAAGTGTGCTTGCTATCAATTGTGCTTGTCATTAATTGTGCTTGTCATTAAGTTTGCCTGTAATTAATTGTGCTTGTTATTAAGCATGCTTTCTATTAAATGTTCTTGTTAGTGAGTGCACTTGCTGTTGAAAGACCATGTTGCTATTTATTGCTGGTTATTTAATGTGCTCTAAATTTATGTGGAGTGTGCAGGTTATAAATTGTTCCCGCTATTGAAATGTGACAGATCGTTTTTGTTAACTTTTTTTATAGTGCTGACGTGGTTCTGGCGTGTTTCTCCGTGGCCAACCGCCGTTCCCTGCAGCACATAGAGACACACTGGATGCCGGAAATATTGCGTGTCTGTGGCCACCTGCCGGTCATCCTGTGTGCCTGTCAGATCGACATGCGATATCTCTACAAGGATTCAGCCTATCAGGAACTTGGAAAGGAAGCCTTCCTTCGGTCAGTGCTTTTAATTGCAGCTTCAGCTCCCCAGCCTTCTCTCTTCCTATGTTCCAGGGACACCTGAAGTCCATTTTATTTTATTTGTTAGTGTGGTACTGACTTGGGTCAGGAGCGACTCTGAATCTAACACAGACTGTATGTCTTCTGAACCACTGAAGTACAACTGCCTTTTCTCAAAGAGATCGGTGCAAAGCACGTAACTGCTTTTAAGATGAAATGGTCAGTGTTGTAATGTAATAGTAATTACTGCAGTTTATCAGCATTGTTAGTAGGAAGCTACTTATTTGCTCTGTAATGCAGCATGCTTAGTCAGTTACCAGGTTAAGAGCAGTTAGATATCCAGATGTTTGAAGTGAAATTTGAGGCTTTTCTTGAAAAAAGAAAAGGAGTTCGAGCAACAAATAAACATTGGTATGCGATTCCATTCCTTGGGGGCAACAACCACACTGAATGCACGAGAGCCCATGACAGTGCTACATTGGGGCTCAACTAAATGACCCATACCCGAAGATCGCAGACTGGGGGGCGGGATGTACGGAGAAACTGGTGGTTGAAGGTAGTATAGGAGTACTCGTTGTGAGGGTTTTATAGGTGAGACATTTCAAAGAAGCCTGTTCTAGTTGATGTTCGGGATATATAGCCACAAGCATGTCGCTTGAATGCAAGGAACCATTATACCAGAGGTGTGAGCAGCCACATTCTGGCTGCAGCCAGTTCGAATAGCACAATGCAAAACTCATTCAGACGGCTGAGAATGAACAACAAAAGGACAGGGACCATCGTGGATAATATGAAATCGTCACTTGAACTTAGCGTTGTAAGATTTGCCTTGATAAGTTGAACTGTATGGAGTGTACGCATTGGGAGGCTTTGACAAAACAGATGATACACAGTTTCAGTTCCAAGCTCTGTAATAATAGTATTGATATTTGTTATTTATTATTTTGCATATATTTCTTTTTATATATAAATTAAATAGAATGAAGGTCTTTTAGGGCTACAGAGAGAGGTGCTAGCTAATTCCAGATTTGAGGATTCTTGCTTCTTGTTAGACTGAATTCTGGAAATGAACCAAAGACCACTTAGCCTATTAAAACTGTTGAAAACTTCTGAGGCCCTCAGGTGTTGATGCACGGGCCCTGCTGCAGTTGGCCCCGTTTGCTGGGGCTTGAATAGGATTGATGAGTTGTTGTTGTGTTGCACTTTGGCTAAAAGGTCCTCCAATCTCTTTCATCTGACAGTTGATTTATTGCTGTTCTTATTTATTGCTGTTCAAGGCATGTGATTGATGTTATCGACCTGAAGTTCACCTTAGCTGTCTAAGGAGAGTCGTATGTATATATGATGGGACCGATTGGGTAGAGCGTTCGGCCTGTATTGCGGAGGAGACTTAGTGTACACATTTGAGCCTCCACGCAGGCAGTCGCTGTGTAGAGACCTTGAGCATTGAGCAATGAGCAAATCCTTCAATCACAGTGCTCCATGCCATCGATGTTCTGTCATATGTTTGTGTGTGAACTTTTGAACTTTGGAAGCAGGGCATATATATCAAATGTAGTTGTATTGTATCAAATGTAGTTGTATTGTACAGACACATCTTGTCTGTATATTTGGAAGCTTCCCTGCTGAGGTTATTATTATTATTATTATTATTATTATTATTATTATTATTATTATTTTATTTTATTTTATTTTTATTTTTTTGCCCCGAGGTATTTTTTTTGCCCCGAGGTATTATTATTATTATTATTATTATTATTATTATTATTATTATTATTATTATATGAAGATTTATAAAGTGCAAGTTAATATAACTAAATACACCGTAAGATTTGCCGATGGTAACTCTTAAATTAATCCTTGAAGTGTCATTATACAAAGTCTTGAAATGAATCAAGTATTTCAACCGAACAAGCATTGATTTTTTAGTCGTTTGAGTACAGAAGACATCGTTTTACCAGAGGAGGGAAAACAAGTCGCAAAGAGACTGGGTCTCTACTACTACGAGACGAGTGTCCTCGTCCAGTACGGAATCGATGAGGTCTTCTCAAACTGTGTCCGTGCTGCACTCATTTCTAAACGTCGAGGCAAAATCCTCGTTGGTTTTGGCAGTCTAAAGAACGTTGTGCGGCCTCATCTCCAGGTGCCTCACATGCCGCCGCGTCCCTCTCCGCCGAAAGTGGTCCCCTGCGAAAACAACGATGTTACAAAAGGAGATGAGACGATGCTTGGCGAGAGCTTTTTCGCCGATGTCGTCTTCCTCGTGCAGGGGCAGAGAATCGAGGCGCACAGAGTTTATCTCGTTGCGGCCAGTGCAGCGTTTCAGTCGTTTTTCGAGGAGACTCTGTGCGTCGATGTAGCGGCCGCAGAAAATGAGAAACTGAAAAGTATATCAGTCGAGTGTGCCTTGCATCTGCAGAACACGAGCAGGACGTGCTCGCAGGAAACTCTTAAGGACGGCTCGTTTGTGGAGAGGTCTTTTGAGCTTGACAATCTAAGATGGAGAGGGCTCGGCCGCACGAATGGTACGATATATAATGGTTCTGACCACGACACTGGAATTAGCGAAGGTGGTTCGCATGGCTGTAGTTCGCGCTGCCTATCACAGGACTCTGATGGACTCACTAACAGCTTTATGTTCTCCCGGGGTCAGACAGTGCGCCAGAGATCGGTTTCCGCCCGACAGTATCACCCACAGAACTTGGCAGTGGTGCAATTAACGGGGGCATCTTCTGTCAGCACCGGACAGCTGGTGGATTGTGATTCGATCACAGACACAGAGCAAGACTCTGGATTTATCATCCGGACCCCCACGGTTTCATCTTCGTGCCTTTCCTCGGCTTTGTTCTGCAGAAGCCTGGAGCCTGGTGAAAACCTGGAGAAGGTGGTGATATCCGTGGATGAGAGCATCTCCCCAGCCCAGTTTCGCATTGTGCTTCGCTACCTTTACACAGGAGAGATACAGAAAGATCTGTCGCAGGAGGCGCTGTTCGATCTGCAGCGCATAACTCGTCTTTTGGGTCTCGACGATATGGATGTCCAGATTGGAAACATCCTGAGGGGCGAGCATTTTGTGAACCTGGAGCAGAGGAGGAAATTTCAGGAAGAGAAGAATGAACGACTGCGGAGGATGATGCTCGCTCAGAACTACCTGTCAGGTGGGTTCTCCTCATCTGGAAAGTTCCTTAAAATTCAAAGTGTTATTTTGGAATTTGTAAACTTTAGACCTTACTATACACTAGTACCCGGTAGGGGTCAGCCGGGTAGACATTTTTCACCGAGTACCGAATCCGAGTATTTGGATGTACTATTTGCCGGGTCCTGGTACGAACCAAGTACCATTTGTTCCGTATGCGAAGCTTCACATTTTCATGTAATGAAAAATTATCGAAATAAATTTCTGTAGGGCTTTCTTGTAATAACTGACTAATACATTTTGAATTTTAGAAATAAATAATTAAATGGACTTGACTTCCGTTATGGACTTCCGGTGTTGGTGTTTGTTGTACTTTTCTTCTTCAAAATGAATATGCTAGATGAATCTCAAAGCTGATATTTTGAGCCAGCATGTGAGACAGACAAGCAACTATTTGCGTGTACAGTATTTGCCGAGGCGAATACTTCCGAATAGTGCCAAAAAACGGGATATTCGGCCGAGGCAAATGTCCGAGGCGATTTCCGGCTGACCCCTAGTACCCGGGTATGTGTGTGCGTGTGTGTTTGTATGTACGTATGTATGTGTGTATGTATGTGTATGTGTATTCATGTGTCTCTGTGCATATACATCAGAAACTGGTAATGTTGTTTTTAGGAGTCAGTTGAAGAATTGTCTTATAGCAAGGTCATGTTATGAGGAGTTTTTTTACTATAGGTGAATTAATTCCTGGATTCATGTTACCTGTTGTGGATAATTTGTGAATTCTTGTGCTAATTAAATTAGGGATTGACCAGAAAGAGATTTTCCACCGGAAACCGGAACCGAGTATTTGGATGAACTATTTGCCGGAAACGAACCGGAAACGAACCGGTACCATTTGTTCCATATGCGAAGCTTCCCTTAAGCTAGCCCTAAATTAGCGCTACAATATGTGATGCCATTTTCGGATCAGTTAATAGGTAATACATTTCAAGAAATGGAATTGAATTCAATGGATTTTTAATTGTTTTAAGGCTGAACATTAATAATTTTATATACGTAAGTTTATTAAATAAATTCTGAGAGAAACAAATTTTTTGCAACTATTTGCGTCTGCAATATTTGCCGAGGCGAATACTTCCGGAAACGGGATTTCCGGCTGAACCGAGTATCCGAAATGGTTTCCGGTCAATCCCTAAATTAAATATGTTATAATGGGTCTAAAGTGTACCTGTAACTATATATATATATATATATATATATATATATATATATATATTAGGGTGGTTCTGAAATCTGAAATTTTGAAATGTGATTATTTCCGCTTATTATCTTGTTCTAGTACATACTAAAATAAATCTGGCCAAATATGAGCTGATTTGAGCAATATTTAGAGGTAGCTCAATGAGGTTGAAGTTGTCAGAGCTTGTCTAACATAACCTAATTACTGTGCATCCAAAAGATAGAGTTTCAGTTTTACGATTACAGTTACGATTAGAAAATCGTTAAAATTAAAGAAAAATGTTAACAGGAAAACTGAGCCTCAGCTAAAGAAAATTAAACAGAATTTGTTGATGCCTTAGATCAGTGGTCCCCAACCTTTTTTCGGTGAGGAGCCGCATTGCGAAGTTTAGCAACTATTGGGAGCCGCATTGCGAAGTTTTAGAAAGTTTTGGGAGCCGCCATGGCTTTAGGTCGAATTATGGAGCACAACAAAATCATTATAATTATTTGGACCGACACAAAAATCAATGACGTCTTAGAATTTTGACCTCAAGCAACACGGAAAGTCCATTTTTATAGCCCAATTTTATTTCGTCACGTAGAAAATGTCATTTCAGGGAAGCTCTCGAGAGCCGCCACAGAACTTTTCGAGAGCCGCATGCGGCTCGCGAGCCACGGGTTGGTGACCACTGCCTTAGATAATTTATTTGACATTGCTCACTTGGATGCCTTAAACATAATCGAAATCTAAGACGATAAAGAGTGTCTGCTTGCCCAAAGAGAAAGAGGTCGCCGTTGTTGTATGGGACATGGTACTTACTTCTAAAGAAATGAGGGCAACTAAAAGGCAAAGATCAAGCATGGAGAGAAAGCAGAAAGAAGATCAATATTTGGAAACCATGAATGAGAGAATTATTCTTGAAACCTCTAGTAGTGATGATTTAACTGAAGAATGCAAAGATGGTGGCAGTCAAAATGTAAATTTAGTGAAAAGGAAAACTCCTTTAAAAAAAGCCACTAACAACAAATATTGTGACACCAAGACTGGCAGCAGCTTTGGACAGGACAAAGTTAAGTGACAGGAAGGCAACATACGTGTTAGCAGCTGCAGTTCAGAGTCTAGGCCACAATGTAGACAAGTTTAAAATCAGCCGTTCTTCAATACATAGAGAACGAGAACAATATCGAGAAGAAACTGCTAAGAAATTAAAAGATATTTTTAAAACAACTACATCGTCTACACTGGTTGTGCACTTGGATGATAATTCCTTCCGAATCTGACAGGCAAACATTTGGTTGACCGTCTACCTGTCATTTTATCTGATGTTGGGGAAAGCCAACTTCTTGAAGTTACCAAGCTACATTCTGGCACAGGAGAAACACAGGCAGCCGCTGTTGCTAAATTGTTGCTGGAATGATTTATGCTTACTGAAAACTCTGGATAGCTATCAACAAGAAAATCCTGCTCTCTCCAAAGTAGCCAGCAATAAATTTGCAGGTCATCTGTGGTACCTTAGTGAGGAGCTCGTGGCTTTGGCATTTTTGGATTTGGCATTGACAGCCAAGTCTAAACGAGCAATGGTGAAAGCTTTATACGAGCGACCAGGCCCAGATGATCCTCCTAAGAGAATGTAGGTAAATGTTCAGAAATCTGTGGTCATGAACATACAATGAACATACAATGAACTCCGTGATATTTTTTGACTGGCTAAGAATCTCTGGTGATTTCCTGAAAAGCGATCCTGAAACATGGGAACTTCATGATGACTATAAAGTTGCCTCAAAAATTATTCATCAGCTGCAAGTTGTAAATGACAATGCTGAAAGAGGAGTTGCTTTGATTGAAGAGTACAATTCCATAATTACAAAGAAAACCAGAAACAATATCTGTTTCAAGTAGTGCATGATCACAGAATGCAAGAAAGAAATGTTAAAGTCAAAATAAACTTCCACAAATGATTTGTGAGCCATATAGGCCTATTATTATTACATAATAACATAAAGTCATACTAATTAATTGAAATTATTTAGAATTACTACTTTAACAGTTTGTTCACTTAATAATAACAACAATTAAACATTGTTGTTTCATTAGGTAAAGAAAATATTAAAAATGATGGATAATGGAAAAATTTCTTTTTAAATACCTTTATGTCAAAATTAAATGTTATTGAGCTACCCCTAAATGACAAGATAATGTTCTATAACTTTGCACAAATTTCTTTTATATTCATTGGAACACAACTCAAAGCGGAAAGTCAAGAAAAAACAATTTTAATTTTTTCCCATGAAAGTCAGAACCACCCTAATATATATACATATATATTGTTTGTATATTTATTATATATGTGTGTGGGGGTATACATGTATATAAATACAGGTACGTCCACAATTATCCACCATAAGGGACAACACCTATACACATATATATATATATTTTGGGTCATATTTTTTATATAGTGGTATGTGTATGAATGTATGTATACATGCATGTATGTATATGTGTATTATGAATAGCACATTTTTGGAACCTCCCAAGGCTGCTCCGTATGTTGTAAACAATTTCGTAGATTATCAATAATGAGAACTGCAGTTGGTTTGTGCTTTTGTGTGCATCTGGTTTTACTTTCTCAAAGTTGGTGATTTTTTTAAACCGTAAACAGATGTGACGTTTGAGTTGGACGACGGAACCGTGACGGGAGATCGCGCTCTCCTGTCCGCTCGCTGTGAAATGTTTTCAACGATGTTCACAGCCAACTTCTCCGAACGTTCATCTGGGATCGTGAGTACTATAGTCGCCAGCAAGTTCGAGTAACCACATGAAAATCGCTTATTCGATGCAGTGTTTTTGGGTTTTTATTGGTAACTGTAAGGTCTCCCCTTTTCTGTATGTACTGCACCCCGACTCTGGAATGATCTACCTCCTGAATTTCACTAATTTCCAGATCCTCAACCAACATTACCACTCACTCACAACCATCTAGCTGTAACTATCACCCCAGGCTTTCCACTCCAAACTAAAGTCTTACCTCTTAAATAATTCGTGTCCAGATCAATCGTTTCCTCTGCCTTTCAATCTTCCTCAACGAAGCCCCCTTAGCAGCTCTTCTGTCTCTTTCTCTGGTCTCCTGGACTTGGACCTCCACTTCATATCTCTGACATGACGCAGCATTCAGGAAATAAGCTGGTGCCTTGTGCTTAGCTTTTCACTAGCGCTTTAGACATATTTGACAATATGATTATGTAAGGAAGCTGCTGTATTTCTTGTTAAAAGGCCAAGTTTCCTGGTGTTGGCAAAGACGCGTTTCTTGGTGTGCTGGAATATGTCTACACCGGTCGTTGTCCCACGAAATGCCTCGACTGGATCGGTCTGATTGAGCTGACGAATCGACTCTTCCTCCAGGACCTTCTGCTCTCTGCTGAGGTTGTCATCATCAAGGAACTGGCCGCTGCAATGGAGACCGGGTCAGAGGTCGTCGAATCAGCACTCGCCATGTTGGGCCCTGCAAGAGTAAGAAGCAAGAACTCGCTTTGTTCGCTAATCTTGTGATTGTGAGAATGTTAAGATTACCCTACATAACTTGTTCTATGGAAACTGATTTTTTTGTATCAGTGCAAACATATAAATTGAAGGGCTTGCAGCAATAACCAGGTATGTCGGATTTTTTGAGTTTTGGGAAAATGGCTTCAAAGATTTGACACTTCAAACTGTTGTATCTAAGCCATTTTACGAGATATCGACAAGCTGTTTGAAACACCGTCTGAGTTGTTATTGTCTTTCACGAAATTGTTAAATAATGCAATGCAAAAGATAACTTTAATGTTTTTTTCACGACATTTTGCTTCATACCTGGTTATTGACACTCAATAACCCAACATCGCCTGCTGTTAGTCGACATACCTTATTCTTGACCCAAATGGTGACTAGCACACAGTACAAATTAAACGTGCAATAAAAAGGTAAGTCATCATAGCTACATTACAGTAAGGAAAAAATAACGCAAAATCAGTGAATTGTAGAGTAAGTAACAGTCAATAACCGGGTATGTCAAATAATCTGATTATTGCACCGGTTTTAATACAAAGATTACTAGAAAAAACGACAATTTTTGTTATCATACCGGGTTATTGCACTGGAGTACTGCTGCCGGCTGCTAAATACCATATGTCGACAAACTTGTTTATCCAAAAGCCAATTCAAAAATAATCAGATTTGCACCAAATTTGCAGGGTATATAGAATACAATATTCCAAGCACGCTGGCATACTTTTTCACATAAACCAGGTATGTCGACATACCTGGTTATTGAGGCAAGCCCTTCAATTGATGACCTTGTTATGTAATAACATCATTAAATTCCCACTTACCTTAGCTTACCTTGTAACACCTGCTGCTCATCCACTCCAGCCAACCTTCTTGTCGTCTCACCTTGCAATTTTACCTGTCCTATCCATTGGATTACTGATATAAGCTGGAGTTTGAAATGACATGTAGCATTGACTGAAACAGTTTTTGCTGTGATAATAATAATGTTCATGTTTATTGATAAGCTTCACTGACAACTCGCAGTAAGTAACATTGAAAAATATGACAGTACAACTATCAAGATCTTATAGAAGACTCTAGTAACACTCTTGCTCGAAGAACATGAGATCTTGAAAGACGCGGCTCGATACCCATAAGCTCCCTATATATCAACTCAGCCTTCCACTCCCAAGGGGGAGCTGTTTCAGTCGATGGTACATGTCAATTCAAAGTGAAGCTCTAGCTTATGTTTATTCATGAGGCAAGGCAGTCATCATATTCCTTCTACCTTACATTACCACAATGATGATTGCCTTGCCTCATGAATAAACATGACGCCAATGTTACTCAACTGTATAATAAGTTACATGTGCTGTTGTCTATAATTAACGCTCTGTGTTTTTTCTTTTTATATTGGTTGGTTATTGTTTCTGGCTAATTGGCATAATAAAGGTCTTCATTGTCTTCTCTTTTCCTTAGTTTACGTTATGTGAACTGAACCTATTATCTCGCTGTATTAGGGAGGGTATTAACTGAACCCAGCTTCAAGCTCGATCATAAATCTGTGGTGAGAAGGACTGTACCAAACCTGTATAGTAAACCTACTAATAGAGGCCCATGACTGTACCCACCCGGTGAATGCACATTAATGATGTTTATTTAAGCAGGCTGCTCTATTAGTAGCGGGACTAAAGTTTAATAATTCTTTGGGGTGGGAGACATTGTATTGCAGTCGACAGCTACCTTGTTGATGTAAACAATCCCGATCTCCACTGCAGAAGTCAATGGGATTTAACTTTCTGGGCGCTTTCGAGATCTGAAGATTGGGATTTGCTAGATAGCACAGCCTTTACGAAGACACTGTGGAAATGGTTATCGAGCTTTCCGGGTCGACTTGTAGTGGTTCTAACGCAGGTTGCATATCTTCTGAAGCGCTTTAAACCACTTATGTCATCCTATATTGATGATGGAGTGACGGGTGAGTACTGGACCTGAAAGAACTCGAGACATGAGTCATATATTACTGAAATTTTGACGCTTTTAATGCTGAGACTTTAAATGTTTGTTTGTCTTGGTCATACATTTATTTAGTGAGATTGACTCGCTGTTAGTGTTGGGTTGGGGGAACTTTGGGTCATGACATGCACATTTATCAAGACTTGAAAATTGTTCTCTGTTGTTGAAACTGGGCTGCTCTGGGAGCAATTCTGAATGAGCAGTACTAGATATTTTGGAAAGATGCTGAGCAAATTGCACAAATGAGTGAATAGACTGACATTCAACCCATCTTGCCTTCTCTTATGTCGGACCATTCATCTTGAAATTATTATTATTATTGTTATTATTATTATCATTATTATTATTGTTATTGTTATTATAGGAAGATTTATAGAGTGCAAGCGAGTATAACTAAATACTCTGCTAATCGATATGTCATTGCATTCATGTATTGTTTTATTTGACTCACTGTAAGTCGCTAACAGTTCATACCCATGGCTGCCTGAGGGCTAGAATAAGGGACTTCCCTTTGACTCTTGTTTACATAACTCTTTCAAACTGCCTTACAACATGCTTTGTCCATATCAGTTAGATAGTCTTTGCTATATTCGATGTCTGATGTGTTGGGTTGACTGATGTGTTGGGTTGACTGATGTGTTGGGTTGACTGATGTGTTGGGTTGACTGATGTGTTGGGTTGTAGCTTCATGGTGCGAACCAACTGGCCGACTGGTGTACCTGGGTTCTGAAGGTCAACTATAAGGACTTGATCGAACACAATGCAAAGGCACTCGAGTCGTTTGACCCTGATCTCCAGTCGACTCTAGCCCGTGATCGATGGCCGCCTCTCTGGTCAGTCCAGAAAATTTTACGCACTTCATTCTCTTGTTTAAAAAACTAATTCTATAAAATATGTACAACAGAAATACGTAAGTAGTTTGGTTCTGTTCAAAAGTGAATTGCTGAGCAATTGGCAAATTTAAACGATTCTTTGTAATCTGATCACAAGTATTCATTCTTATTTAGTTCTTTCTTTAATTATCTTTTAATTAATAATTATACTGCTTAAGTTCATGCGGATGTTTGAATGATATTTAATATATTCTTACTGATGTCTTGAATATACAAAGGTTTAATTATACCTCTTAACAAGACGATGTTGATAGGTCCTTTAGGTCGATAGGTCATGACATCTTGACCTCTATTTTCTGAGACGTGTTGGATATTGACTGAACTTCTCTCACAGATATCAATTTTACTATGGTTTTACTTGACGATTGATGCCTAGTGCTTAACGATTACGGCTCTCTAGAAGTTATTAGATTAGGTTAATGATTAGTTTAAGCATTATGTTTGATGGGGTGTGTTTAGGTACCTGACGGAGGTTGCAATTTACGAGAAGGCCATTCTGGAGATGAACAAGGAGCGGCCGCAGCAGTCGTGGCTGAGACGGAGCGATGGAGAGGCGTGCATCAGTCCAGGTGGATGCTTGTCCTTCTGGAAGAAAAAGTGATAGAGTGAAAACGGAAGACGAAGAACTGGGAGAGGAGCGACGCTGGAGGTTGATGAAACAGTTTCTGGTTATGGGTTTAGACGCGTTGCAACGTCGAACATTTCTTGTGATCATGTTGAGGATCTGATTACTTTTATTTTATTTGATCTGCGAGTGTTTGTATAATACGACTAGTTGTGATTCTTTCTGACTCTGCTCAATTTCTGCTTCTGATTTGAGTTTTTGCTAAAGAAGTGATTGAAAAAACTATGCATAGCTTGGTCGTGTACTTTAAAAGCATTATCTGTTCAGCTTGTGTTGAAACATTTATACTATCCACCACAGGTTGTACCGAGCAAAGTTTTTCTTGAGTTTACCGAGCATGTTCTATTTTGTAATGAGAACGATCTGCTTACAATAGATCTGTGTTGCGCTATTCGATCTTTCATAGATTTAGATGAAGTTAAATTGTTGACCAGTAGCTTAGGTTATGATTGGCTCCGAGATTCTGCTTTAGATGTGTAGCATACTGGATATATAAAGCTATCAGCGTTTAACTGCTGAGTCGTAAAACAACACAGCATAACATAAGTGAAGTTTTAAGTAGTTTAGAAGACACGTTATCTGTCTTAATGGCCAATCCTTTCAGCATTCTGGGTTAATTCGCTGAAGGTCAAACACAGATTATATGAATTCTGAACCACATAAAGCCCTAGCTATGTTTTTGCTGTGTTACGTTATGACTCGGAGGTTAAAGGCTGATGGCTTTATATATCCATTGTGCTACAAATATAAAGTTGGATTCAGTTATGGTATGAAACATAGGTGTCACAAAAGACGTGCAACCCTTGAGAATGGTTGTACAGTTGCAATTCTGTTGTACACATTCTATTTATGACTCTTTAGTCTGAAGGTGATAAGAAACGTCCTGCAAAATATTGTTCCTCGTATCACCTGTTTACGGTTAAATGTTTTTTAGTAATGCGCATTCCTATTTTGTTTTCTCTTGCAATTTCATACGTTGGTGCACAGTTTGTAAGTTTAGAATCGTACATTCCTTAGAGTATACTTTGTTGAGTTTGACATTCCTTGTTTATCGCCACTTATTGTGGATTGTAAACTGGTAGCTCCACTCATGTTTGGATGAATGTTTGAATGAATGTTTGGCATCTTGCCTCTAGGTTTGTTATGGCAAGGTAAGAAATCAAACAGATTCCCAAATGAATACTGTGATAACGATAATACTTTGATTGTATTTAATAACGTTCGTTTAATAACTGTTTGATTAGAATTGCATTTTACGTGACTTAGTTAAGTGCCTCCGAAGTGCTGTTGAATAATGCTGTATAAGATGTCTTTGTTGCATTATATTGCACTGTGTTGCCTTAAGCCAGAATTGTGTTTAGTTTGTGGCTGGACTGTTTACACAAGTAACAGCACAAACATTCTGCAGCAAAGCCAGATACCATCCAAGTTAAAATCCACTTGAAATATATGGCTAGTATTAACGTTTCCAACATCTCTTTGCAGTGATGTAGTCGAGTCCACCTAAGTCGAGAACGAGTCCGTCTTAGCCATGTCCGAGTCCAGAGTTGTTTGAGTTCAAGTCCGAGTCTGAGTCACTGAAAGTCGAGTCCATCAATATCAAAATACACTGAAATGTGCAATTCAATGCCATAGAAAAATAACACTATTTATGCAGAAAGAATTGTTAATGTAATTGATCCTAATTACAATTTAAAAACACTAATTAGATGAAGCTTTGTTCGATAATCTGACACAATGAAGACAAATAAAACTTCTACTACAAAACACACGTTCAACAGGCGCACTCTTCGTAAGAACAGCTAAAACTGTAACTGCCACTAAATTGTAGGACATGGAAATACAATTGCCTGTTCTGTCCAGAAATTGTGACTTGGAAACCGAGTCAGTGAGTCAAATTAGAGTCCAAGGGGTCCGAGTCTACAAGTTCGAGTCATGACAGTCCGAGTTTTGCCTACGTCGGCCCCTCTACTTGGAAGCGTCTTCTGCAGGAATTGCGGCTTGAACTCCTCAGCCTTTCTTTCCCTTGTTCCGGAAACGCTTAAAGATCATTTTATTTGTTAGTGATAGCAATGACTTTGGTCGGGAGCGCCTCTGAATCGTTGAGTGGCGCTTTTATGAATGTTCAACTATTATGTTGGTGTTAAATCTTTAAAACTTTAACTATGAGAGTGTACTAAAAGCGATTGGGAAACCATTGCAGCTTGTCTTTAAGTCTTAAAATGCAAACAGCAGACCACTGTCTATTGTGCAGCACAGTGGTGGCCAATTCTGGTGTGTAATTGAAGTTGAACGCTTCTGGGTTCAAACCTTTGATTGGACCTTGTAACGACCTTGTACTAGTTGAACTTGTTTTGCACACACTTGTCTTGCTCCACAGGGTCAGATTTATTTATGTTGCACTTACATTCAATGCAATAAATAATGTGTAACATTGAGCCGTCATTCAAGTTTTGGATCGAGTGTTGATTTCTTGTGTCTCGGTGTTCTGGTACGGTACTTTAAGAAGATACTAGTTTGGGGTTTGCGTAAATGAGCAGTCATTAGACAGTAGCATTCAGAGAAATACATTAAATATAAGTTTGTTTTTTGTTTACCATTATTTGTGATGGTAGATCAGTATTGCATATGAAAAGAGTTTCCATTTTTCATACCGTTATCAAGTAGAACATTACGTTTCATTCCTTTGTTTCCTGCTCATAATTATTCCTTCTATGAATGATGAACTCCTGGTTGGGCTTTCTATGCGTAAATTCTAATACTTTCCAACTGGCATTTGTTGAATTGATGAACTTGTAGCAGAAATCTGTTAAATTGTATATAGGTATCTGGACTACTGTAAAGCGCATTTTAGAAATCTCTCAAATGTGATTAAATTGATGAACTTGTTGCTGAGACATTTTGAGTTGATGAAATTGTAGCATAAAAGTGTTAAATTGATGAACTTCTTGCTGACTTACTTTGAGTTGATGAACCTGTTGCAGAAATATGTTAATTGATGAACTTGTGACTGAAATTTGTTTAATTTGTTAAATTGTTGCTTAATTTAGTTAACTTACACCTGAAATTAGTTAAACTGTAGGTGAAATCTGTTGAATAGATGAACTTGTTGGAACAGAAATTGTCCAACAGATGGAACTGTAGCACTTGCAGTCTGCATAGATTTCTGTGAACTTTTCTGTGGCAGCTGCTGGCCATGTTCCATACTTGAAAAATTAAACGGCGCTTGGAAAACTTTAAGTCGGAGGTCAATTTCACTGGAGCTGATGTCATGTGCTTTCATTTATTGTTAATTGAGTGTACAGAGCTGTGTTATCGTGAGATATATGTTGGAGATTATCACATGAACTGAACTGCTGTTAATTCTTTATTGATTGACTTTGGGATGTGTGAAGTTATGTCAGTTTTGACAGGTGCATTTTTCTTATTCCTTCTGGCCATTACAATTTTTCTTAACATTTCAATATATTGAGAACGGCTTAGTGGTTGACGCATCGAAAAAAAGTGCTTTCAATTACCTCGATTCATAGGATATCCAAGTAGAACTGAGTTTGAGAAGATGTGTAACAATTTTTGGTTGGCTGTTTACCGATTTAAATCATATCTGTGAAGGGTTTTTAAGGTGGCTTGAAAACGATGGAAACGGTTTCCTGAATTTTAAAAACTAAGGTTTGCAGTTATTGAAGTGCTTACATTTTTAGCCAGTTGGGTGATTTTGTTGACTGCTTAACATAGCTGCTTTTTAGGATAACTTCCCTATAGTATTTTAAGAAAAGTACCAGGCGTCTGACTTGAGAAAATGTTGTAAATTTCTTGACATTTCACATCCGCTTGCTAAATTTATCGTTGGGTTGATTTTAGCGAATTTCTGGTTTTGCAATCTGATGTTAAATGAATATGACGAGAGGTCGTTTGATCTGAAAAATATTGTTTTTCACTTGTTAAATTTACAACAATCACTACCACAACATATCCGCGACAGAGTTTATTCCTGAAGGATTTTAACAGATGTAACCCTTTACAACCGCTGCCAAATAAACCACCTCCAAGCCATTCAAAATGCTCTCGCCCATGCTCTGACTAAAACCCTCAAACATCACCACTCCTGTCCTGAAATCACTCCCCTGGCTTAAAATATCTGAACGAATAGAATATGAAGTCATCACTTGCCTACAACACACTTCAAACCTCCCACTCCTCGTATCTCCGACAGCTGTTCACGGTCCAACTGCTTCGCTCAACCCGCTCCTGTTCCACCCTAACACTTCTCCGCCCTTCTGTATTTCTCTTGCTTTTTATGACTATGATGTAAAGATAAGAAAAATGTATCTCGGTTTTTTTTAAATTAAAAAACTTCCTCCTATCTTGTCTAGCATTTCCTGTGCAGTTTTTATAATCGCATTACATACTTAATAACGTCATCATCATCATCATCATCATCATCATCATCATCATCATCATCGTCATCATCATCATCATCATCATCATCATCACAGTAGGCCTACTTGCTATGGCTCCACTCAACCTGTGCTCAGCAGCGCTTTACACAATAGAATACTGAGAAAACCATGCAAACATGACTGCAGCCACATAGGTCCACTACGTAAGTCACTAAAATATTTTTTTTAAAGGTTGAACGTAAAAATTGGAGTGGGGTACAGTTTTGGGACAACTTTGGGTACCAAAAATATGTTTCAAACCTTGATGGATGGTGGAAAGAGCAGGTGAAATGCTACAGATAATTTCGGCTCCTTCTATTAACGGTGGCAGTTCTACATTTCGGCGCCGAAATGTAGAACTGCCACCGTTAATAGAAGGAGTTGAGCGGGTAACATCAATGAAGATTTTGGGGGGTGATCATGCGTGACGATCTCCGAGCAGTCGACCACGTAGACGCGGTTCTGGTCTCGTGCAGTGGATCCATGCACGCTCTGCGGATCTTAAAATCGCATGGCGTTCAACACGATGCCCTCCACTTGGTCGCTGTTGCAACAACAGTCTCACGAATGTTGCATGCAGCACCTGCTTGGTGGGGTTGAACTTCTGCAGAAGCAGTCTCTTTCAGACGTTGGAGATTTATGTGGAAAATCGAACAGTTCGTTCGATTTTCTCTCAGGTAGCCAGCTCGGCTACCTGAGAGACATACGCCGAATGTTGAACAGTTGATGAGAACCGTTGATATGCGTCTGCTCTCGGCGCTGTCACGGAATCCGTAGCACGTACTGCATGATTTGTTCCCTCCCAAAATCTCACGACGGTATAGCCTCCCAGTGGCGGCGATCTTGTTTGAGAGGTGGGGAGGGGGACAAAGTTGGCCACGATCTGGTCGACGCCCTTTTTGGAAAATCTTGTCCCCCCCAAATTTTTTTCTGCCATTTCATCTCCGAAAAAAGTTTATGACCTTTTTTTTAGTCCTTCACCTCTTTTTACAACTTTTTCTTACACTCTCCTTTCTTTTTCCCCCACTTCTTGACTTTTTTCCCCACTTTCATTTTTCCCAAATTTATCTCCGCAAAACTATCGATTTTAACCTCGAAAAAAGTTGATGACCTTTTTTTTAGTCATTCACCACGTTTTACTACTTTTTCCCGTTCCCAATGTCTTCTTTCTCATACTTGGGGGGGGACACTTCTCCACAAAATTTTGATTTCTAACCTCGTCTGGTCACAAACTATCCGAAAACCCTCACACGCAGTTTCACATCTCCACCTTTTTTGGTGTTTCTTCAAAAGGTGGGGGGACAAATGCATGGAGTGTCCCCCACCTTTAAGGGTGGGGGGACATGTCCCCCCGTCCCCCTAGATCGCCGCCCATGTAGCCTCCATCCGCGCCCACAGTACTTTGCCCTGCCTCCAAAGGACGACACTAATTTTATTTCTAGGGTTCTCTACGATGCCTTAAAGTAGAATCCAGTTTCTCTATAACTCAAGTTTTATTTACAGTCATGATTGCAAGCGACTCTTGATTTTATTATTCTAAACTTGTGTTTTGTACCATGTTGCGGTGTGACAACGTGTGGAGTTAATAAACGAATAATAACAATAATACAGAGTACAGAATGATGTTAACCTCATTATGTATATGTAGGCCCCTACATCAAAAACTGACCAAGATGGGTAAATACAAAACGTCTTTTGATAATATTATATTCTTATTCGTGTTTACTGACAAGTTCATTCTGCTTAATATTTTATTTAACCACGTGGGGGGGGCCGGAGGGGGCGATAGCGCATTGGATAACATCTGGCGTAGAGTGCGAGAGGTACAGAGATCGAGTCCCATAGGCGGACATGCTTTGTAGGCTGCAATTTGCGCCGTGTATTGCAGGCTGTCTGTTCTGTTAGTAGTTAAGATTTATCGCATAACATGTACATGTACAGCGCAGTGCGTTTGCAGGCGCTTAATTAAAGAATAAATATTATTATTATTATATTGTGAGAGATATTAAGTGAAGCTTATGCAGTCAGGACGTGTGACTCTTTCACAAACTTCACCAATAGGTAATCTATAAAAATGATAGGAAACCTGCCTCAACAGTCACCTTACCGTAGGCCCTATATTTCTTCAAATAAGATTGTTTCCAAACTACTGAAGTTCTTACTTATTAGCGCAGACCATACAACCAGCGAATACGTGACTTACTTATTATTTTGTATGCGTTGGTGCGACATCTGACGACTGCTATCGAATTCGTATTTACATTAGCAACGTAAACATTAGAAGAAATATCGAAAAACGTGCGTTTCCGTTGACATAACAGAACGTTTTGCACGGTTGGTTAAGTTACTTTTCAATTTTTACTCAAGAATTTAGGAAATTTTGGTAGTTTATATGCAGTTTTCGGTAACAGCGTTATTCAAACGTCTCCATACATGAGTTTCGGCTTGATATAATTAATATGCGTTGGCGAGTTAGACGCTGAAGTTGTAAGATGTTACAGTGTTTATTAATGTAATACAGATATGACTGATCGAATAAGTGAGTCGATGTAATGTAATCACAGATTTGTATAGCGCCTCTTCGAGAGAAACTCACAAGAGGCGATCAGTTATTGAGATAAGTGGCTGAAGCGGATGGCATAAGATTGTCCGTGGTGCTGTCAATCTTCGGCTTGAAACGGTTGAAGACAACACTATACATACACCGAGTACGCATAAGCAGATCACCACTCAGAAGCACCTCATGGTGATCTTTGCCCTCAGTTCTGTGATAAGGTGTGTCACAGCAATTATAGACTGATAACAGCTTAGTGTAAACATGTATTATGCTATCAAAGTTATCCATCTCTTCCTCAAAGACTAGGGGTTGTTGATAGTTTTGAATGAACCTCCAAACCTTTAGGGTTTGAACGAATTAGCCCTATCTGGCATGGACGTTCTTAAGACTTATCTTACGGCAAACTTTAATCAGACATATTCTTGAACCCACTTGCTATCATATTGATCAGCGAGAACCATTCCTATTACTTTCTTTGTTACGTGGTTTTATGCTTTCTGACTTCTAAATTCTCTGACCTACTAGAATTCTGCTTAGTTTCTCCGATGGATTATAAGATTTTTAGGATTTCACTCAATCGATACCTTTTGCATTGTGATAAAAGCTCGTTAGAAGTCACTAAATTAAATTAGATGGTGTACTTATTCTGCACAGAGTTCCAGCGACAGAATGGATGACTCCATGGTGAACTATTTGTATGATGATGGAATAAGTTTTCCAGTTCGTCCATCTCCAGCTGCTTATGGTGACTATGGCTCTCCATTCTCCTCTATGGCAGACCACAGTGGGCATATCTATGAGTCCAGCATTTCGGAGTCGTGTATGGGAGGCTATAACGGACATCAATCTCACAGTCCTTATATGGTAGGCCGTGAGGGACTTTGCCACCGACCGGTTTCGGCTGGTTGTGCCAGGTCCTATGGTGAGTCTCTGTATCCTCCGTCTCTGATGGCATTCGATCGGGAGACAAAGGAAAAGATGGGACAACTGAAGTGGAAACTGATTGCGTCCGATCCATGCTATGCACATGACATGAGACACTGGCATCCAGGACGACGGAGAAGATCAGGTGAAGAATTCAGAATGTCTCTTAGGTATTGTCATTATTGTGTGGACTTTTGCGTTCTTCCAATTTATGTGCCATTCTGCATAACCTAAAATCGCAGACTGTGGGGCAGGATGTACAGAGAAACTAGTGGTTGAAGGTAGGTAGGAGTGCTCATTATGAGGGTTTTATAGGTGAAACAGGCCAGTTTAAATCCATTTTTACACACAGCCTGTTTTACATGCTATATTGTGAGGCACATATCCCGACAACTTTGTGTTAAAGAGTCTGAACTGTGTTATGCTGCTTTTAGGATCTTTATATAGAACCACGAGGTTTTTGTTTTAGGCAATTTGTTTGGTTTCTAAAGTTTAATTTTGATGCAGGTCTGCGACTTTGTTAAGTTAGAATCCAAATTACAAGGAGTCTCGATTTGATAATAATTAATATTATTAAGTGTGTTGATGTGAAAACTTCAACTGTTCTAAGTGAGTGAGCTTTTCATTTGCTGGACCTAAATCTTGATCTCTCTTCCTTCATGTTTAATGGCATATATATATATATATATTGTCAGAGGTCCCTTATAGTTTTATATATGTCGCTCGATGTTTAATGTAGAAAGAGAACAAAACGGTCGTTTTCAACATAAAACTTCTTCTTTCTTTTCTCTAATCTCCGTCTGAACTCTACACGCCCCCTTCGGGCTGCCTTATATAACCTTTGAAAACCACACTCAGACATACACCAAACAACACTCAGAAACATCTAACAAGTCCATCCTTAGGACAAGCAAACAAACACACAAACATACTCCCACAGAGTCTCCTTCTCACTCTTCGACCATCCCTTCTATTTCTCTAATCAACGACACACACATTCCCACAGAGTATCCTTCTCTATCTTCTTCTTCCTTCCCTTCTGTTTCTCTAATCGTTCAACATATAAAATATTCATATAACATATTCATATAACATATCCCCCCTCTTACAACAGAGGAAACCAGTAGGTTTCCGATACAATGCAACATCATTAAATCAAACCTAATATACAATCAACAACCACTTTGTTACACTGATAGTAAGAAACAATGCACACCGTAGTGTATCATTCGAACGCAAAAACTATTCAAACGATTTCGCTTATCCTGTCACATGGATCAGGCAAAACATATTCGCTTATTTTTCATTCAAAAGCACGTGGCACTAGCAGATCTGTTAATACAGACTATAACAAATAGCTACAAAGGCTGCCCTCACTAACCTATTGCTCACTGCCCATTCGAACATAACCATCATAAGAAATAAGGCAAACAATGTTATATCAGTCGAACCCATCAAAAACTATTCAAAAGATTTTGTTTTATCCTGTCACATGGATCAGGCAAAATATATTCACACATTTTCATTCAAAAGCTCGTGGCACTAGCAGATCTGTTAATACAGACTATAACAAATAGCTACAAAGGCTGCCTTCACTAACCTATTGCTCACGGCCCAGTCGGACATGCTATGTCTCCAAACTCTTTCAAAAAAACAGTGCTCTATGGCAATAATAAAAAACAACCTCTGCCACAGGTTCAAAATAATAAAGCTCCTCTCACGGGCATTCATTATAACAGACTAAACCCACCAACACTTCAAAACCTATCTCTACTCTCACTAGAAATAAGCCGCTATATTCCTTGTTTCTTCCATGTTACCAAGAAAATATATGTAAATTTCAACAGACTGTCAATTTCAACAGACTGTAAATTTCAACAGACTGATTCTATACTTCACCTATTCAGATAGAACATCAAACGTATCTTATAACTCCTTAAAGACACCTCATGAATAAATGAAAAAAAAACTTCTGTCTATCTAAAAATGTAAAATAACCACACGGAGCTATTGAAATACTAAATTCTCCTTCAACCAAACTATTATCAAAATAACACAGCAAGCATTTTCTGACTAGTTCACCTAACATTCCTGAACTCTTATCACTCACTGATTTTAAAAAAAAACCTATTAAAAAAAACTTAGTCCATATCACACGAAACTATTCAACTAATTATTTTCGCATTCACGACTACACATATCTTAGTCCCAACCACCGTATTCAACTCTTCGACCACACTCACAGTAGTAAGGTGTATATAAACCTGTATTCACATTGGGAGTATTTTCTGCAGATATACCTGACCGTTCATTAGACCGTTCAGTTGACCGTTCATTAGACCGTTCAGTAGACCGTTCAATAGACCGTCCATGGCCCGTCGACCGGTTAAACACGTGTCCCGCTGACAACCTTTCTTCGCGTAATGCAGACAGTTGTCCGTCGACACCAGGACGAGTTAACCGAGCCACGACGCTCTGCGACATCGGAGGAACGCGAGAAAACTCTTCAAAGACACTCGCTCGTCCTCGTCCCTCCCGTTGACCAGAACGAAAACCAGGAGCGTACGCAGGTACAGAATCATACGCCTGTCTGAACGGACGTCTTTCCGACGACCGGTCACATGGTGGATACCATCGCTCAGAAGCATACGCCTCCGACCGAATTCTCTCCCGACGACCATCCTCGACTGACCTCAGGTGTTCCACTCGACTACCCGCGATGGAAGTTGAATTTACACGGCCACCACCAACCAGCGAGCTTGACCAGGCGTGTTGACCGTCTCCGACCGACCTCAGACCACCCGCGCTGTAGTTCGACCACGTGCCGTAACGACTGACAGAATTGGACCAACGTCTTCGACTTTCGACCGACTGCGACCAGCGTCGTAGACCATAAACTCGACTTCGACTATCCTCGACATCACCGTCTCTACAATTAAATGAAAAATCATCACTTTCGGCACGAGCCCCCATTTGTCAGAGGTCCCTTATAGTTTTATATATGTCGCTCGATGTTTAATGTAGAAAGAGAACAAAACGGTCGTTTTCAACATAAAACTTCTTCTTTCTTTTCTCTAATCTCCGTCTGAACTCTACACGCCCCCTTCGGGCTGCCTTATATAACCTTTGAAAACCACACTCAGACATACACCAAACAACACTCAGAAACATCTAACAAGTCCATCCTTAGGACAAGCAAACAAACACACAAACATACTCCCACAGAGTCTCCTTCTCACTCTTCGACCATCCCTTCTATTTCTCTAATCAACGACACACACATTCCCACAGAGTATCCTTCTCTATCTTCTTCTTCCTTCCCTTCTGTTTCTCTAATCGTTCAACATATAAAATATTCATATAACATATTCATATAACAATATATATATATATATATATATATATATATATATATATATATATATATATATATATATATATATGTAATGGCTTACCTTTCAAAAACTCGGCGTAATTGCATACATACTTGCTTACCTTGCCTGTCATTTTATTTAGGAGTCCTAAGCTCGCTGGATTATCCAAACGAACATGAGAATAAACTGTCAGTATTTCTGCCGTCGAAAGAAATCGTTCGTTCCGGTTGGACTAATTTGTCATCGGATGCTGAGGATGATGATCGTTCAACCGTATCAGGCACCGAAACAGCAGGTTTGACTATGAATCTGTTTTTCACTGTTCAAACTCTGCTCAAGTTACCTTTTCTAGCCATGTTAAGACCCACCTGTGCAGATACTTAAACAGCCAATCTGGCAGTCTGCAGAGACGGGATAAATGATGGTGCTACATCGAGGCTCAACCAAAAGACCCATATCCTTGTCCATATCTATGCCAAAATCCAGGGTGAATCTGGCCAAAAGCCAGAGGAAAAATCCTAGAAGACATGGAAGCAACTTATAAAGCTAGGTTTGGTTGTATACACACAAAAAGCAAGTTGATAGAGAAAATTGTGCTATTATGTAACATAAGAACGTTAGGGCAGAAATTCGTAATGCAAGACTTATAGTTGGTATGAACAATGGTACTGTCTTAGTGGATACTATTGCAACTGTTAAGAGGAAGCTAGGTGAGATAGGCTATTAAGCATTTCAGGGTAACTGGCCTTGGTTCTAACACTGATCACATGTCTTCTGAACCACGTTAAACCTTCATGTTGTGTTATATGTTATTGTTATGTTATGTTGGTTGATCAACTGTTTGTGTATTTTCTGTTTAGGCTTTGGCAACTATTGCTACCTGTGCAGTACACTTGATGAGCACAAGAAGCATCTCGTGCAGGTGTGTACATTTAAATGAGCATGATAAATGTGCTTGCTGTATCAATGCACATATAGGTGCACATATAAATGCACATATGAATGCACTTATAAACGCACATACCCCGGTGTACTGCTTCATGCTGACAACAGGAACAGCACTGTTCTCTTGAAATTCTCTGGCTGCCAAAACTGTACTGTTATTTGTTTCAATGCTACTGCGGTTTGTCAGTGAGCTCGTCAATAAACACGAATATAAATAGTGTGGAGTTGCTATACAGATGTTCTATTATGATGATTACAATTAATTATTTATTACAGAGCTGATTTTCAGGCACAAGAGGACTATGCACGTGCAAGTCACTGAGGGTTGTTACATGGAGGCGTTAATCCACAATCGCTGATTACAGATGAGTTCTAAGAAGTATTCTGTCTGTTTTCGTACAGCAAGGATTACGAAAGAAGCCAAAGCATTTGCCAAAACCTCGAATCAAATATGTTGCACCTCCGCCAAAGGTCAAGAAGGCTGACCCGGTGGAATCGGATGAAGGTGACAAAGAGAAAACTGTCTTCAGAGTTCTCGTCAAAACGGGAAAACATCGCAACGCAGGAACGAGTGGAAACGTACGATATTTCTACGTGATATTTAATAATGCTGCCAGTGAAGACTAGCCACCCAGAATAACAATCCCCTAATTTCTATAACCCTGATGGATCGCATGTACCTTGGGTAAGAAAAGATAAATAAATAAATAAGAATGAAAATAATATATGATGTTAATTTGATATTCTAAGGAATTGAAATCACTGGCGAAATTCAGCCATTTAGATCTAATGCTATCGGTTTCAAAAACTTTGAAGCCGTTTAGTTTGCTGGACTGTCAATCGAGAGATCAGGGGTTCAAATCCCCATCAGGGCAGAAATTTGGTTCAACATTTCTGCTGCACATGCATCCCCTAGCCAGCTCAGCTATAATGAGTACACTGACCATACTACTTTCGGTAGGAAGATGAGACGGCGAGAGAGGATTGGCCACCCGTTCTCATATGCTGAGGCTAAGAAAATGAAGTTGCTAACACTTCATACACATGGATGGTTGGCTTAAGGGACTGCTCTTCTCCTTCTGTGCAGTACAGATTTTTCATTTACGCGATCATTTTGTAGGTTTTTATTCAGTTACAAGGAAATCGTGGTCTATCAAAAAGGAAGCAGCTGACACGAAAACATTCGATTCGTTTTACATTTGGTGTTGACACGACTGAAATCTTCTACATAAAAACTGCTGATGTTGGAAGTCTTGAAGCCATTCTTGTTGAGGTATAAACCTGCTTTAAATAATCCGTGAAGTGTGTAATCGATTTGAAATTTGAAATATATTGTTGACTATTCAGTGTATCAATATTTGTGTAAAAATTTAAGTATATTGTTGGCGATTTAGTGTGTCTATATTATTTGACAGTTTAAATATGTGTTCGGCGGTTTAGTGGTGTATCATATTTATTTTAAATGTATTGTTGGCAATTGACTTGTGTATCAATATTTATTTTAAAGTTTAAATATTTGTTGGCGATTCAGCGTATCACTATTTTTTTCAAAGTTGAAATATGTTGTTGGTAATTCAGTGGATCAATATTTTGTGGACTATTTATGAATTGATTTACTAGAAATTTGGACTAATGAAATCGGTTGTGGAATGAAGATTTCAGAATGTACAATACGATAAGGTGGTTTGGGGTCACATGGTGAAGTTAGTTGTAGATGAGTAACCCCATCATGTAGTTCCGTCTGTAAGCTTGAAAGGCAGAGGATCAGATGGATTAGAGTAAGAATTCTTGAAGAGGTGAGACTTTAGTTCAGAGCATGCTATTTTGCTCAGCTGTTCGTCTGAATTAGGCAAATGTGTTGTTTTAGCACGACTGCGGAGAGAAGAAGCACAGTTGGTTCCTGGAGTGGATTGAGATCCTAAACATCGCAACACATGAACGTGTTGTCTTTTCCTGTGATAACTGGCTATCTCTCCAACACGGTGACAAACAGACAAAGCGGATCCTGAAAGCGTCGTCCAAAACGAATGACAACAGCCCTACAGGTTCAGGCGTTGTCTTGTTGAAGTTCTTATTTATACGTTTGTTCTCCGTGAAGGTAGGAAGTAGAGAAACAAAAATTGAAGTATAGACAGATTCAAACATGAGAATTATTATTATTATTTTTATTAATTGTTAGCATCTATAGCACTGATGTCTAATGCACAAGGAATCATTAACCAATGGCACACCAAAACTGTAATCAAGCCGTAATCAGATGAACTTCCAGAACATGAGTTCAATATTCTTGATATCGACCTGGTTGACATTTTACGTACAAAACCACTCTAATGTCATATGGCCTGTGCCTCGTAATCAATTTTTTTACAAAAGTAATTGTAATTGTTACTGATTACAATTAATTACCGTTTTGTTAAAACTTTGCAGATTATGAGGTCCAGGTGTACACTGGAAGCAAAGCGATGGCAGGAACGAATGCCAACGTATTTGTTACGTTCTATGGACAAAAGGGAACCAGTTCGAGGCTGCAGCTGAAGAATGAAGAGGGAAGAAGAGCTTTCCAGAAGGGATCCAGGGACACATTCCGTCTGGCGATTAAGAATCTTGGACCACTAACCGGTCTACGGTATCTGCCTCTTCATCTTCATTTAGTGTTGTCATTTCCATGATTATTGTCATGGTCATTGTTATTGTCATTATCATTACCATCATCTAACCATCACCACCACCACTACCACTGCCTCAAACACTACCACCACACTAGCACAACGCAGCCATTACTACGAGAACCACCACTATCGCCACCACAACCATTACCACTGCAACTGCCACATCATCACCACCAGAACCATTACCATTACAACCACCATCACAATCATTACCACCACAGCCAACTTCCGTGACCATTACCCCAACAACCACCACTATCATCACCACCACTACCATGATCATCCTTATTGTCGTAGCTGTTATTGTCATCATCATCTAATAACTATGTGTATGATACATATGTCTTTACCAGTGTATTGATGTGGCACCTTTCATTCATTTAAGGTTTTCTTTCTGATTATTAAATATTCAATTTACCAAAAATGCCATTCCAGGCTAAATAGCAGCCAACGTAAGGTGGCCGCAATCCTAATCAATTAAGGTTACTTAAAATCATTTAGCTCCAGTAGGTGTAAAGAAGATTTGTTTCTAGCATATTTGTTAGCGTGCTTGGATATGTCTGCTGTGTGGACTACATGTGGACAACTTGTTAGTGCAAACTTGTTTCCATCACCATGTGTCCAGGACCTTGGAAGTCGTCCACTGCATTCTCAAGGACCTAAGAGTAGGAATAAAGTGCCTTCCGTATGGTATAATTGAAGAGTCTACTTACCACTGATGTTGTATGATGATAAAATGAAAGTTTTACCGATGGAGTTTCTCTACTTTTAGAATTGAACATGACAACACAGGAACAGCACCTGGATGGTTTCTCGATAAGGTACTCATCAGACGTTTCTGGGAGATTTGCAAAGGCTCTATACAAATTTAATATATGTGTATGTGTTATTCTATATGTATCTGCAAGATGTATGTAAAAATGTAAGTACATGTATGTATATATTTTTTGTAAATGTATGTTTGTATGGTTTCCTGTTGCCTTCCTCACATTGTTGGTGAGCAACTTGTCCAAGGTCGCTATGCAGTGGCTTGAAGTATAGATTCGAACCTGCGACCCTCCGGTTACAAGGCACAGAACATACTGCTACACCACTGCATCCATATATACACATATATATGTGAGCATACATACATACATGAATCTTTGAACACGTGCATGAATGTTGGAATCACGTTTTTAACCTACATGACTCTTACTGGACACTAAGCTTTTCTCTGTTGCTAGACCAAAAAATGTTCAGTATTTCTGATTGGTTTTCTGTAATTATTAGCAGACTGTAATTGTAACCTAACATTTATACAAGCGCCACTCAATGATTCAGGTTTGAAATGACCATTGATTGACTGGAATCGTATTTTCCGGATTGGTGCTTTTGCATTAGAATGGTACTATAGAGCTCGTTGGATTAAACCTCTCGTCAAGTACTAAACCATCTTAGTCGCTTATATTACAGTTACAAAGCAGACATTTTGGCGTATCACGCTTGTTCTGTAACGTAATGAGTAGGAGTTTGAGCCTCCAATCGGGCAGTTACTCAAGTTGCACAGCGCCGTCGATTGGTGCTTCATCATTAGATAGTGGTGCTTAATAAATGCATACTAATAAGAATAATAAACTGGAGATCTTCACTTGAGCAAGTCCTCAACATCCAATTGCTTTGCGCCATCGATGTTATGTTGTATATACACTTCTGAACTTTGGAAGGACGGCAATATCAAATGCACGTGTATGATATTGTAATGTATTGTAATGTACTGTACTGTATTGCGTGCAGTTCAGTTTGCTGTGCCATTTGATCTGTTAGGTTGCGGTGCTCGACGCATCTGCCGGTGCCCAGTATGTGTTTCCATGTGATCAGTGGCTGGCATTGGATGAAGGAGATGGAAAGTTGTCGAAGATGCTTCAGCCCCTCAATGCTTCTGGAAAAGGTCTTCCAGAAATCGGTAAATCAAGTGGAGCACTTCTTAAATTGTCTGCGGATGTTTCCAAATCTCTACTGACCTACTGCCAACTTTATAAGCAGTATTGTGGTCCACTGGTTCTGTGATTTGCATTCTCAGTAAATGTATGTAAAAATACACTCAACAAAAGGCCTATTGAGTACTGCACCAAAGCACTGATACTATAATTATAGTAATAGTAATAATGATAGTTGTAGCAGCAGCTGCAGTAGTAGTGGTGGTAGTAGTAAAAGTGGTGGTGGTGCTAGTAGTAGTAGTAGTAGCAGTAATAGTAGTTGAGGCAATGGCAGTAATAGTGGTAGTAGTAATAGTAGTAGTAGTGGTGGTGGTAGTAGTAGTAGCAGTAATAGTTGTAGTAATTGCTATAATAATCATAACATGGAAACTACATTGCTCTATCAGCACTTATCTGTGACCATTCAATGCTCAACACAGTAACTTTTCTTCATTGATGTCATACTTGGTAACTGAAACCCAGATTGTATTACAGATAAAAATGTTACTGAAAAGACGACTTTGCCATAGAAAATGAGCCATTTCCATTGAAATAGGGTCTTTTAAGGCTTAATTGCCATTTGTGGTCGATAGACATCGATAACTTGTGGCATTCTGTAACATTTTATGCAGAATACGAGGTGCAGGTCTTCACAGGGAACCAGATGAATGCAGGAACTGATGCAAATGTCTACGTCACCCTTTACGGAGCCAAGGGAACCAGTGCAAGGGTGCAACTAAAGAAAAGCATGAAGAATAATTTCGAGAAGGGAAGCAAAGACTCGTTCCGTGTGATGGCGGCTGATGTGGAATCCATTGCTAAACTCAAGTCAGTTACCTTCAGTTGTGGAATTGTAATTGCTCATTTATATAGCACCCGATCTGACTCTACATGACCACGATCGAACAGAACCATTTGAGAAATCAAGGCATGGAAAGTCAAAGAAACTCATGTCACAGATTGCATGGAATGTTGAGATACTGTGAATATCTGCGGCCATGTTGTGTTGGCAAATCTATTCATCATTTGCAGAATTGACTCAATATCTCTTTTATATGTTCAGACTTCTTCTGTGCACTTGCCTCAGTCTCATTATTCTCAACCCTTAGAGTGGTCTTACGGTGGCTAGGGTGGCTTATAATGTCCTATCGTCATCTTATGAAATGGTTGCAAATTCTTCTGTTTCAGAATTGAGCATGACAACTCGGGTGCAGCTCCTGGATGGTTCCTTGACAAGGTTCTTTTTATGTTAATTCTTTGTCATTTACATGTGATTATGATCAATAGCTTATCACTCGAGTTTAAATCCTAGTGTGTTGTATAAGAGTAGCACTTTTTGCCATAACCTCTGGAGTTTTCCCCCATCAACGAAGGGACATTGTCATGGGCCTACTGCTTAGTTGAAAGACGTGAGAACTTATGACACGTTTAACACATCTTGGACCAGAAACTCTTAACATGTTGCTATCTGTCAACTTTAAATATCTATCCATTGGTTGGTTCTACGTGTATGTGGGGGCCCTCCACTGGGTACTCTTCTAGTTTTTCATGAACTGCTTTGCTTGCTGATTCTATATCTCCTCTTAATGACATTTAACATCGTGTAGGCAGAAGTGCAGAGAGCGTCGCTGATGATTTGAATGGTGCTGTATAAATTACCTTTAAAAATGAATAATAAATAGATAAAAATAAACCAACAATAATTGTCGAATTTTCTGGGAAACTGCCGATCACTGAACTAATTAGGAGAGACTTTTATCATTTTAGGTGATCCTAACAAAAGTCTCTACAAAGAAGTCGAAGACTTTTCCCTGTGGTCAATGGTTGGCAAAGGACGAGGGAGACGGGAGCCTCTGTCGCACTCTTTCACCTCTGGAATCCGCTCAGAACAAATCAAAGCAAACAACGAACAAGGAGAACCTCGTCAAAAGTAAGAACTCCAGTTTATACAATACCATGCAGTACAATTGTATTTGATATACTGCCCTCCTTCCAAAGTCCAGAAGTGCACACATAACCATATAACAGAACATCGATGGCGCTGAGCAATTGTGAGTGAGGGACTTGCTTAAGGTCCCTACACAGTAGCCTCTCAGAGGAGGAGGCTCGAACCCATAACACTCAGTCTCCCCGTTACAGACCAAGCACTCTAAATAACATTTACATGCCCCAGTTGCAGATTGAAATGGGGCAAATGGGACAAGGTCCTTTTCCTAGATTTTCGTAACGAGTTCTACTTATTATAAGTTATGTAGGAACCTCTTGCCGTGTTTTTTACACAGAAAACTACAAGGGCGGTTTATTAAGCTCACCCTGAGAGATCGTCATGACTGTGAAGTGTTGGTGACACAGCTTTTGTGTGGTGCAGAGAAATTTAAGAGATTTACATTTACAATTTACAGGAATTTCAGAGAGTTAAATTTACCGTTTACAGAAATTTAATACAGTTAGATTTATGTTTTACAGAAATTTCAGTGATTTACATTTACACTTTAAAGAAATGTCAGGATTTACAACTACGTTTACTTTTGTCCCACAGCCTACGATATGCAAGTGACAACTGGTAACGTATCAAACGCTGGAACGGATGCCAATGTCTTTGTTACGCTTCATGGGTTGAATGGAACGACAACCAAGACACAACTCAAGAATCAGGCGAGAAATAACTTCGAGAAAGGCAAAACGGATGTTTTTGCGATCGAAGTGGAGGACGTTGGCGAGATTTCTAGCATCCGGTAAAACTAAAAACTATTATACAAAGTTTAAGCTATCTAAACAGTTTCAGAAATGGCTTTGGTTACTGCTGTTCTCTTGAAGATTTATGTATTGTAATTTAATTTGATCTTACCGCTATGGTGCGATTATTAGAATGCAGCTAATGCCATTATAATAATGCACCTAGTGCCATTATAAGAATGCACCTAGTACTATTATAATAATGCATATGGTACCATTATAACAATGCACCTAGTCCTAGTGCCATTATAAGAATGCACCTAGTGCCATTATAATGATGGGAATCTCCCCAGCATCTACTCGCTTGCTCAAGACGTTTCTGTTTCCACGGGGCTCATGCACTGAGGGCACCTCTGAATAGTTTATACTGCGAGAGGCGCCTTATAAATGACGAGATACGATACGATTATAAGAATGCACCTAGTGCCATTATAACAATGCACGTAGTGCCATATAACAAAAAACATAGTACAATTATAACAATGCACCAGAGTAACCTTACGTTAGACAGACGTTACCCTGTGCAGCAGAGAGAAGAAATCTATGGCAAGGAATAAATGAGACTGAGACCCTCCCTAAGATAAGATGGAGCACAGCCCACAAGGCAATTGCACAAAAGCATTAGGATCTTAAACATAGTCTGTGTATTTTTTTATCTTGTTTGTATTGTTCAGTTTTTGTGAAAAATTTCTTTCAGTATTGAACACGACAACTCAGGAATTGGACCTGGATGGTATCTTGAAAAGGTTGGTAGCATATAACAGTGTGTTCCGAAACGTTATCTTTTAAAAAGGCAGAACTTTTGTTTAACACTTTCGTTTAACACTGAAAGCAATATTTAAATGATTCCTATCCTCAGTACTCTTCTTCTTATCCTTCTTGCTGCTTCAATTTCACTCTCTAAATGAGTTATTATATTGGTAACCACGGTACTTATGATTAGTCGGATTACAAACTTTAACTACATTACATGTGTATAATTTTTTTACCTGAGGTGGACATAATCCCTGAGGTTTGTAAGCAAAATGCCCAGAGATTTTTAAAATGAAGTGCTTTTGTCTGGAATTGCTAGCCGTGTGTTGATGTAATGCTTCTTTGCAAAGGTATGCTAAATACTTCTTTAAATTCAAAGTGTTTCCCAAGGGCTAGATGTAAAAATGTTAGACACTTGTTCGATAGGGAATGGCTTATTGTCACTACATACGTTATTTTTTCATTCGAGGTAGATATGATCCCTCGAGTTCCTAAAATATCCAGACAGAATTAAAACACTTCTGAAACGACTGCATCTCATCGAGATGTAGCCATTCCAGACTTGTTATTATTATGATCTAATGTTTTTTTTAAATTTATTTTATTAATTATTTAATAATTTATTTTAATAATTATTTCATTACTACTCTTATAGTACTACTCTTATAGTTGTTATTACACATGTGTTGAAACAAATCAGTATGAATCTTAGGCATGAGAAATTTTATTTTTGTTGTGAGACAGGCATTTCCTGCATCAAATCCTTTTAATGCAGTTTATCAGGATCTGTTACCATATTTAATAATATGCACGCTAAACACCTAGCTTATAACAGAACTTGTGAACGTTGCTTTACGAACGACTCGATCATGTGTCGACCCAATTCCTTATTTGCATCAGAAATATGTAGTCAAGCGCTTACGATAGGTGCATGAGAGGTGTAACATAATTTTCCAGATAAATACACGACTTATTGTTCATAGGTTGTCTTGACGGATCGGAAAAGCCACAAGTCGTACACGTTTCCGTGCGGACGATGGCTTGCGACCGACGAAGACGACGGGATGATTTCATGGAAACTCTATCGTACGGATGATGACAGAGATGGCACGGCATCACGAAGGTCATCATCGGTGTCAGCCTCCGCAGTAACGAGAAGATCACACGACTCCTTGAGATTCTGAATGTGTACATGGAGAGACAAGGGAGAATCTCATGATTCATCATTCTCAGACAACCCCTCTGACATGACGTAGCGCTTGTGAATAAGCCGTTGCCCTGCGCTTAGCGTTTAAGTATAGCGCTCTAGAAAATTAGAGTTTATGAAATTTACGATTAAGCTCCAATAGGAAATCTACTGAGTCATGAATCTAGCGTTTAGTGAATGGCATTGGCCTAACATTTTGTTTAATGCATTCCACCTACGATCTTAAAGTGGTGTTTGAATCTTTACACCCCTTTGCACAAATCGTTACTAATTATTCTTACTAATTATTTTGTTACTTAATAGAATAATGAGTTTTGATGTGTTTTTATATAGTTAGTTTGTTGTAAGGGATGACAATAGTCAAGTGGTTAGCGTGCTGGACCGTCGGCCGAGATGTCGGGGTTCAAATCCCCACCTGGACAGAAATTTCTTCAAAATTTTGACTCCATCTGCACTCCCTACAATGAGTACATTGATCGCACACTCTCGGTGGGAAGATGAGATAGCGAGGGAGAAGAAGGGCCACTCACCCTCATATGCCGAAGATAAGAAAGAAAATGAAGTTCTATGCTAACAATTCATACCCATGGCTTCCTCTCAGGCCTAGCTTAAGGGACTCTACTCATAATTTTGTAGTGCCAGAATGGGTGTCTTCAATTGGTAGTGTCCTTGTGATCATGCCCTGCTGGACCAAGGACTTAGAGTAGGAAATGGGCATCTCGCCTCTGGAGTACAAAGAGTTTTGAAGAGTGCTCATGCTCATAACTTAAGTTAGCCCCGAGGGGCAGCTGTGGGTGTTGACTTCATGTTTCTTAGCTTACGAGGGTGGATTGCCAGTCCTCTCCCTCGCCGCTGATCGTCCCACCGACAGTATGGTCAGGGTACTCATTAGTCATTACAGCCGAGTTGGCAAGGGCACAAGTCTAGCTTACTTGTAAATCATGAGAAAAATTTCTTGGCAGGGTCTGAACCCCAACCTTACACTTGACAGTTGAGCATTCCAACTGCTAGACTATTTGACTATAAATGGCAAGGCATTACTTTTAAATTGAAACCAAAAGCTAACACAAAACACATGGCAAAGTGTTGACACCGTCTTTTAAATATGAGGTTTCACTAATGTAGGTGAGGGGATTTGAACCCAGCTAACAGTCCAGAGATAGTGTCACATACAGTTCTAGGACATAATTCTATTTAATGTATAATTGGATTCACGTTAAAGTTGCCTTCATACTCAGCCAAGTGCTGACAGAACAGCACTGGATGCATATAGAAGAAAGCTTGCCAAGATTTTACTTTTGTTTGAAAAATCAGCTTTTCCCTCTCATCATTCAAGCTGTTTAACAGATGCAATTGCCACGTGGAGTCATGACTCATGAGGCAAGCGTGAATGTTCATTTGCTGTACATTAATAAAATGTTCGCCAACCTTCAGCAACAATTTTCTGCTTTTTAAACAAACTTCAAAGTTCAAACAATGATAAGAGGTTAGAAATGAGAAGTCTCTGATATCATCTAACATTTGTCGACATTTGCTCTTGAGAAGTTCTCAAGACACTAGAGAGTTATTCTAATACATGAATATGCTGTAACTAGGTTGTCACCTAGCTGCTTGACCTATCAACCACATGGACAACTCTACATACATGTTAAATACTCGGTTCTACATAAGTAAGTAAGTAAGTAAGTAACATGGAGCTTTGCAAGTGCATTGCCCTTGTCCAGATAAACATAAAGAAATCATGCTCATAACTAACTATCAGCGGTTAAGTTCATTTGAAACCTATTTATTAAAAGATGTAGCTCAGTTTCCTAAGTAATTATGTCATGAAACCATTCTAACCACTTTGAGTTGATAAGCAACTTCTAACCTCTTTCAACTTTCTAACAACTTTCAAGGTGGTTAGGCTGAAACCTTTTGAACTAATTTAGCAAGACAAAAGTGACATTTCGAACAACTGCAACATGCATATGGAAGTTGTAGGACAGTTCAAAATCAACGAAATCGTTTCCCGACTGCTCATTACGGAGCATTTGAAGGCTTCATGCAGTTCCCGTCAGGATACACTTTCTTGAATGCTCGCACAACATCGGGGTCAATCAGTTTGACCCCATCGACCTGATTTCCAAGGGTCACCCAGTTCGGCTGGATGTTGTGAGGACGACCGAAAAGTTCGATTTTTCGAGTTCCCGGTGAAAGTCGTTCAATTATTCCATAGATTTCGTCCGGCTTATGACTCGTGGCTCGAACCTCAGCTACGATGACGTCGCAGTCGAGGCCACGATTAATGTTTTTCAGGTTGCCCTTGACGCCCACAAGGCAATGTTCCTTGCCGTGATTAAGCCAATGACCCGTTCGCCCTGTTCGAATAATCCTCTGCAGTTGGTTCGTCTTCACCCAGATGAGTTCGTCGACGCGTTGGTAGCCCCAGAGACCGAGGCATTCGCGACCAAGTTCCATGGCGCGTCCAGTCACCCACAGAAAAATGTATCCATCGTCCTGGAGCACGGGAATGCTCAGCTTTCTCATTTCGTCGTCCGACATCGTTCCGTACGGCAGCTCCATGTGAATGTCCCACGGTGGATCCGCCATTACGACGGCAAACTTCCCGAGGACCGACATGTTGAAACCCCGGAGGTCGCACTGGACCCACTGGGAAGGAAATAGAGTCGTCTGACCCTCCGTGAGATTCTTTTTGACTGAAACCGCGGTGTCTAGTCGAACCTTTGGATCTTTCTGCGGATAGTCGATCTGGTAATGAACGTACTTGCAAGTATCCATGTGAAAGCAAGTGTTGAGGAAGGAACAGTCGCCGAGACTCTCGTCCGTGTGCTTGTGGATGATCTTCTTGAAGTGGAGCTTGTCACACGTCTGGTAGAGGGTGTTGCTCCGGTAGCACTCGTCCTTTGTGCCATAGTTGCAGAACTCCTGGACCTGGGCTCCACCCTGCGAACGAAACTTCTCCGCCAGCAGCTGCTCCTTGGCTGTCGGAGTTCCCAACAGCTGAAGGATCTCCTCAGACAGTTTCTTGTTTTCGCGTTCTTTCGCCGACTGCATTCCGAGCAAACTCTCGATGGTGTGGTCGCTCTTTGCATCCACTTTCTTCGTCTTTCCGGGAGACTTGACTGCAACGTCATCTGTTAATCCGTCTTTGTCTCGTTTTCTTTTCAGTGTCCGGTCAACTTCTTTAATGCCTTCCAGCTCACACAGAGCTGTCAGTTTACCATGGTCAATTGTATCGATTATGACACCCCCACCACTGCTGCTCTGGGTGATGTTTAAAGTCAGCAACGTTTGAGCAGCGTACTTCTGAACAAGACTGTCGATGATGTAGAATGGTATATCTTTTTCGAAACTTTTCACGGTTGCCTGGTACAACGAACTCAACTCCAGTGGCAGATTTAGACTGATGTCTGTTATCTGTCGCAAAAGCATCTTCTCGACCTCGGCGATAAACTCGACCGAGAATTTGACAGTGTCCAGAGGCTTTACTTCTTCGGATTTCAACTGATGAGGAGTTGACGTCAAAGCTGAGCTCGACGACACCGGAGTCACGGCAGAGTTCTGTGCTACATCGGAACCCGGTTCAGCTTTCGCCGCTGGAGTGCCGATGATTTCGTCGACTGCTTCCTGGCGTTCCTTCTTCCTGCGCGCTAGTTTTTCTCGCAGACTTGTCTGCTTGTTTTTCAGCGCTTGAATGTCACTCCAAGTGTCGGACATTTTGAGAAGCTGACCTCTGCAACAGTCGTTCATTTTATTTAAATTATACAATATTTAGGAGACAATTAGCTATTCGTTTTCATAAACGTCAACTCCAGTTTTCTGAAACACCACTTGAAAGCAAAGCACAGAGATACTGAGTGGAGATCCAAGTCCGGCTGCCATCATAATAATTTAAATCATTTGGGACGCTACAAATGATGACGCTTTCTCAGGGATGTAATCTCGGGCTTGATGTCTAGATTCTTTTATCACCTAAGTTGATAACTACTTTGCAATGCTTTACGTGACCAGAAACAAACTAAAGTAACATAACAGCAACCAGAACTACAAAGATATTAATAATTATGCATACCAAGAAGCTGATCAAAATACTGAATAATCCGGGTGAAACCTCATAAAACAAACAAGCATTCGAAGTCACCTATTGGATTCAAACGAATGGAAGGGATTTAGAATCGCACCCAATAAAAATCATTGAACACCAGCAAGGCCGAATCTAAATGGTTGCTATAGAAAACGTGCCATCAGTTTATTGTTTATAAGCACATGCTGACAAACCGCAGTATGGAACAAAAAAGTCAGAGTTTTGAGTCGATAGTGTTGAGTTTAGTGTTCGAGAAATAACGTCTCTATTGTCTTTAACTGGAAAACAGTACTGGTGACTCTGGGGACGCAATGAATATACAGTTTTATGGACTGGTCATAAAAGAGGCCAAAGCAGTACAGTTTTGTCTGTGAAGTTCTCATAAGTATTCGTTTTCGAGCGTAGTGCACACACTCGCGGTCCAACTAACAACGCCTTCACTGACGAAAGCATTCAGCAAAACCATTGTTCCAATTCAAGAGAAATATGTCTTTTTATTATTAAAACAGTAATATTGCATCATACTTTTCTATTGTGTATGTCTTACCACAGAATCAAAATCGTATATTTTCTCAGATTATTTCGGAATTTATAATTAATTTCAAATCCAATCAGAAGCATAGACTAGATATTCCGGAAGCAACACGTCAGTAAATGACGTCATTTATAAAAAACGCGTAAAACACCAATAAGTAGCTCGGTCCATAGCCAGGTTGTTTGTCCGTTCCGGTGCCAGGTCACAATCCGGGGAGGTCAAACGGAAGAGACAGCATCGTAATCGTAATTATCACCTCCAGATTTAGACAGGGCCCAAAAACCGAAATCGCGGGAACCAGCCTATCAACAGGCGCTCAGTCAAAACCAAATCGACAGGCAGTGGCGTAACGAAGGGTTGCAGCGCCGAGGGACAAGATTGAAAGGACTGCGCCCCTTTTTAATTGAATAGTAGGCCTACTAAAAATAATTAATTTGTTTAAATAATAAAAACAATAAGTTAGTTATTTAAATTTAATTTCAGTGTTTTGAACTGTTTTCAGTGTTAGGCCTACCCCTCCCACCTCCAATCCCGTTTTCTCGGGATCTTAGCCCGCCAATAATTAGGCCTATTCCGTTCCGGAACCTTTTTTCAGAAAAAACACTGCATATAGGCCTAATAGTAGGCCTAGTGTAACCATGTAACAGCGTGTACTAATTTAATACAATTACAAATATGATATTCATATATGGGTTTACCGCTTAAGGCTACTGGCTACAAGATAATTTTCTGGCTTTTACAGATGCTGAGAATTGCCAAATTACTGATTCGGTTTTTAGCCCATTGTGCTTTAGGCTACTTCTATTCCGCAACCCATCGAAAATCGTTTTGGTCGATCTTTGTTTTCTGTCTGTCTTAACACAATCGATTGCCGATTGATTAGGGCAGTCAGCCTATTGGAGCTTAAAGGAAGATTATGGGTTCGATCCTCCACTGCAGAGGTTGTCACTGTATAGGGACCTACAGTTGTAGGCCCCTATTGTATTGTATTTCGTTGATGAGTTTGCAGAAGTTGGAATTGGATGGGAAGGGAGTGGGATTTGAAAATGGAAGAGACGAAATGAACTTCCGGAATGATGATCTCCAGGCGATAACCTTTGCACCATCGATCTCCGATAATTAGGAGAAGGCTTTCATTTTATCCATTCACTAAATTCCTTGTACTTTATTATCCAGCCGTACAGAGAACAGATAAACGGACGGAAGGACGGAAGGACGGACGGACGGACTAACGGACGGAAGGACGGAAGGACGGACGGACGGACGGACTAACGGACGGAAGGACGGAAGGACGGACGGACGGACGGACGGACGGACGGACGGACGGACGGACGGACGGACGGAAGGACGGACGGACGGACGGACGGACGGACGGACGGACGGACGGACGGACGGACGGACGGACGGACGGACGGACGGAAGGACGGACGGACGGACGGACTAACGGACGAAAGGACGGAAGGACGGACGGACGGACGGACGGACTAACGGACGGAAGGACGGAAGGACGGACGGACGGACGGACGGACGGACGGAAGGACGGACGGACGGACGGACGGACGGAAGGACGGACGGACGGACGGAAGGACGGACGGACGGACGGACGGACGGACGGACGGACGGACGGACAGACGGACTAACGGACGGACGGACGGACGGACGGACGGACAGACGGACGGACGGACAGACGGACTAACGGACGGACGGACGGACGGACGGACGGACGGACGGACGGAAGGACGGACGGACGGACGGACGGACGGACGGACGGACGGACGGACGGAAGGACGGACGGACGGACGGACGGACGGACAGACGGACTAACGGACGGACGGACGGACGGACGGACTAACGGACGGACGGACGGACGGACGGACGGAAGGACGGACGGACGGACGGACGGACGGACGGACGGACGGACGGACGGACGGACGGAAGGACGGACGGACGGACGGACGGACGGACGGACAGTCGTAAAGTTGCGACTACATTTCCTTTTTTAATTCCGCAGACTTCTGATAACTGCACGTGTCCTAAAAATGGAAGAAACGGACGCACGGACAGACAGACAGACAGACAGACAGACAGACAGACAGACAGACAGACAGACAGACAGACAGACAGACAGACAGACAGACAGAGAGGCAGGCAGGCAGACAGATGTATGGATAGACAGGCGGACAGACAGACAGATAGGCAGGCAGACAGACAGATAGATGGACGGCCAGACAGCCAGACAGACAAACAGACAGGTAGACAGATAGACGGATAGACAGACGGACAGACAGTCAAACAGACAGACATACGTTTGGATACATAGATAGACGGATTGAATGGAGGAGGCTCAGGAGGGTCGAACCCTTCTTCTTCGCATTACCAGTCGAGCGCTCTAACCATTCGGCTACCGTGTCCGGTGTGACGGCGGTGTCTCCCTTCATCCGTCCTTCCTTCCGTCTGTTTTCGTCTGTCCGTACGTGTGCGTTCTGCTGCTCTTCAGTGTCTTCGTATCGTCGCATTTTCGATCAATACGTATAAAGCTAGAGTCGTTGTGAGGCGTGCGTGCCTCGCCTGGAGGAGACCGCGCAGGCGCTGTGGATGGGCGCGAAAGAGGAGGAAGGCGAAGACGACGAGGATGAGGAGGAGAATGATGAGTAGAAGGAATAGGGAATGACAAGAAGGAGGAATTGGATGCGTGGGAGAGGCGAGAAGTGCCAAGCGTCAAGCCACAACCACGACAGCCACGCACGAGGACCGATACCACTACATCGCACCAAATACAGTAAGCAGAATTCACATGATCAATGTTGAACTGACCATCGCGCAATCGAAGTGCAAACACGAAAACATGTAAATAGGATTGTACCCGGTGCGGTGTTTCTTTTACCCAAGTACGCCGGGCTAGCAGATATCATGGGTGGAGTGATTGCTAAAGATGCCTCGAGACTTTCCACACCCAACGTCCGCGCATCCGGCATAAGAGGGATCGAGAAGATGCCCCACGCTCTGGGGGCGTTGGAGGTCTGTATGAGAGGCCTACATACACTCTAGGGTTCTAGAAACATTACTCTGAATTCGCCGGTTAATCAGACTGTCAGTTTTCAACGACGTCTTAAATCTGCAAGTGTGCGGCTGGGATCAAGAGGAGGACTATTCATGCGATTGCCACTCCATGAGCTGTTGCTTGGAGGGCGCCATAGAAGCTCATGGATTAGGTAAATAGGAAAAGGAAGCAGTCTGCTAGGAGGTCTCTTGTTCTGCTGTCGTTTCTCGGACTTAAGTTTGTGGGACATCCACTGGAACTGCCGTGTAATCCGCTGCTTTTGGTGCTATATTTATAACTCAATGCTGGGGAAGAACTGCGCATGTCTGCACAATTGTCTGGATGCCTCGTAGTCGGCGAAATGCCTGCCAACGAAGTCTTCAAATCGGTACGTAAACATGTACAATCACCTGACCTTGACCTGACCTAATATGACTTGACCCTAATTTACTTACCTTAGACATTGGTAATGGAGTCATGTATAACATATAGCGCTTTTTTAGAGTGGCCTTAGCCTCTGCAAAATGGCTGTAACCCCTAGCTAGAAAGTTATAACCACCTCGGTTTTCTTAGCTCCTCATAGGCCTACATATTATAGCCCTCCCCCCAGTTTAACGTTTAATTAGCCATACATTGTCTACAATGTTTGTTGGTAGCAAAGCCTCCTAATCTCCTTACACTTAATTCTCATTCGATCAACTGACATTTAGGCACCCCCCTCCACCAGTCCAGAAGCTCTAGAACCGCCACTGACATTTTGGTATCTCACATGACTGTGCTTCCTTCTCTATTCTTCTTTCTCTAGTTTTCTTTCTCTATTCTTCTTTCTCTATTCTTCTTTCTCTATTCTTCTTTCTCTATTCTTCTTTCTCTATTCTTCTTTCTCTATTCTTCTTTCTCTATTCTTCTTTCTCTATTCTTCTTTCTCTATTCTTCTTTCTCTATTCTTCTTTCTCTATTCTTCTTTCTCTATTCTTCTTTCTTCTTAAAAGAAACCCACCTAAGCATCTTCTCAGCTTCTCCTCTCTGGTCTCTCTGGCAACCGGACTTGGATCTTCCATTGACATCTCTTGAAAGTCCCCCGAGACACGACGCGGCGCTCGTGAATAAGTTAGAGCCCTCTGCTGCATCGTATCAGTAATCGATGTCCATTGAAGATGGACCCCGACGAGTCCAGTTGCCAGAGAAAGGAGGCAGAGCGGCTGCTAAGGCGAGTTTCGTTAGGACGAGAACACTTCGAAGGCGAAGGTTTGGACGGATTAGAGTAGGAATTGTCGAAGAGGCAAGACTTCAATTTGGAGTGAAAAGCATGTGAAGTGATCAGTAGAGGAGCCTGATGCAGATGACGGTGGGTCGGTGGCATGTTTCTCAACATATATGCTGTTTCGCAGTTCAAATCAAATCAAATCAGATCAAATCATTTTATAGCAACCCAAAACAGAAACATACGAATGATACGATACATCGAGTAACATCGAAAGAAAAATATAAACCAGGGCAGGAAAGGGAAACCCAGAAGGGATGTGTATCCCGCTAGATTAGGGCACCCAATTCTGGAAAAATCAACGATTCAGAGGCGCTCTCGACCCAAGTGAATGTTATCAACAACGAATAAAATGGACTTCAAGGCTTCAAGCGTTTCCGGAACAGAGGAAGTAAAAGGCTGAGGAACTCAAGCCGCAATTCCTTCTGAAGTTCCATCTAGAGGGGCCAACATAGGCAAAGCTTCTAGACTGAGCAGCAGTGCCGCGCACGTGGAGAACAACCAGGAGGCCTCTGGTGGTCAAGCGGTGAGTGGAGCGACTAGGGTGTGGACTCAGTGAAGAAACCGATGTACAGAAGGCCTTAAGGTATGAAGGAGCTACCCCGACGAAACAGTTGCACATAAGAGTTACAACTCAAGACTTAGACCTAAGTTTACCAATTGGCTTAGTCACCATAGGCGGACTAACTAACTCTGGGTGTTGACCTGACCGCGGATTGATTTAGGTGCTCCATCGGTTGAAGCCTTAAGCGTTAGGCATCGGCGCCATAGAAGATGCTACTGAACAATAATCACTACGGTTAGAGCGCTCGTTTTCTAATGCAGAGAGTATGGGTTCGATCCTCCTCATCCTCTGAGACGGTTACCGTGTAGGGACCCTGAGTAAGTCAATTCACTAACAACTGATCAGAGCCATCGACTGATGCTTAGTTATTAGCTAGTGGCGCTTAATAAATGCATAATAATGATAATAATAATAATTATAATATTAATGGTGATGATGACGATGATGATAATGACAATAAATTACTACTACTACTTCTGCTACTGCTACTGCTGCTGCTACTGTTACTGCTACTGCTGCTGCTGCTGCTGCTGCTGCTGCTGCTGCTGCTGCTGCTGCTGCTGCTGCTGCTGCTACTACTACTACTACTACTACTACTACTACTACTACTACTACTACTACTACTACTACTACTACCAGTGATGGGCAATAGTTAACTAAAAAGTTGCTAACTTTTAGTTTAACTAAATTTTTTTAGTTAAGGATGAAGTTTAACTAAATAAAAATAGTTTAGTTAAAACAATAGTTTAACTAAAAAAATTTAGTTGCTAACTAAAAAGTTTAACTAAAAAAATCAGCAATTCGCAACTATTTTTCACAATCAACATTGAACACTGTCAACAACTCAACGCGAAACTTATTGATTAACACTGCATGGTTTTAGCATTAACAGCCTATGTTTTCAAATTCATACACTATTTACAGTATGCCTGTGACTGTAGGCTAGAAGAGTACACATTGCATAGTTTGCAGTTGAGATTGTCATTGACGCTCTGCATTATTACAGTTCACTTAACCTCTGTTATTGTAGTTAAAATGTTAATCGAAAAAAGTTGGAAAAAAGTTGGAAAAAGTTTAACTACTTTTTTTTGTTTAGTTAACTACTTTCCAAAATTAGTTGCCAACTTTAGTTAAACTATTTTTTTTAGTTGGAAAATAGTTTTAGTTTAACTAAAAAAAATAGTTTAGTGCCCATCACTGACTACTACTACTACTACTACTACTACTACTACTACTACTACTACTACTACTACTACTACTACTACTACTACTACTACTACTACTACTACTACTACTACTACTACTACTACTACTACTACTACTACTACTACTACTCCTACTACTACTACTACTACTACTACTACTACTACTACTACTACTACTACTACTACTACTACTACTACTAATAATAATAATAATAATAGAATGATGCTTTCCCTAATTTTTTAAATCCTGAGGTATTACATATACATCAGGTAAAAAACGATCAATATCTCAATCAATGCGTCAGTTTCCTGTCTGCTCTGCCATGAGCCATCGGATGACGTATGACTGAGATGACGAGCAAGTGACGCAACTGTTTGGACGGACGATGGATGGATGGATAGAGGAGGTCGCTACGGATGTCGCTGTTTACAGTCTTCAGTTCTTCGGCCCTCTGGCGGTTGACAGGAGATGCGAAGGAGGAAAAGGAGGAAGAGGTGGTTGGGGATAAAAGGAGGAGGAAGGGGAATAGGTGGAAGGGGATAGAACTATTACGGAGAGGATTCGATGGGATGAGGAGGAGTAGGAGTGGAGAGACAAGGAGAAGGAGGAAGAAGATGAAGGGCTGGAACGGGAGGAGCTAGAGAAGGAGGGGGAGGAAGAGTGGGAGGGGGCGGATCAGGACGGGGGAGGAGCGGAGATGGAGATAGATTGCATGACCTGGAAATGGCTTTGTGGGAATAAAGGGGTCACGCAGTGCTTGCAGGCTGGCGCAGAGGAGAAGCGGAAGAAAGAGGAGGAAGGAAAAATCGAAGGACAGAATGAGGACAGAATAAAGACAGGATGATGACAGAATGAGCCAGAAGGGGTACATAATGAGGACAGAAGAAGAACAGAAGGAAGACAGACTGAGGTGTTGCAGGGGCGGCGCCAGACACTTTTTGTAACCAGGGCATAGCCAGGGCAGTCGTGCAAGTAGCCAGGGCAGAGGGCGGCGATTCATGGCGAGCGTGGTAGCTGTTTTTCCTGAGACATTCATTGTTTTGTAGGTTGTATATTTTTCAGCACTGGAGCGATGTTCTTCGGAGTACATGTGTTGGAGAAATGCGTTTGACTTGTTATCCGACCCAGTGCACCTGTTCCAGGCACGAAAACCACTGTGAATAAACACTTGATCCTTGCGGCGTTCTTGTGATTCTTGCCTGGTAGTCATGACAAAATGACGACAATAGAAGTAATAAGCAGAATCATTCACTTTTGAGTATTCCAACCAGCTGTACAGCTTGAACCATGTGTAATTAAATCGCCGCTGTGTCGTCCCAATTACGTGACTCGGATAGGTTCTTATGTACAGTTGCTTTGGGCCATCATCCACTAACTTCGATAGATCACTTGGACAGGGTGCGACCGGGTGACAGGACTGAACTTGTACAGGTGGTCCTAGTACGTCATCAGCATGTTCATCGCCAAGCTCGCTATCTTTGTCACTTTCACTTAAATTAAAATCAATGTGAGAGTCCAAGGTTTGAAAGGATGCGTTGGCAACAGGACTAGCTTCATCTGTGGCTCCTTCGCATGTCAACTCCACGTATTGTGTGTCTACAACCGCCCAACGCAAAAGTATATCGATTTGTCATAGATAGGCCTATTGTATGGATAATTAATGCAGTAATAAGTTTATATGCGTGGATGTATGGATGGGATGAACGGGCTCGAACCATATGTAGGGCCTATACATATTTATATGTGCTGCCGTGACTGCAGTGACTGCAACTAAATGGCTACTTTTCAGTATGGATCCTCGTGTGCATTTGCAAGCTGCCATCCTGTGTGAACTATTTATGGCAGTGATTACAGATTAATGGTTTCTCTCCAGTTAGAATCCTCATGTGTGTTTGCAACTTTGCAATTTGCGGTCATATTATTAGCCTAACTGATTATTGCATTTGCATTCAATTCAATTTCTTCAGTTCAATTCAACTTTATTGATCCGAATTCAATGCAAAAGTACAGTAGGCACCAATCGGAATGTAACACTTTCCGGATACAACATTGATTATAAGTTAAACTAAATGGTATTTCTTCTCCACTCCAGTAATTGCAGTTAGATATATAATTATGAGTACGCCAAAGTCCTGACAGCCACGTTGTGGTGGGGAATCTATATTATAGGTTGATACTGGTAGCTCTTTCAAGTTTCAAATGATATTTTTATTAATGAAATTAATTAATTCATTTTATTAATAGAATTGAAAATGCAGATTTGCGTTACATTAGCAATTTTACGACTATTTTCACGCAATATGATGCCATAATCAGGTACGGTACATTCAGATTAAACGAATAAAGAATCGGGCGGCGACGCGGGGGTGTAGGACGTTGTTTGTTAGGCTGGCATTTCTATGCTTTGCTTTAAATTGCTTACCGTCGTCGGAAGGTAAACGCGGGCGTTTCGGATTCGGTTTCTTCAGATACCGCTCTATCCTAACGGTATCGATCACTCAAACTTTAAGAATTAAGTAGCAAGATTATCAAGATATCGAATAAAAAAATAATTAAAAATTACGATGATCGATGATAATGGATAGATCGCGTTTTGAGTGACGTCATTGTGTTGAATATTATGACGTTTTCGACTGCGCAGACTCAGAGCGCGGACTTCGGACCCCGATATATATATAAGAAGTCGTGGCTTCGGACGGAGGGAACAGTAAGTAAGTAATGCTGTTGAGGCAAAGCAGGTCTTTACATTTACATTTAACTCACTCAATATAACGAATTATAGCGCCCATATTTTAATATTTTTCTAAGAATATAAAAAATACGCTCCGAACAAATTCTGGACAGGGTAAAAATACTGGCAGGGCAACGACCAGGGCAACAACCAGGGCAACGACTTTTTTACCAGGGCATATGCCCTGGCTCGCCCTGGTGTAGCGCCGCCTCTGAGGTGTTGGGGAGGAAGAAGAAGAGTAATTGCGAATGAGGAATAGGAAATGAAGGAGGATGAGGATGATGATCAGTAAGAGGGAAATGGAGGATAGAAGGAGGATGAAGTGAAGGGGCTCAGATGAGAAGACAAGGGAAGAAATCGAAAGGAAAGGTATGGATGCTTTAAGAAAACGATTCGAGGATGAGGATAGAGAAATTGAGAATTAGGAGAATTGAGGAAGAGAAGGATGAATGTGGACTAGGAAGAGAATGGAAAATATTATGTAGGAGGATCGAAAATGTATAGAAGTGCAGTTTTAGGACGAAAAAATAGGAAGAGGTCGCAGAGGAAGATGAATTTGGTAGAGAAGAGGATTGGAAAATATTGTAAAGGAGGATCAGAAACGCGAAGGAGGAAGATGTTAGGATGAGCAGAGTGTGAAGAGGAGATGGAGGAGGATGACGAGGAGGATTAGGAGGATAGATGAGGAGGACGAGGAGGATGAAAGATGGTTGGAACAACACGTCGTAATGAATCCGTATCGATTGGTGCTCTGAGTCCCTGTTTATCGCTTGGTCGTAGAAGATGAGGAAGAAGAAGAAGAAGAGAAGACCGCGTCGTTTATGGGCGAATGAGAATTCATCCGCAGGGGATCACACGGATATAAGCAACGACTCACACCCAATCTCTTCATCCCCCTTACACTCACCCTCTCTCCATCCCTCCCCCTCTCCCTTCCTTAATCTTACCGTCCCTTCCTTTATCCCTCTCTCCCCTTCCTCTCTCTCTCTCTGTCTCGCTCTCTGACTCTCTCTCTCCATCCCTCTGTCCAACCCTTCCTCAATCTCACTCTCCCTCCCTTCCTCATTTCCCCTTCATTCCTCCGTACCTCCCTTTCTCCGTACCTTCCTCTATCCCTATCTCCCTTCATCCTTCTCTCCATTCCTTTATCCCTCTCTCGAGTCTCTTCCAACCTCCCTCCCTCTCTCCCTCCTCTTCTCCCTCGCTTCCTCCGTTCCCCAGCCTCTTCCCTGCTGCCTCCGTTCCTCCCTTCCGTCTTCCTCTCAACTCATTCCTCTGCTTCTCCACCTTCCACCTCTCCCTCCATTTCCTTTCGTTCGTCTCCTTCTCACTCTGTCTCTGCTTCCACCTCTTCATTGTCCCTCCAATTTGTCATTGTCTCATCCCACTGTCCTTCGACACCCATCCCATGCTTCCATACTATACGATTGCCATTAAGAGTTCATCCATACTCCATTCTCTATCTTTCCATCTTTTCCTTACTCCCACCGTCCCTCCTTCGTTTATGGTCCATCCTGCATTTCACTAATCCTACCTTCTATCCCTCACACTATCCATCCTAATGTCTATGTGTCCATCCCTCCTCTGACCCTCAATCATATTCCTCTGCCTCTACATCCAATTTTATAATCCATCCACAGTTCCACACCTTCCCTCCATCACTCCTCTCTCCGTCGAGTTTAGTATGCCTCCAACCAGAACGGTCGTGTTGGCCGTGCTGGAGTCGGGAGCACCTCTGATTAGCCCCATTGAAGAGGCGCTATATAAATACTCGAATGAACGAACTAATGAACCGTACTACGATCCCATTCTGTACCTCCATCCCTCTCACTTCCTTCCATCACTTCCAGTGTATCTCCATCCCTTTCACTTCCCTCCTTCACTTCCACTATATGCCTCCATCATTACCGTCCTTTCATCCCTTTAATCTTTTTCTTTTCATCATTCCCACAGTCCCTCCATCACTCCATCCCTCGGACCCTCCAGCACTCCTTTATCCCCACCGCTCCCTTTGTCCCTGCATACCTTTCATCATCCATTCCAACGTCCCTCCTCCGGACGTCGGCCAATCGCAGTCGGTCCTCTTTGCCTCATTTGGTCCACTTGGAGCAGGACATGGACAAAGGCTCCCGCTCCGTCAATGGCCATCAGAGCCACCGACCTTTCCGTCCTCTGTGGACTCTCCGTCTATTCCTCCCCACCGACCGGATCAATCCGCAAATACACTCCACTTCCGCTGAACGACACAGCAGACCAGTCACAGCGGTCCTCTTCCATTTATCCCCAACTCCATTTGCCCTCCTAATTAATCACAGAATTGCGTCCCATCCATCATTTCGGGGTACATAAATCCCCCTCCGATTCACATAATCAACCCTTCAACCCACTCAGCAGCTCTTATCTTTCTCTCCTATCTGTCATTTATTCCATCCAGTTCATATGAAAATCTATCGATCTGCCGACCCATCCGTCCACCAATCCATTTATCCAGCCATCCGTTCATCCATCCGTCCGTCCGTTCGTCCATCCATCCGTCCATCCGTCCATCCGTCCATCCATCCATCCATCCGTAGATCCATTTATCCGTCTATCCGTCTATCATCCATCCATCCATCCATCCGTCCGTCCGTCCGTCCATCCGTAGATCCAATTGCGACTGTTTTTCCATTTTAGATGGTGTTACCACCTGTTCGTCGTAGGAGAGACGGAGGCTGGTTCTTCCGGTGGAGCAGCTGGATCTGGTCCCTGGCAGTTCTTCTCCCTCTCGCTCTTCACGACTTCGTCGAAGCTGGAAGGCTTTGGAAAACACGTAATTAGTGCCTTCCATAAAGCACATGTTTATTAAGCACATGTTCTGCATGTTCTGCTAGCATACCTACTTTGAGCCATGTAAGATCCATATTCCAATATGGAACAAGCATACAGTCCATACGGGTTCCATCTAATATGCCCATGGATACACAATACAATACAATACAATACAGTATAGTACAGTACAGTACAGTACAGTACAGTACAGTACAGTACAGTACAGTACAGTACAGTACAGTACAATACAATACAATACAATACAATACAATACAATACAATACAATGACTCTGTAATTCGATAATGCCCTCCTTACAAAGTTCAGAAGTGCACATTGAAGCCGGACAACCACTAAGAACCATAGGTAGACTGGAAGAGGTAAGTTTTCAGTTTAGAGCGAAAGACAGTCTCGTTAAGAGAGGTGCGAACATGAAGAGGTAGAGAGTTCCAGATGGACGGACCGGCAACAGTTACTGTGAATGAACGCCGGCCAAAATGAAGACATGACTTGTACCAGGAACAGCATACTTTCAATACTGATCGAAGAGAGAAGCGACCTTTGCAAGATTTGCAGGGTATGGCCATGAAAAATAAGTAGGATGACAGATGATTTGCCCGTGCTCTGTACATAGGCTTGAAACGGATACATTCACAGACAGGAAGCCAGTGTAGAGAATGAAGAGCAAGTGTGATAATGGCCTCGGTACGAGAGTTAAAGACAGTCTTGCAGCCTGATGCATTATTCTGCATGGTTAGAGGAAGCAGAGTAGACTCAGAGACAATAGAATATAGAGTTGCTATCGTTTCCTATGCAATCCTATCCTATTTTATTGAGTCTTATCCTATCCTATCCTATCTTATCCTATCCTATTTCATCGTATCGCATCGTATCCTATCCAGTCATATTATCCTTGTGATACTCAAGATCATAATATAAGCTAGCACCACATCAAGATCTGAAAACAATGGGATGAAAATGTGTTGATTGTGTCTTTGTGTCCAGTGCACATGGACAGTTCAGAGCTGACGGTCAGTTCAGGGGACAGCGACTGTGACGTCATCCGTCCCATCCGCAACGACGACATGTCCGAGGGGGACTTCTACTCCGTCAAGTCAGACAGTTGGCACGGGAAGCCCCACACGAACCGACGCCCCTCGGAGTGTACGATGGCCTTCAACCTCGGCGACAGACTCGTGTCCGTCGTTGTAAAGGAATGGTGGTGCAGCCAGACGAACTCTGAACCGTTTCTGGCTCTGTACGATGACTGCGAGGGAAAGAGAAAGGGATTCCTGGTAAATGAACCTCTGCGTCTCTCTGGTGTAGGGTAGAGATGGGTAGGGTCTTGGTCATGGTGCGCGATATGATAATTGCTGTCTGGTAATAATAATGATGATGATAATGATGATGATGATGATAATAATAATAATAATAATAATGATAATACTAATAACAATATTCACGTATACTATACATAAGTATACACATACAGTCACATACATACTTACATACAGCCATATATATATATATATATATATATGCATACATACATATACTGTACATACATTCATCTCATGCAAACATACATACATACATACAGCCATACATATACACATACATGCATGCATACACACACATACAAGCATACTTACATACATATACACATACATACACACAAACATATATTTACACGCAGCCATACATATACATACATATACACATACATACATAAATACATACATACATACATACATACATACATACTCATACATATATAATTTATATACATACTTACATGCATACATACATATATATCTCATGCAGACATAACGGCGTCTGGCTCTGTTGGTTCCATGTTTTGTTACAGACTCTTCTGAACTGTTCCAGTACAGTGCCTCTGGAACCGATCCAGAGTTCCACGTACTGCATGACGCTCTATCACTATCGTGGACACGTCAGATCCGGGTACTTCTTCTCGCTCTACGTCGTCGCCAATCACGGTTAGTCACGATCACCCTCCTCAGTTTATATAGCTCCAGTAGAGGACGTTTTCGGACGCAACCAACCATCCATAATGGATTTCCTCCTTCAATGTGATATATCCATCCACAATCATCCAGTCAAGCACCATCCGTCTTCCTCGTTAATCAGCTGCCATGTCTCATTAAAAGTCGTCGATTTCTTGACAACCCCTCTGATCGGACGCAGCGCTCTTGAATAGGCTGGTGCCCTGCGTTTAGCTTTAGAGTAGCGCTTTACAAATAGAAGTTTACGTTTACGATTAATGATGTGTGACGAAAGTGAGGCAGGTGAGTAGCTACCGTGCCCCCTTGCTTTACCCCAGTGGCAACAGTCCGATAGCAAGATGAATTGCACACAGCATACTGTGAAAAGGGTTACAGTTTGATCTACCACAGCGTCAGCAATCCGATAGCATTCAATCATTGAACTCTTTTATGGTGAATGTAGAAGTAATTGATGATTGGGGGGGGGGGGGGGAGGCGGGAGGATAGACGAATGGTAACGCTCTTGCTCGAAGATCTTGAAAGACACCCGTAAACTCCCTATAGGGCGTCTCAGCCTTCCACTCCCTAACGGGCAGCTGTAAAATGAGCGGGCACCTAACAGGCTGTCAACACACGTGTTCCATAAGATCTTGATTATTGTACTGTCATAGATTTCAATGTTACTAACTGCGGTTTGTCAGTGACCTTGAATATGTGGTTATTGTTATTATGAATGCATTTGTTCTCTGATAATTGTAGAAGCATTTGATTATAGAACGCTTTTATTCTCTCGTGATTGTAGAAGCATTTGATGATTCAACGCTTTTGTTCTCTGATGATTGTAGAAGCATTTGATGATTCAACGCTTTTGTTCTCTCGTGATTGTAGAAGCATTTGATGATTCAACGCTTTTGTTCTCTGATGATTGTAGAAGCACTTAATGATTGAAAGTTTTGTTCTCTGTTGATTGTAGAAGCATTTGATTATAGAACGCTTTTGTTCTCTCGTGATTGTAGAAGCACTTGATGATTCAACGCTTTCGTTCTCTGATGATTGTAGAAGCATTTGATTATAGAACGCTTTTGTTCTCTCGTGATTGTAGAAGCACTGGATGATTCAACGCTTTCGTTCTCTGATGATTGTAGAAGCATTTGATTATAGAACGCTTTTGTTCTCTCGTGATTGTAGAAGCACTGGATGATTCAACGCTTTTGTTCTCTGGTGATTGTAGAAGCATTTGATGATTCAACGCTTTTGTTCTCTCGTGATTGTAGAAGCATTTGATGATTCAACGCTTTTGTTCTCTGATGATTGTAGAAGCATTTGATTATAGAACGCTTTTGTTCTCTGGTGATTGTAGAAGCATTTGATGATTCAACGCTTTTGTTCTCTCGTGATTGTAGAAGCATTTGATGATTCAACGCTTTTGTTCTCTGATGATTGTAGAAGCATTTGATTATTGAACGCTTTGTTCTCTCGTGATTGTAGAAGTATTTGATTATTGAACGCTTTTGTTCTCTCGTGATTGTAGAAGCATTTGATTATTGAACGCCTTTGTTCTCTCGTGATTGTAGAAGTATTTGCCTTTCCCGCCGGCGGGATTGCGGCCATTATCATATCGGTTATAGTGCTCGCGATGCTGGTTGCGAAGATCGTATGCGTCGTATCCGGTTACGAGCGACGTCTTCCGGAAATGAAACTGGACGACGATGACCAAAAGCAGATCCTGACCTCGCCCTCTGGTGACAATGTCCTCGAACAGGAAATCAGTGCCGGACGATGCAATCGATCGCTTCCGGAGCAGTTTCATCCGAACTTCGGTAGAGTAATCGTAAACGTCATCGTGAACTCTGACTTTCAAAAGCGCTCCGCTGCCAGCATGCCCACATGGGATAAGGATCCATATTCCCATATGGGGCCCGTAATCCCCGTATAGAGCCATATGGGTGTAGTATAATACCCAAGGACACACTGGCAGGGTACTTACAAGCTAGACGTAGGGTACCAGGTTATTTACGAGCGCTGTGTCGTGTCAGAAGGGTTGTCTTGAGATACCTAGGAAAGAGTCAACTCCGGGATAGGGAGAGAAGGAGGCACAGAAGCTGCTGAGGTGGGTTTCGTTTAGGATGAGGGAGATGGGAAGGATGAGGCAGTGGCGTCACTATGGCTGGTGTCACCCGGTGCGGTAAGTCATGGTGTCACCCTGAAAAAAAGTGATGACTTTTTTTAGGAATTCGTCTCCCAAAAAATTGATGACCTTTTTTAGGAATTCGTCTCCCAAAAAAGTGATGACCTTTTTTTTAGCAATTCCTCATCTTCCAAAAATTTCATAATTTTCTCATGTTTGGGTGTCACCCCCCTCTGAGGGTGTCACCCGGTGCGGTCCGCACCCCCCGCACCTCCCTCGTGACGCCACTGGGAGGAGGAGTGGATGGATCAGGGTAAGAGCTTTTGACTTTAGTTTGGAGTAGAAAGCCCTAGGGGTGATAGGCATTGGAACCTGTGGCAGTTGGTGGGATTAGCGGCTTAGAGTGAATATTTGATTGAGTGAAGAAATGAGTTAATTCATTCTGGAAATTTATATAGCGCCTCTTCAGAGACCTACTAAGAGAATGATTGTTTGGTTGAGTGTATGACTGGGAGACTGTATGGTCAACCAGTGAATGAGTGATTGAATGTATTATTAATGAACGGGCGAACGAATGAGTGACCGAGTGGGTGAACGAAAGAATGGGGAAGGGTGACAGAATTGCATAGAGCAATTAAAATAACAAAACAATAAATAAGAAATCGACAAATAAATGGATGGCTGAGTAATTGTGTATATAAAAGAATAAATGCATTAATTAATTAATTATTTCTTAATACATCTGTTTAGATATTACTTCTGCCGCATCACTGGAGGATGGCGGAGGGAACCACCTGTCGCAGGCTTCGAACTCTCAACCGTCGAACCAGCATTCCATCCTGAGGTACTCTCGATCACCGAGGTCATCCTGCAGCCACCACGGCACGAGCCTTTTCTTAGGAGGGGGGAGGTCTGGAGGAACAGAAGGAGACGATGACCTTATGACCCCAACGATTGACCCAGACTATGAATGCTGCCTAGGTGTCTCCATCGATGACCCCAGGTCACCAACACTCAAAACCAATCCATATACAAGTCCAATGGCATCGCCTCTCTGGAGGCACTAACTCGAATCTATTATATAGGCCTAGGCCTACATCAGGCCTTCATACAACACAACAGAAAGCAGAAAAACAATGAGAACTTTTTCGAGCAACTATTTCCAACATGTGTGTGCTGGTGGGGACGCTATAATAACGTCGCACACGAAAACGTAATCAAATATGTGTTTCAAAGATCCTCAAATTTCCATAAATTCGCCATGTATTTTTATTTACAGTGAATTTGCACAAATTAGGATAAAAACTAAAGACAAGCGTAGGAACTTTGACGTTATCGCAGATGTAGAGTGATGATAGACCAAAAATAATGGTGCCATATGATCTGGTTCATTTTTATATTTCCGTAAGCTTGTTTCTTTTTTGATCTTTTTGTGTGTCACGTGGTAGATGACGATTGGCGTCGAATCCGTCGATTGCATTGGAATTAAGATGGCGGCCGATGATCGTCTTTCAATCACGTTGCGTTTGATTCGTCAGAAAAATTAAACAGTTCTTTTCAGTTTAAATTTTTGCAAAGAATTCGACAGAATGAGATTTGTTTAAATTAAAATTATTATTATTGGTCTACTCAGTAGGATACTTTCTTTCCGTAACCTTAACAGAACAAGGTAGTCGATGGCTATAGCCTTCGGATATCAGAAAACTGTAATCTTGTTTCATTCAAGTTTAGACCAACGAAGTGTATCTGTGTAAACAAGAAAAGCTAGTAGGATACCTAACTTCCGGTAGTTATCAGTAATATTTGCTAACAATGATAACAATATCTTATTCATTTTTCAAGTTCCCTGGATTTAACAGCTTTCTTCAAACAACTTTACTTTGTGTCACTCTTTATGAGTTTTGTATCTTTAACAAATCTTCTGTTTATCTTCTTTCCGCGTGAATGAATCTTGAACACCTTTTAAGCAGGAATTAGATTCCTCGGTACCTGTAGGGCGTAGGCTCTAATGAGTCCCAGTCACATAAGGCTATAGCCATGTAGGCCTACGTGCCACTCGAGATGTTTTAATACCCAAATGGCTTTTCATTTGTTTGACACTAAAGTAAAACTACACAAAGTAGACCACAATTGAAAGAAATTAACACAAGCGCTTAACTTTAGGCTCCACTTTTTCATGGAAAACGATCGAGGTATAATAGACCTACACTTATTTAGGGGCTACATGCTTTCATGAAAACTCCCGAGAAGTATGGTAGGCTAATATTAGGCCTTAATTGTGATTACGCACAGTACTCAAGTATTCAAGTCTTCACGCTGGCGGCGATCTTGTTTGACAGGTGGGGGCGGGGTGGCAATTTAGAACTGATCTGGTCGAAAATGAGTTTTGAACTGATCTGCTCAAAAAAGAGGTCAAAATTTGTTGGTGTTTCTTCAAAATGTGGGGGGGGGGACAAATGCATTTTGTGTCCCCACTCTTAAAGGTGGGGGTCTTGACCCCCTCGACCTCCAGGATCGCCGCCCGTGAATCTTCATAGATTAAATATTTAAGTATTGAAGTCTTGTAGCCTATGTTCCACTGAGGATGATAATAATATATTCTTTATTAGAATCGGGATGACACACCGCATTCTGGTACAATATCGATGATGATAAAGGCAGTCGAATGTAGCATTCGCAGAACACGGTAGCTCTCACCAACAGGCGCTCCCAGCGGTAATTGTAATTAGTAACTTCGATAGCGCCGTTGTCTAATGTTCAAGGCATCAACCGATGGCACGCCAAAGCCAAGTCGTAATCAGGTCAATATCCAGAAGATCAGTCCGTAAGACAGAGAGGCAGCCTATGTTGGATAAGCAATTTGAAAGAGGTAAGTTTTAACTTGGGAACGAAATGACACAATTAAGCGACTGAGCGGTGATAGGCCTACTAGGCCTATAGACTGCGTGAATCCGTGTGTGCAGTCTCTAACTGACCCAGTCAGCTACATTGGTTACGTCCCATGCAACTATGTGTGTGAGGATGCCCGTTCAACTTCCGATTGTGGTTTATTTAAGAGTTGAATCTCGGGCTAGCACGGTCCTTACACTGGGCTCTTAAATGACATGACACCCATTGAAACGGGCCTCTTGCCCTCTTTCGATTTTTTGACCAAGCGGCGCTGAGATTCCTGATCAGAGAATCCACTGATAATCTGATTCGTACGGCTTTGAATTTTTTGAGCGCTGAAGAAAACGGGATCTATCTATCTATCTATGATTAATTTATATAGCGCCCCTTCAAGAAATTTAATCAGTGGCGCTCCCGACCCAGGCCCGGTCAAAAAGAAAGGTCTTAAGAAGGCCATAGAAAGTACCTGAGAGGTCCCTAGGGAGGGAGCAAAGCGAAAAGGGGAGGTAATTCTCACCACGGAGAATGTCCTACGCTTCGCCATAGCAGTAGGCCTACGAGCATTGGGGACAACAAAATCACCCCGAAGATGCCAAGCGCAAGGCACGGCGCCCCGCACAAGCGGAAGGTAAAGTAAATAGCTCGCAGAGGTACGCAGATCGGCAGAGGCCCGCCTTAGGACACAATGCCACGATAATGCTTACGATACGGGTCATCATATTGAACAAGTTCAGTCTTCATTGTTTCAGACTTTCACTGTATAATCGTAAGCGTGAGTAAAAGAAGCCATTCTGAACTCCTGACACCAGTTCTTCTGATTGATTCCTCGGGTATGCTTCGTAAATACTGTTCTCCAGTTACTTCCACGCTGTTTTGCATGCCGCAATTTTGACAACAGATCTACAGTCGCTTGCTTGCCAAGGAGATTTCGTCTAATTAGATCATCTATTATTCAACACAGCTCCGGTTCCATGACTTTCTCAGCCTATGCCGTCGTATACAGACGCAGGCATTGGCCAACTCGTACAGCAACCCCATCTCTACCTGTTCTCCGACGCAAGTGCAAGGGTTGCAGATCGAACATAAGGCATTCGATTTCAATCAGTCGATGTGCTGATTATGAACAATAACATTTCTCTGTAGCTGCGTAATTACTTCGAGAATGTGAGATATGTAATGAGGTCGGACGGATTCCTGTGAGTAAAACAAACGTCGAATTACTATTAATTATCGCAAAGAAATTAATTGGTAATTGCAGACACAAAGGTCTGGCTCTGACCTAATTATGCAGGGCGTTGTTTTTGCAATGTCTGTTATTACAGGTAGCATAAATATTTAGACGTAGGCCTACTGCCTATGACGACAATTAACGTTTAAGTACGCAATTAAGTTTTCAGGATGTAAAAGATTAAAAATAATAATAAAAATGGCAATGATGATAATAATATTCAATAAATATGATTATAATGGTTAATCTAATCTAATTTAAACGCCGTTATCATAATTCATTAAGACATTTATATAGCGCCTCTTCAAGAGGGCTACGCAGAGGCGACACAAGGCACCAGTCGATGTCGCTTCAACTTAGGTCGTAGTAAAGAATCATGGAACAGTTTCGTCGATATCCGACACGTCAGAAAAACCAGAATCAGGCCATGGTTGCTTTAACAAGTTGAAGTCTGAAGTTAAGACCTGAACAACAATAGACAACTGCCAGAGGGAACAGACGCCAGTTAGGCCAATATATCAGATTTATCATCAAATCCTTCAAAAATGAATTTAAAGGCTTCAAGTGATGCTGTTAATTTATCAACTGCGTTTTGATTGCATTGGAACAAGACTGAGATGCGCTAATGATGTCGTTAGTACTTCTGCTACTAACTGCCGCAATGAAGAAAAGCGATCTTAGAGTGGTTATTAGTGAGTAGTGACTAATTTCTAAGAAGCAGTAATCCTAATCATAATCGTAGCTCCAAATTTGTAAAGCGCTACTCGAAAGCAAAGCGCAGGGCAACAGCTTATACAGGAGCGCTGCGTCGCGTCAGAGGGTTGTCCAGAGATGCCCAGTGGTGATCCGAGTCCGGTTGCCAGAAAGACCAGAGAGAGATTGAGGCTGAGGAGCTAGTGTTCTTAAAGATAAAAGCCAACAGAGTCCTACTGTGTAAATCCTAATACTGAAGAGACAATGAGCAGAAGCGTTTGCCTTAAACACGCATTCTTAGCATTAGTAAAACATTAAGCGGAAGCAAAGGATGGGAGCTGCTTTCTCGAAATCTGTGGTAAGTTGACAACTATTGGCGCTTAGCATTTGCCTATGCTACTCTCATTTCTATCGCATTGACGTTAACACTCATGTTTAAACTGTGAAGGTTTAGCATTAATAAAAACATTAAGCGCCATAAGCAAATGAGTGTTTCTGCCTCGTATTCGATCTCCTCCATCCAGCGATAGCATCATTTTATTTATTTATTTATTTATTCATTCATTCAATCATTCATTCATTCAGATGACATATATCGCCTCTCCAAGATACCTACTCGGTGGCGCTCCCAGTCCCACTTCGGCGGTAAAGAAGAGTTTTCAGATGCTTGCAAACGGTATACAGCACGCAGAGTCCCTGGTTAGAAGAACAAGTCAATGGGGGATTTTTGACAGAGGCTTAGTTTTGGTCATTGCATTAACATTTCTTTAGTTTTTATTGTACAGAGCAACGCGTAAGGCGTAGAAGTAACTGGTTACAATGAAATGGGCGAACGTACTATCTTGGACTGGATACATCCAATTCAGCCTAATCGTTCACGTATGCCTTGCAGGTATTCATACAAATCGCAACATTCGTGAGAAATCATAAAAGCCGAATTGCTGAAGGTCAAGGCGTAGAAAACCTTAACACTCTTCCTTCTTTGATACATATATAATTTGATATAAAGCTGCTTTTGAGTGTAGAGTTTCATGGAATATGGTAATATATCTTATGCGTAAATTGCTTGTATCTCTTACTAATTCCTCACCATGTAATCGTCCATCACCAAATTAAGACAAAACTTTTGAGACAAAGATTATTCTTGGATCCCGAGGATATATGAAGCGTTTACTGCTAAGACGACTAAGATTGGTGAAAGAATAACAGAAAATGTCAGAATCCAAGAAAATTTTTAAGATCTGCAATTAAACATAAGCAGATGTTAATGTAGTTCTTGTAACGCTTTAACGACGAGAGTGTACTAGAAGTGAATAGGAAGCCAATGCAGCTCGTCGGTAAAGTGTTAATGAGGTCTTCAAACATGGTATCTTTTTCTATTGAAAACATTCTTCCTGCTTAGCTTCGACGACTTCGGTAACTTCTGAGGTGGCCATATCTCCTTCGACAAGGACCGCAGTCAATTCCACGCCAACCTCCTCAATCCTTTTGTCTTCTCGGTTCTCCTCCGTCAAGACTCCTGAGCATAATCCAAACGAAGATGGAAGCAAAACGGAGTCAGCTCCTACCGACGTCGAAGCTGCCACTCCTAAGCCTCCTGGCCTCCATTCAACACCAGCCAATGCCGCAACTAGATCCACGCCGTCGAACCCCACTTCTGGTACCAACTCTCAGCTGGCGATTGGACTCGGAATGGGCTTCGGTTTTACGATCGGGCTTATAGCGAGTATCTGCATCATCTGGAAGGTCACTTGTCGACTGATGAGTTCCACCAGCGCCGCTTCCAACAACAAGATAGCGCCGGGAGATTTCAGCGAAGCTATTACGAAAGATCGACCGTCTAAGGAACAAGGGAACAGTAGGCCTACTAATCCACAGCCGTCCGCCCCTACAAATCATGAAGTTCATGAACCCCCGGCCGATGAGGATGACTTATACGATGGGGACTATGAAATCAGATAATTCATACACTGGGAACTGTCAGATGTAAAATTAGCGAACAATTTAATTAGAGAATCGAATCACAGAAGGCGGAGAAATCCACCCTTCTGGTCCTGTGTTGAAATATTTGTGCGACGCAGCTTTGTTTTGCTTAGAAAACATGTTCAAGCAACTAAAATTAATCCGTTTTTCTCCACATGTCTTTCACTCAAAACCGAAAACACTGCTCTTTCAGAAATCCTATCCTGATTCCTCCTCTACTTCTTACCTCCCTCGCCGTTTCAATTCGAGACACCATCAACCTCAGCCGTCTGCCTGCCTGACCCCTTTTGGATCTTGACCTGGAACCGATTTTTACTACCCCTGCATATCGATTTTGTTTTGACTAAGCGCCTGTGAATAAGCTGGTTCCCGCGACTTCGCTTTTTTGGGCGCTGTAGAAATCTCGAGATTACGATTACGATAGGTTACTTATTGTTTTATATTGCATACAATGGTGACGTAATTCATCTTCTTGTAGTTGACAATAGGAAAGGGAGGGTCGGGGTGTGGAGGGAGGAGGGATTGGTCACAATCGCTTTGTGGGGTGAAGTTTTAACGCCCTTGACTCGAGATAAACCAGAATTGTTGGTTTTGGACAAGACGGCTACTTCAACTGAATACATTTTCTTCTGCTTCACTTATTGACTTGCACTCACCGGATTGCACATTGGTAACAGGAGATGAATATTGCATGTTCTTGACACCACTAACTTTGTTTAACTAAACTCTTCCTGCAGATAATTTACAAGAATCAGAAATAATGACATTACACAACCTTACATTATCAGAAGCAAAGGTTTTCACTAGGACACGTACATAAAATAAAAGTTTTGATTGCGTGAATGACCACAGAGTCGTGTGTTTCTCGGAGGTGAACCGGAGGAGCTAAATAAAAGTTTTTTCAATGCATTACAATGCATTTTTGTTTCTAAGTTCCATTCAAACACCTAGTACATACAATAGGCAAACGCTCTAATCTGGCGTGCGTTGTCTCCAAATGGTCTTCTGTAAACCATTAGCATAAAAAGGCTCTTGAAACTCTTCGATGTATTTCCCAAATTCTTTGTCTTGGCTTCTCGGTCTTTTACTGGTTCACTTAGTGGTCCAATTTTCTCAACGTTGACCTGATTACGACTTGGTTTTGATGTGCCATCGGTTGATTCCTTGTGCATTAGACGCCGTTGTAAACAGAAGTTATGAATGAATAGTAATAATTAATAATGTACTTTACAGGATATAAATATTGCGTGTACTTAATCACCAATACCGTTGTCGTCGTCGTCATCCTCATCATCCTCATCATCATCCTCACCATCCTCCTCATCATCATCATCATTATTATCATCATCATCTCATCATCATCATCATCATCATCATCATCATCATCATCATCATCATCATCATCATCATCATCATCATCATCATCATCATCATCATCATCATCATCATCATCATCATCATCATCATCATCATCATCATCATCATCATCATCATCATCATCATCATCATCATCATCATCATCATCATCATCATCATCATCATCATCATCATCATCATCATCATCATCATCATCATCATCATCATCATCATCATCATCATCATCATCATCATCAACACCGTCATCATCATCCGACCTGATCCGATCAGATGTGTGATCTAAACCAGTGCTTTTTTTCTGGAAAAAAGTTTCCGGAACGGAACAATAGGTTCCAGAACGGAATAATTATGGGCGGGCTAAAATCCCGGGAAAAACGGGATTGGGGGTTGGGAGGGGTCTCAATAAACACTGAAACCAGTTCAAAACACTGAAATTAAATTAAAATAACTAAATTATTGTTTTTATTATTAAAATAAATAAATTATTTCTTAGTACCTGAAAAAAGGTGCCGGAACGCCGTTCCTGCGCGCTCCGGCTGAAAAAAGCACTGATCTAAACTAATCTGGATATATATGACTTAAAACAAATCGACATTCAACATCATATGCGTTTGGTCAGCTCCACTATAGAGACCGACACGGGTCCAGAAGACCTCAATCGAAGGACCTATTACACCTGAACAACATCTCACTGGTATCGTTTCATAGTCTACTTAAGACTTATCTTCTAGAACTCGCTTATCCACTGAAGAATGTCTCTCAGTCCTGGTGGACTAAAATTCTGGATATTGATCAGATGACGGATTGGGTTTGGTGCGTCATCGGTTGACCTTCTTTATGTTCTCTGCCCTTGGGCAGGTTCGTATGACCAATGACGCCATCTTTCTCGATTTATTGGTTGACCGTTGATGCCTAATGTGTTAGATACGGGTGTTGTAAGGGCTCAGAATTCATAATAAGAATTTATCAGAGAACTTGCAGAGTGGAGGGAAACGCCTAGGTAGCGAATTCCAGATCTTGGACTAGCTACCATCGTGATCGTGTCACTGTGTAGGGACCCTGAGACTCAAGTCCTTCACCCACAATTGGTCAGCGCCATCGATGTTCTGTCGTATGGTCGTGTGCACTTCTGAGCTTTGGAAGGAGGACAATATCAAATACAGTTGTATTGTATTTATCATCGTAATCACATCACACCTTAATAGACAACGACAAACAACATCAGCAACAACAAAAGCTGCAGCGACAACAACATTCTTCAGAGCCTCTGAGTGTTGTAATCACCACCATCGCCTAAAATACCCAGAAACGTCAACTGCACACTTTCCCTCGAATTGTCGAAGCGTACATGAACTGGTAAGTAAAATTTCAGGTATTAGAATGAAATCGTGTGTAGTTGACTTGAGCTAATCTCTCAAACATTCATACCAAACACTGCACGCTCCAGACAAGTCAACTCTATGTATACTCGACAATATCAGCTGCACACTTTTTGTCAGAAAGCAGACTATGGTTTCCACAATACCTTGCCAACGGCGGTGAGCCTTCCCTGTGGTTTAATGTTCTATTGTGGCGTCACGCATCATTGGTTCATTATGTTCTCCCATAATTAAATCTGTTTAAAAACGTTGGTCCTGTAATTTAATCTACGACCAGTTTTAATTAAAAGCCCGCCTTCAGTCGACGTAACTAAAACCTTCAGTCTGCTTCCTGGAGGCGGACTGCAATTCGTCGTTCGCAGTGTGATGTCGACAGCTGACCGCAGGGATTCCTTGTATCAAACAGCCACTGGATCGATTCTGTTACTTCATCATGTTCGTTTGCGTGCTTTTTGGAGGTAAGTTGTAGAGAATCGCAAAGTATCTAAGTAAGTATGTGTCTGAATATCTATGGCGCCTTTTAAGTACATTGCTGATACTTCTCTTTTAAGTATCTTGCCAATACTTTACCAATACCTCTCTCTGGTCTCTGAGGCAACCGGATTCGTATTTTCACTTGATATTTCAGGACAACCCCTCTGACAAGACGAAGCGCTTGTGAATATTCTGGTGCCTTGCGCTTTAGAAATTTGGAGCTTAGCTGACGATTACGATAGTAGTAATATGATCGAATAGTATATCAATATAGCGTAATGTGATGGCGTTCGCAACAACAGTAAGAATACTTTTATCATAATGGTGTGATGGAATGGTGTGAGGGCGATTAAGGTGCGATGGAGATAATGGTGTGAGGGAGATAATAGTGTGATGGAGATAATGGTGTGATAGCGATGGTGTTAGGGAGATTCGATTATTCGGTGGAGTCGATAGGAATTGTATTGTATTGTATATGGGCATTTATAAAGCGCCTCTCGCGGTATAGACCATTCAGAGTCGCTCCCAGTGCGCGAGACCCCGAGAG